>CAXAMN010023251.1:62311-115360 GCA_963970005.1 Durusdinium trenchii | reverse complement strand
CCTCCTCCTTCCTCCTCCTCCTTCCTCCTCCTCCTTCCTCCTCCTCCATTCCTTCCTTTCCTTTCCCTCTTCTTTTCCCTTACCCATGCGGAGCCCCTGGCCGGCTGTCGGGCGTAAGCCCTTGAACATAGATTCTTCCAGGGGTGCAGTGTACAGTGCACAAAGCGACCCATGGTGGACGTCGCGGCATTTTAGGCTGGTTTGGCACATCAATATGCAAAAGGACATGCATGGGGAAGGGAGGCCCTATTCAGTAGGAGGTGACCCAACTTCTCTCCCGATTGTTTTTGCCTACGCAAGGAGAACTCACGCAGCTGAAGCTACCTTTCGTGAGCTATCAGTTGTGCATCAGCTGTCAGTGTTGTAGGATCATCGAACAGCAAATTACTGAGAACAATGATGCCCCACCCAAAACCCATCCTGACAGAAGGCCATGCAAATCTTCGGTCGGATCTGCCGTGTCTAAACCCAAAATGGTGCCAGCTGACAGGGACGAGTGATTTTGCTGCCGCGCGCCATCAATCTCTGAACCCAGAATAGTTCCAGTTCCTGATTGTTCGGCTTCGGCAGCGGCCAGGGACAACAACAATCGCTGGTGGGTATCAAAGTCCGGTGACTCCATGTCTGAAATGTCTGAACCTGTAGGATCTGATGACAGTGAAGCTGGTGGACGTCTTTGACCCGTGACATCTGCCCCCTCGGCTAAGAGATCCAGGCCCAATTGCCCAACGCCAGGGCGGCGCATCAGAAAACCATGAATGGAACCAGGGGCGGAGCGTAGCTACGTAGCCAGGAATCTACGCTGGATAATACCAGGCTTTGATCCAACAGTTGCAGAACCAGTCTCCGTTGTCCAGCTACATGCAGAGACAAATGCGGGCGCTCTTTCGCAAGCAATTTGTATGCAAAGGACTTGCCTTTCTCTGGGGCCGCTCGTAGTTTTCAACAGTTCAGATGTCTGCTGTTCAATTTCTGAAGAACAAAACCTAGGACCTAGAATGTTGCAAGTGTGGAGAGAAACTTGTATAGGAACAATGGTCTTGCTAGTATCCGGAACTATGCCTGTCGAAAAGCTCCAGGCTGCCGTTTTGTGATGCGTTGGACAATTTGGAAAAAGCCTCACCAGGTCAGGTCAATGAGGGCAAACTGAAAAAAATCAAACAAAGCAAGAACTCGAAGAACAAAGAGAGAAAGAGCTGAACAAAAGATAGACAATAGTCCAAACTTACACAGCAAGGGACATTGGCCAAGTTTGAGAGTTCCCCAGCACTCAACCTCAGTGAACAAAGCATGCTTTAGGCATCAAAAGGACTTGCTGTAGATCATTAAAATGACAACAGCAAGCAGTCTGCTACTTCTTTCACAAGTCAACCTTGCATGTGCTTTGCGTCAATGCATGAGGAGTCCTCTTGCAGAAGGCAACAAAACTGATTTGGTCCCGCTTCTTTGAGAGCCTTGGAGTCCTTGCTTCAGCAGCGAAACCCCATCGTTGTCCATCAACCTTTTTCTCAAATCCTGCGTTCTTTTCTGAAACACCGAATTGTCGACAAATTCCTAGAGTAGAGACTCTGCTACAGTCCTTAAACAGAATGTCTGCCTTCATTGGCCCATGAGCCTTAGTGTATGTATATAAAGTTCTCAATTTTCTGAGCATGGGGCCTTGTGTTCCAGTGCGAGGTCAGGGCATATGCATGCGCAATCAAACAAAGATCTGATGATGAGAGTTCCTCTCCTGTTAAGGCAAGGTGTTGGTATGGCCGAGGCATGCGATAACACGGCGCCAACACAGAGAGCCTGAAGAATCCTGCAATCTTTGTCGAAGCCTCAGCACATGCATTGGGCGGGCTGAAAAGTAGAAACCGAAGAGACACATGATTCACGTTGAGTCGTTAAGATTCAGACTCTGGTGCTGCCCGCTGCAAAAATTTCCCTGGACCTGAGTCTTCAAAAGCTTCCCCTAGCACCAGCAAAACAGGCCATTGGCAGCCAAAAACTGTGAACAAAAATTGGGAGGACAAGACGCATAAACAGGCAGTGATAGTTGTGTGCAAGAGTCACCTAAAATGAAGTCGTTGGCAATAAAATGGTACTGCCAATGTCCACATATAAAGCAGTGGGTTCTTGTCAAGTGTTGGTACCGCTGATAGTGTGATGTGTCTGTAGCACACTCTACCATTTACCCACAATGCGACGGGTTCTTGCCTAGAAGTTCTGTAATCAATCCTACTGGCGCAAAACGCGAAGTGCTGAAACCAAGGGACACAATGCAGGGCGCGGAGGGCAACAACCAACCCACAACCATCACCCACCACACCATCCTGCACCGTTAACATAATATCATGACAACCACGGGGCCATGGACATCTGAATTGGATGGATATTTGTCCGTGATTTTTCAGAGTTTTTCCTGATTTTTTCACGTCTTTTCCCCTACCATTTTTGTTTTTGCTTCTGCTGGGAGTGCTTTACAAGCACTAGGAGCAGCAGAAAAGGCAGGGGACGAAGCACCAAAGCCAGCGTGACAGTGACAAATGGAGGGAACAGAAAAGGTATTCCACTTACTAGGGACTTCTTTGCGGCTGTCTTTAGCTTCACTGGTTTCGGGTTTCTTTGGGTTCAGTTTCTTGTCTTTAGGGTTTCTTTAGGCGTTCTTCCGGAAAAGGCATCCCACTTAACGAAGGAGAAGTAGGAGGAGAGAGGAACTATAATATATAGGGACTTTTCTGCGGTTGTCTTTGGGTTTCAGTGGTTTCGGGTTCCTTTGGGCTAAGCAAAGTAGAAATCCACCTTTGTGGCAGCGTCAACGCAAAGAAAATAGTAGTTGTGGTAACTGTGGTAAGACTCGTAGCGGGGTGGTCCGAGTGATAGAGGCATTGGAAATAGTAGGGGTGGTGGACGGTAGTGGCAACTATAAACAAAACAAAGCGGGAGGGGGGGGGGAGGGCGCAGCGCCTCCCCCGCAATGCAAATCAAATATAGACAGCGCTGGGCCGCTTCGTTCCCCTTGATTGGTGTAATTGGGTGTCAAAGCTCAAGGTGAAGGTCTTATCATCCAACCTTGTGGCAGTGTCAATGCAAAGAAGATAGTCAGCAGAAGCAAAAGCAAAGGCAGAAGCAAAAAACAAAAGCAGAAGGAAAAGCAAAAAGCAAAAGCAAAAAGCAAAAGCAAATGCAGAAGCAAAGGCCAAAAGCAAAAAGCAAAAAGCAAAAGCAGAAGCAAAAGCAAAAGCAGAAGCAAAAAGCAAAAGCAGAAGCAAAAGCAAACACAAAAAGCAAAAGCAGTAGGTGAAAAAAAACGAAAAAAATTACCGGAAAAAACCTGAAAAATCCTGGCAAATAGGGGTTCCATCTGAATTTGGCACGAACACCCTGCTGCGGCACACCTCAGCGGCACCAGCATCCAAGCTTCAAGGCGCACACGCCATGCACTCTTGGCAACCTGCAGCGGAACCAACAACACCCAAGCCCCAAAGCACAGCCATACACCTTGGAGCGGACCCTGCAGCGCCACCAGCACGCAGCGCACGCAGCCATGCAGCCAGCGCCACCACCCAGGCTCCAAAGCGCACACGGGATCTATTGTCTGGCAGCGACACTGACACAGGCTTGAACTAAGAGCACCAACAGTTTTTGCTACCTTGGGGAGAGTTGGGCTCCAGATGTCTCTTCTGTCTTATCTTCTATGACCCAGGCTGGCCCGTTTCAAACTGACTGTCTCCAAACTGCCACGCCTTCGCACTCTGCAGCAGCAAGGCGCAACACCACCAAAGCGCACACAGTAGGCTCAAAGCGCAGATGGCCACGCACGTCTGGCCTGCAGCGGCCCGTCACCCAAGGTTGAAAGCGCGCAAAGGCGCATGTACTTGCCCAGCCCACAAAAGCGCACACTGCCTACATCTGGCAGCATCTCCCCAGCATCCAGGCTCCAAATCGCGCGGTGGCACCAGCGCCCAAGCTCCAAAGCGCGCACGGCCACACGCCTCTGGCAGCGGAGCGGCCTTGCAGCGGCATCCGCGCCCAAGCCCCAAAGCACGCGCGGCCATGGACATCTCGCAGCAGCACCCTGGAGCGGCACCCTGCACCAGCACCTGCACTCACGCTCCAAAGCGGACACAAGCACCTCTTTCTATGCTTGATCTAAGAGATCCGCAATAGCTCTCGCTATGTGGGGAATGAAGTAAGAACCCCAATAGCTCGCGCTATCTGGGGAACACAACTGGGACCCCATCACAACAACCACAACCAGACTGGAACACCATCACAACCACAGCATGGCTTATGCGGAAAAATGTTCCACAAGTTGAGACAAGATCCAAGTCGTTTGCCATCCACCTAAGGCCGCCGCTAGAACCGCCAGCTTCGTTGGCGAGATCTGCAAAAGAACTTTGTTGGTATGGGAGGGCAATTCAATCGGTGCACATCAATGCCAATCAAACTGTCCCGAGCAACTACGAGTGCGCCAAGGCTGCTGAAGGCCCGGCTGCTTGCGCGGTGCACCAAACGGCAAAGCACATAGCTTGACATCCCGGAACAACCTGGAAGAGCTGTCATACCGTCAGCAACAGCAAAGGAATGGGCCGGGCTATCAAAAAGAAAATAGATATATATATATATCAAAAAAGAAAATTTTCTATATCCTATCAAAAAGAAAATTAATTAGTATCAAAAAGAATATATCCTTTCACAAAGAGCTGCGCCTGCCACTGCGAACCGCCTTGCAGCGCTGCGCGATGTGAATCTGGATGAGCAGATTTCGTGGCAGGCGCAGCACTTTGAGCGCCTTCAGTAGCAGATTTCGTGGCAGGAGCGGCACTTGGCGCACTGGAAGTGCAGATTTCGTGGCAAGCACAGCACTTTGAGCACCTCCAGTGGCAGGTTTTGTGGCAGGAGCGGCGCTTTGCGCACTGGACCTGCAGATTTCGTGGCTGGCAGGCGCAGCACTTTGAGCACCTTCTGTTGCAGGGCTCGTGGCAGGCGCAGCACTTTGTGCACTGGAACTGCAGATTTCATTGCAAGCGCAGCACTTGAACCTCGAAGTGCAGATTGCGTGGCAGGCGCGGTCGCTCACAAAACAAAGGCTTGCTACGTTGGAATGACAACTTCTTCCTCTAAATTTTACCTCGCAAGGCTAACAAAAGGTCTGCAACGTTGGAATGGCCCATCAGGGTGGCTCACAAAAAAAGGTCTGCTACGTCTGGTGATAAAAGGTCTGCTACAGTGCTTCACAGGATGTATGACCAGATTTCCAAATCACCTTGAACGCGCCTTGCCTTGAAAGTGCAGACCCAAGGACCCGAAGACCAGGACGAAGGACCAGAGGATGAGAGGACCAAGGACCAGGGGACCAAGGGACCAGGCGACCAAGGGACCAGAGGACCAAGGGACCAGAGGACCAAGGGACCAGAGGACCAAGGGACCAGAGGAATAAGGGACTAGAGGACCAAGGGACCAGAGGACCAGGGGACCAAGGGACCAGGCAACCAAGGAAGCGAACAGGGAACCAGCAGGCCAGGACCAAAGGAGTAGAGGGAATCTTCTTTTTGATACGAATTAATGTTTCTTTTGATAGGAAACAATGTTTTTTTTGATAGGAATCAATTTTCTTTTTGATAGGTATCCCAAACGAATGGCCCGCCTTCCAGCGCACGTGTAGTAATTCTTGCAATGTCATCACGGCATTCTCGACCTTGTCGTAGATTGACTGTTTTTCAGTACAATTTGGTTTGTTGATTTTTTGGCCTTCGCACCCCAGGATGTACTCTAGGTTCTGCTTCTGGGGAGTCTGAGAGTAAAGCCAACCCTGTAATGTTGGGCTGCTGTCATTGCTGCCAAGAAAGCCTTGCAGTCTACCAACCAACCACACATCCAAAAGGGCGAAACACAAATAAGCCTCCCACATACTCTGGAAAGCATGCCTGCCAAAAAAAGAACGGACAATGCCCTTTTTAAGGCATTCCAAGGGGCCTTCCGGCCACGCACCACTAATGTTTCCTGGAAGGGACAAAACTAACAAAACCAAAACTCCGGTTCCGCTCCAGACAGGGTGGTGTGGAAAATCATGATATGTTTTTTCCGACGCTGCAGAAATGTGCTGTTCAAGGTTTGGCTGAATAGAGCACCTTTCAAATTTACAAGGTAGCAATAGCAAGGGCGGCTAAAACAAGCCGTGACTCTAACTCTAACTCCAACTCCGAAAGACCTTGAAGGGAACTATGATGTCACTGCGCCTCGAGGAGCCTAGTATTGTATTGCTTTGCTTTGTAAATGTTCAATTATATAGTATATTCCGCACGTGCCTCAAAATGCTAAAAAGCCTGGTACACCCTTAAATCTCAAAACTGGATTCACATAAGAGTCACGTCCTTTCCTGAACCGTCTGTTCATACAGCCTGAACCCTGGGTCCTAGAGCAGTTCCTACGAACCGTGGATCCTAGACAACCAGTTAAACAGCATCCTACAACCTGTGTCCTGAGGAATCCCTACGAACTGGGTCGTTCAAACCCCTTCCCAAACTTAACAAAGAAAGTGGTCCTATAATGTCCTATATAGTCTTTGATTCAAAAACCCTATCAATGGACCAAACCTAACAAAGACGTTGGCTCAACAAAGAACCTCACTGGTCTTACTTTGTTCCTAAACCCCTACAAGACAAGTGTTTTCAACCCCGAGAAACAAAAGCATCATGTCAAATCTCGCAATGGAGAACATGATCGCACAGCTCATTCTGTCTTTGGAGAAGCTGCTGAATCTCCAGGCCTCTTCTTCAAGAGATTTATTGATTTGCAATGATAAATGTATTCCCGAACGACTTAAAGGACCAAACGCTGCAAGCTGTTTTACCAGAAAAAGAAGACGCTACATCCATACAATCACGATGGCAATCTAATGACAACGATGACAATCCAATGTATAAGGATAAAATGACAATCGGATGACAACAATCTGATGCAAGGCAAATACAGCAGAATGTACCTATCAGACCTATCATCTTTGTGCCATGTTTAAACGCCCACAAGAGGCAAATCATCCCCCCACCCCCCATGACAATCTTGTGAGACCCATGAACTCAGATCATCAGCCATGGAACATCAACAGAACGAAACGGCCAGGCGACTGAGGGAACGGCGGGCGACTATGAGCGATGAAACTCATTGAAATGTTGCAATGTAGCAATGTATCACTTCAATTGTGATCAAGACCCATGAAAACCAAAGGCAACCCATTCGACAATATTTGGCAAGTGATTTGTGACAAGACTGAAGTGCAGTCCTTCTGGGCTCGTCTTCGATGGCGTCTCCCAACCGAAAGACTGGCCTGCAAACCAAATGACACTGTGCTTTGCTGGCAACAGCGACATGGCTTTGTCAAACAAATAATGACAAATCTGGTCAAGTCAAGCCAAATCCAATCGAGTCTGGCCTGTGCAATTGCAGCAGCTGTTGAAGAAGCATGCCCAGCTGCCAAAAGCCGTCGAGATCGGATCCCTAGGACAAAGTTCACACAACATGCGCTTCCCAAGTGCTCAAGCAAGCTGCACCTGTGGCCACTGCCAAGGCAGCCATCTTGTTGAGCAGCTCAGGAACGAGTGTTGGGTCTCTTCGGTAGTCTGCCTTGCAAGCTCGTCACTGACTTATCATTCCATTTGATGCCTCGCAGCATTGTAAGTTGCGCCTTCACGCAACAAAACAGGACCAGTCCGATGTCAGCTGGCGCCAAGTGAGACCTCACACTTGGCAAAACAGAATCCCTCATGTCAGGGTGAATACATCAAACTGCAAGAGATGAAGAGCTTGTCTCAATAAGTGCCCGCACAGCTCACGGCGAATTGCGTCGGCAAAGGTCTCCCATAGCATCATGTCCCAACGCTTCTCCACACAGGCCTCAAACATACCAAATTACTTAAATGAAACAAAGTTCAGATTGAGCGTGCATGCATTTTGAAGGTTGTTCAAGAGGCAGCAGCCGCAGTTGTGCCTTCAACATTGAATGAATCAAGGCAGTCGAAGAATCCATTCGGTGCCGTCGTAAGATTTTTCCAATCGGACCTGGCCAATAATGCATGGTTTGTGACAAGTGTATCGAATTTACATTATATAAACAATCGAAAACAATGCATTCCAGCACCTCTTGCAGCACCAACCAGTCGCCCATGTTCAGTTTCGCCTTAAGCTGCTGTAAAAGTGCAAGTGCAAGTCTCACATACAAATGTATTTCCGACCATGCCTGTAAAACTTGTCAATGCAAAGTCACGTTCGTGGTATGCACCAACCAGGTCGAAGGGAACACGATCGATGATCTCCATGTGCCGTAGCCTGAATTCAGAGCTTCGTTTCCCAGCTGGTGTTCAAGGCTGAAGCCGCGATGTTTCACAAATCCGCCCGCACCGAAAGTGCTGCGGGGCATTACACTCTTGGCTCGCGTTACGCCATATAGTTTTAGCTAGGGGAGGCATTTTCGTTTGGGAAGGAAATTGGATATCCCGCATCATGAGTGTGTCTGGGAGACAAGTGAGAGTGGGAGAAAACATAGAAAAAGACAAACACATGGCTTTCATATATCATCTATGTCTCACTATATGTCTCATTGTCGTATCATTTGCATCACCACGTCCATGAAGGGCAAATAAACAACTCCTCTCAACAGTCTATGTCCTACTCTCCCTCCAACATTCATAGCAGCCACGGATTTAAAAATCCATGCCATGCTTGTGGCACACAAAAAACACCTGACACAAACATAGAAGTCGGAAAAATCGAGAAGAATCTGAGACCACCGCTATCATGGAAACTGGGCACCCACTGCGTGGCTGCCATGTTAGTTTTGAAAGTTAAGGGGGATCGTCAGAAAAACCCTTGAGAAATACAGCTAACATGAACATTTAGAATTCTGCACTGTCCGCGTGGTTTCTACGTAATCATATGCATCATCAGCAGTTGCATATCTCATTGAGGTAGCATATGCACCAGCTATTTGCAAGTGTACTGTATATTTATTGTACCAACTTCCTCAAGTTAGCAACTCAATTTAACTTTGACCCCCTGAGAGCCTGAAGAATGTACAGTTTCAAGGGGTCGAAAAAATATATCCAACAGCGCTTGCAAACATTGAAAAAGGTACAACTTCAAGCGGGTCGAAAAAATATCCAACGATGCTTGCAAAATTCAAACAAGACATAGCTAAACAACTTTAAGGAGATCCAAAAACAGAGTGATCATTATGGATACTTCTTTTATTCTAGCGTTCATCTCCAAGTCTTGTCTCGACCATGTACATTGTATAGTTTATTGTACACAATCACTCTATTTTTCGAACCCCCGGAAGATGTACCATGTCAAGGGGGTCAAAAAATAGATCCAACAATGCTTGCAAAATGCAAAAAAAACGTTGTCATAGGATAGACTTGGATTTGAACGAAACGCGGGCTGTCTTGGACATGTAAAGCTCAGAGGGGTGCCCTTTTTCATCCGGCTAACAGGCGCTTCACAAGAAAAAAGGGCACCCCTCAAGCAACTGTCTCTACGAAGAAAGAGATTCTAGCCAGCACAGACTCTCGCCGCTATTGTTGGTAACGGGATGGACACACTCGCTTAGCCCTGTGAGATCGTTCCTGCACTTCGGGGGCGCCCTTTTTCTTTTGGCTTGGGGGCGCGTTCAAGCTGAAAAAGGGCACCCCTAAGGCACTGAGGGGTGTTTGGCTGCCATTCGTTTCTTCGTCTTGTATCAGAATCAAAGTCGGTGCGCTGCCAAGAGTGGACCGACGAATGTTGACCAAAGATGTTGTTATGGGTGTAGCTGACATTGCACCGACCTCTACTGCTCTTAGGCACGGGGAAATGGAAGGTTTCATACATAGAATGCCCGATCAAGGCCTAGTCACTGCCGCGCATGAGGACAAAGGTTGATCTGAGTAGGACATGGACGGTTTGGGGGTGGTTTTTTCTCCTGGCTCAAAGCAAGCAATGCACAAAGCATACCAAATGTGGTTTCAATCAAGTTGAATACATATTTTGAACGACGATAATGTGTTATACGGGCGCATTGATTTCACGATTGTTTGTATAGAGCTTAGCGCAGGACCTTGGAGGCTGGTTGTCGTCGGGCTAGAAAAGCGTCCACGGGGCCCCCGAAATGGAACAAAAAATGACACCTGATGTCACGACGCTTCGACTGAGGGCACTGCAAAAGCACATCTCACTTTGAAGCTAGATCTGCTAGAGCCAATATATGCTACGCCTGGATCAACTCCCGTACCAAAGCCCAACTTTGTTGGACATCTACAGCTCTGAGGGGTGCCCTTTTTCATCCAAAACAACCCTCTTCACCATAAAAAGGGGCACCCCCAAGCAACTCACAGGTTGCTGACTGCATTCTATTCCCTCTCCTTACGGGCGACATCGTTTCTTGCGTTCCCTTCCACTCTTATTGGCCACTACAAAACGGACGGCTGAGAGACGCACATCTCACTTTCCTCTGTCACGTTGTCCCCCGCGAACCCTCGTCGAAAGACTGTCCAAGTAGCCTCCTGAGCCCCTCATGATGCTAATGATGCACTATTTGGCGTCAATCACATCACTCGCACCACAACACCCCAAAAGCCACACATGTTCAATTCTTTTTCGCGACTTTTTTGATCGCCTCTTTTTGTTCGCTCTCCTCCACCAGGCTCTGGGTTCACCCCTACCCGGCTGGGCCGGAGGTGCGACCACCCCCCCACACCCCTATACTCACTTCGCTCGCCCATCGACAACTCCAGCCTAGCCTATCGGCTGGCTTTCATGATATATATATATATGTATATTATAGAGATATAAACTTGAGGCCAACTTGCGGCCGCACTCGCTCACTCGCTCACTCTCACTCTCACTCTCACTCTCACTCTCACTCTCACTCTCACTCTCACTCTCACTCTCACTGTCTCTCTCTCTCTCTCATCTCTCTCATCTCTCTCATCTCTCTCATCTCTCTCTCATCTCTCTCATCTGTCCCTCATCTCTTTCTCCTCTCTCTCTCATCTCTCTCTCCTCTCTCTCTCATCTCTCTCTTCTCTCTCTCTCTCTCTCGTAGCAGCAGCCACCGCGACGTCTCCTTGACTGCCTCCAAAAAGAGCGCCGTGTTTTTTCCTACCCTGCCCTCCACTTTCCCATTCTGGAGCGCTAGCTTTCGCCCCCCCCCCATACGCACGCCAAAGAGCGACGACAGGACGGAGTCGAACTTGCGAAGAGGGAGGGAGGGAAGGGAAGGGAAGGGAAGGGAAGGGAAGGGAAGGGAAGGGAAGGGAAAGGGAAAGGGAAAGGGAAAGGGAAAGGGAAAGGGAAAGGGAAGGGAAGGGGAAAGGGAAAGGGAAAGGGAAAAGGAAAGGGAAAGGGAAAGGGAAAGGGAAAGGGACAGGGAAAGGAAAAGGGAAAGGAAAAGGGAAAGGGAAAGGGAAAGGGAAAGGGAAAGGGAAGGGAAAGGGAAGGGAAAGGGAGGGAGGGAAAGGGAGGGAGGGCAAGGGATGGAGAGGGATGGAAAGGGAGGGAAAGGGAGGGAAAGGGAGGGAAGCCACACTCTTCAATTCCGATTGAAGGTACGCCTTAACGGCGTCTGCCGATGACAACTTGTGTCCCTCAAAAAGACCAAAAGAAATAACGCTGTTAGCTGCAACAATCGAAGCAGGGGACGCAGCTAGCGTCTGGTAGAGCGCCAGCTTCCCTTCAGCCGTCTTTGCAGAATCGCCACGGTAACACACGCGACCCTTCAGAGCACGAAGCTCTGGGGCCAACTCAACATGCTTTTCGCTGCAAATAGCAAGCAAGTCTGCAATGTGGATGGTCTCTCCACTCTGCAAGGCAACCTCCTTCACGCGGAACTCCTCATCAACCGACTCAAGCTCCCATGTTCCCATGGAACCAACACCATCGAACTCCTTGCGGATCGCCTGCAGTGCATCAGGTCGGGACAACACTTCGTTCCGGGTGAGCTGTCTCGTCACTAGGGCGTATACCCCAGCTGCAACATCTTCCGGTGGGACATACCCCTCGGGAAGTTCATCAGGAGAGTACTCGGGACCTTCAGTGGTCTCCGGCTCAACCCAATGTTCCTTTTCTGCTGCTCCTTGGAAGGGGAAGAAGAAGTTTTCTCTGAACTCTTTGGCATTGGAAGCGGTCCAGGTGTCTTTGGCGCTCCGACATCTGGCGCCGGTGTAGGCGGCGCTGCAGCTTCTCTAGGGAAGATGGCATCAAATCGCTCGCGACATGCCTTGTTGCGGCGGTAATGGCCACCATCGCATCCAGGGCAACCCTTCGTAAAACCATGCTCCAACAAACGTGAAAAAGCGATGTATGCGTGACGTGGGGGTGCAACTGGGGTGTCTTCCGGAAAAGCATCAATGTCAATGTCATACGGGAGCACGCCCGACTCAAGAGATCTGTCATAGATCTTCTTCTTCACCTCAACTTCAGGATCAGACATGTCCTTCAACGCCTTCATTGCCGCGTTGGACAAGGGAAACTCAATGTGCTCAACAGGAGGAAAAAACACCTCCTTCTCGTGCAAGTCCTTGGGACTCCAATGCAAATGCGCTCTGGCGCGGACAGCTTCATAGTCAACAACTTGTATGACATTGCGGTATCGCAAGCCTGAGTCAACACGCCATCCTGCAAACAAGCCTGGTCTTGTAGTTGGAGCGGCCATTCCATCGCTCTTGGCCCTGTAGAAAACAAGTGCACCAAGAGGGTACTCCACTCCAAGGAAGGGCTCACCTGTGCAAACGTCCCAACGGGTCTTGCCAGTCTTGAGCTCCTCAATCTCCGTCCCACGCTCATGCTTGCGAATCACACAAGGCGACCAAAAGGCACGAGCTTTTGCGGTGTAAACAACGGAGATCGGCCACATCTTCTTGCTGAAGCCGGCCTGGAGATGTGCTGGTCTGCACAACTCTTTCAACGTCCTCACCTCACGTTCGACGTGGGCCGCGTGAGGCCAATCCCTGGGGACGCTCGGGGATATAGTCCAGCACAGCCTGGATGCCGCTCCTGTCAACTCACCGGCTGCATCTGATTTAAAAATGACACCGGTATCACCGTTCAGCCTATGGCCACCGAAGTGTTTCAATGAGTTGTAACAGGATTCTTCTGACCTGTAACAGGATTCTTCTGACCTGTCTCTGGCCGGATAGGCCATGCTCAGACCGGAGAAGAGATCAACGATCACCAGGGCCACCTTCTCCCCAGCGTTGCTCACGCTTTCCTCTGACGGAAACATGTGGTCGGCTTCGAGCACACGGCCAAAAGCAGCCGAGCGCTCGTAGGCTTCATCACTAGGCTCAGGTCGAACTCCGTGGGCATATCTTTTCAACATTCGACCGCGTACACAATGTTCACAAAAAGGATTCTTCTTCGCGTGGGTCGTGATGTGGTCTAGGCTCTTTGCCTCACGCTTCAACCTATCATCTCTCGACTCTGCAAATTCAGCTTCGTCGTCCGCAGGAGCAAGGTCATCCTCAAGCTCGGCGGGAGTTGCAAAGGTATCAACGGTTTCAATGACCAACGGTCCACGGTAGACCTGTTCCTTTGGCTCCTTCTCGACATGCTCCTGCGCAACCACGCAAACAGCTGCCTCACAAACGGGCATGGCGGGCACCTCCTTGAAAACAAGGTCAGGAAACAAAGAAGAGAAGACGATCTCACACATGATCTCTGGGTATCTTGCAGTCGTGCTTGTATTGGAACCTGTGATGGGCGCATGTTTGAAATCAGTACCCTGCTTGCAACGACACTCGTTCAGGTTCTTTGCGAGGTTCTCACTTGTTGTTGCCACTCGCCATTTCTTTAGGAACGGCGTGCCCTGCCGATCAACAAGTCCAACCGCACAACCATCAAAATTCACCACCGTCATGCCAATGTCTCGGATGAGCTGGCACAATGCAGCCTGCTTCCAACCCAATGCATGTCTGGGCCATTCAAAATGAACATCCCCACCATGCTCAACAACACATCTAGCAAGCTTGCAAAAGCGATCAAGCAGCTTCAACGACAAGTCTCTCGACTTGGCCAATTTCTTTCTGAACACTGCCCCATAGCGGTGCGCATTGAGGTACTGCCATTGGCTCCACGGGCCACAAGGAAGGCTAGCCCACAAATCAATACCTGGGTGTTCACGAATGAAGTTCTTCAGGTGCGACGTGGTACTCTCATACTCTAAATTGTTCACCTCCTTGGTACAACGTGTGACCTTGACGTTCAACCTCTCACCAACAACACCTAGGTTGGAGTCCGGCTCGGTGCACAACTCAATGAGCCTGCCACGGCCCTTGAGGCCAGTCTGCCTTGAACGCTGCTTCACAGAGCTCGCATTCAAAAAGGTTGGGTCAGTCTGCGTCTGTGGTTGTTCAAAGCTCTCGAGCTCCTTCATCACCTCGACGGCCAGTGCCTCAAAGCGTTTTGCTATCTTGCCTTTATTGGCCTGGGCCTGTGTGGTGTAGAACTCAACCATGTCACGCATCATCACAACCATGGACAACTCACCACGCGGAAGCTTCTTTTGCCCCTTCTCAACGAGACGGGTCTTCTTCATGGCCTCCCACTTGCGACGTTTGTTGTCTTTGCGATGCTGCCTTCTTCTATGTTCCTTGTTTGTCTCTGTCACAACCAAACCCTCAACCGGCACCTCACACGCGCTAGAAGCTGCGATTTCCTGGTCTTCAACTTTCAAGCCTGCATCCTCCTCCGGGTAGATGGAACAAACACAAGCAGGAAGCCGCTCAAGGCAGTCTCCGCAAAAGCACGACTCAGGACACTCAGCAACAACAGCGGGCTGGTACAGCTTTTTGTTGTGGTTGAAGTTCAGTCCTTGTTGTGGACCCCTGACGCGTGCAACGAGAAGATGGGCACATCATTCTGGACCCTTCTCGCATACCAGCGGTGTTCAGTGGGACACCATACCCTGCACTTCTTGTGGTCAAGAGCAATGAACGGAACTTTGCCATGCTCCCAAACAAAAGTGCGGCCTTTGCTGACCTGTTTGCCAATCGACATGGCCAACGGACAGTTCTTCAACAAGTGGAGGTTCAAATCATCCACGCTCTTGGCATAGATGCGAAGTGCCTCCGAGGAAGTTTGGGGTCCTCCTCCCGTGGAAAACCTCACAGGGTTATCCAAACACTTCAACCAAGGCTCCAACATCTCACGGTCAAAGCCCTGATCGGCAAGCGCCTTGAACGACCCAATGTCATGCGCAGCGCCCGTATCACCAATGAACTCAAGCGACAAGTTGCGAAAATCCTCAACAGTTGGATGCAACATACCTGCGGCTTTCTCAATACCAATGGACGGGTTCTCAACGATGGAGTTGACAACGGACGCAAGGATGGGGATGCTGACCTTGAGGAAGACGTTCAACGCAGGGAGTGCCTTTCGAGCAAACTCACAAAAGCTCCTCCAAATGTCCATGACCTCCTCCGCGTTGACCTCAGTGATGGTCACAGTGGATGCGGCCGCAGCAGCTGCCGCTGATGGGACAGAGGACGATGAAGCACCATCCTTGCCTTTCTTTCCCTTTCCTTTGCCATCCTTACTCTTGCCCTTGCCGTCCTTTCCTTTGGAACCTTTGTCACCTTGGCCTTCCTGAGACTTCATGTACGCCTTCTTTGCAGCATCACTACCTGCATCACCAACATGTTCGTTTCTGCAACGCGAACCAAAACGACACAACCCAGCAGCATGCATGGCACATGGCGATCTCTTTCCTTTGCCCTTGCCACCCTTCGCATCAGCTGGAAGCGCTGGTGCATCCGACTCCTTCGACGTCTTTGGAGCCTTAGGCGGCTTGGGAGCCTTCTCAACCTTGGTGACCTGAGTCGACGGACAAGCAAGCGACGCATTGGGCATGTCCTTCAAGCCTCTGGAGATGTTGTCATAGTTCATGTCATGACGACGCTCCCTGAGCTCCTCCGCGATCTGTGCCCACAACCATTCAAATGTCCTCTTCTTCGACCGACCGGACGACTCGCGAACCTTGTCAGTGATTCGCGAAAGGATGGGCACACGCTTCACCTGTTGCCACAGCCACTGAAACAATGTCTCTGGGGCTGGTCGATCTGACTGCTTCAAACCATGGAGGGTGTAGTTGGTCTTCCTGACAAACTCCGTGAGGTCCTTGGCACTCCGGCCTGCAAGCGTCAACGACAACAAGTGCATCTGATCAAGCGCAACCGAATGGGTCAAGCCAATCTCATAGTACGACGCGACAATGTTCAACAACGCCATTCCTTTTGGACCTTGGCTGACTGCAGTACACGCTTCAACATAGGAAGTGAGCTCATGGGCCAAATCCGTATTGGTGGAGAGGACGTCCTGCTTGATGAGCTCTGCGGCGACGTGCTTGTTGAAGGGGATGAACGACTGGTCATTCTGGAGCGTAGCTCTGAAGGTCCGACCTCGTCCAGCATCCATGCAATGAGTGGTATACTTGACCAACACATCACGCGCAGTGAGATCAATGCGCGACACCGACGCAAGCAACGCAGCACGCCACTCTCTACAAGATGTTGCATCTGTTGGCAACTTGGTGATTGAGATGTTTCTCAAGTGCTTGATTTTGTACACGTTGTCTTCGGTTTCACCGTCAAGCAACCAAGATTCAGGAGGGTTGCCTGCCGGCATTCTTGAGCCTTCATCGGATGAACCATCCGAACTCTCTGATCCTCCACCAGACTCCGATGACTCCTTCTTGCGAGGTGTCGCAATGGAGATGTTTGGTGGGTGACTTGATGATGATACACCTGGAGGTGCTTCTGGAATGGTGCCGATGTACCCCCCTGGTGGGTGAGCCGGTCCCATTGAAGCTCTTGGGAACGATGGCATGGCCGGAACGGCCCGTTGAAATCCTACGCCAGGAACAGGAGCACTCCCTGACTCTGAAACAGCCTTTGGGGTCGACATTCCACAGACCAACCTGGGATCAACACCAAGATGATGAACATGAGAACCATCGTGCAATGCACCACACGGCATGCCATACGGTCCCGGACCGCCAGGGGCTCGAGGAAGAGGAACTTCTGCATGGGATGGTCCTTCATGCGACGCAATGTTCCTTTGAATGTTGACTGGCTCCCTGATGGTCGCAACACTAGAGGGTCGCGTAGGCACTGGGTACATATATCTTTCATGAGAAGGTGGTTCAAAAGGGTCCGTACCATTCTCGGGCTCTTCAAGACTACTTTTGCAGTTCCAACACCAACCACGCCCAACAACATTTTGGTTCCCACACACATGGCAGTAAACAACGTTCAATGGCGAGGCTGAAGCAATCGACGGGGCTCTTCCGGCTTCCGACGGACACGCGTCAAAGTAGCCTGCAACAGGCGAAGCTCGAAGGGCTTCGTTCTCACGCGCAAGGTCTTGACACCTAGCTTCTGCTGCAGCTGTCACGCGTTGTATCTCGCGTTGGGCTTGTTCTGCTATCTGCTGATGCTTGAGGATTTCTGCTTGTGCCTCTGTTGTGATCTGGTTGATTCTGCTATGTGCTTGTTGTGCCATGCTGGCTTCTTGCTGTTGGATGTGTTGGTTCATCTGTTGATGTTCAAGGCTCAACTGTAATGCTGCATTCTGCTGCTCAAGTTGATGTTGTTGTCGTTCTTGCTGTATCACCTGTTCTGCATGGTTCAACTGCGTTTGAACGTAACCCTGAACAATTCTTTCAAGTGTCTCTGGATCGATGTTGTGCTGGTTGAGAACTTGTAGATGGTTGAGGGTTCTCTGATCATAAACATGCACCCCAGGAACGGTCGATGGATCACCTTGTACCCCAGAAGGTTGGGAAGGTTCAGAACTCTGAGTCCGCATGCGACTCACTGCAACTTTTGTATTTCCCTTGGCCGGCACACTCACTTGGAGCCCGGTTCCTCCACCAGTTCCCAAATCACCCTCCATCCTCGCAAGCCCAGTCTCCGGAGAAATGGATGAACTCGAGGTTTCGTAGGAGCCTTCAGGACCGATGACACGAAAGGGTGTTGCAGGAAGCGACCGTTTTGACATCGACTATCCGGTGCAATGCAACGACTCTCAACACAATGCAATCAACTCAATCTCAACACACTCAAACTCGACCCAACTCAGTTGAAGGACTCTCACTAACTATAGATAGTTTGTTCACAAAAGATCAAACACAACAACAACAATCAATGTCTCGACACACTGAGCAGCACCACCTCCTCTTTTCACTGCCGGCGCGCGACGTTTGTCGCGGAGTTTATTGCCACGCGCTAGAAGCTGCGATTTCTGGCAGTGGGTCGCGTAAACGCGATCAGCGAGTCGCGTCCGTCGCGTGGATACGCGAGTCAGACGCGAAGGCAGCACGAGCTCTGACCAATGACAATGAACAATGTTCAACCACCAACCAATGAGATGCCTCCAACTCACCAATGTTTGAACCACAAACAATGTACCACTCACACCAAAACGCACAACGTTCGCCGCTTGCTCAACTTGCCACGTGGCTCTTCGGCCGACAGGTTTATTGCAGCAGACTTTAACGTACAATGCTCAACAATGATGCAACGTCAGTCTCAACCCGACACTTGGCTTCTAGCCGACAGATTTATTGACCAATGTCGCAATGCTCAGCCAACCAATGCCTGCTCACCCGACGCAAAATGCGATCAACAATGCACTGGTCGACTCTCCAATCACTGACTGAAGATGCGCCCGAGTTCACGGGCAGAGGGTAGCTCACTCGCCCTCGGAAACGTTCGGATCAAGCGCTCTAGCGGTACCAGGGCTTCGCTCGGATATGTCGCAGCACGCACAAGGTGGGTCTTGCTGCCGATCGGAGCGTTTTGCTGGATCGTTCTGACGTCGTTCAGAAGTGATCCCTGGTCGTCCACGTAGATGATGGGTCCAAACTGAGCAACCAACTTGGCTTTACAACCAATGTGACCAGTGATCGATGGCCCCTGTTCAGCGTCCGTGGAGAACTTCGTGCGTGCGATCGCAAACACGTCAAGCGACCAACCAAGCCGACGCTCCAATTCCTCGATTCCAGCTGCCACGCCTTCTTGTGTGGCCTTGTTAGAAGCGAAGCTCAGCGCGCCCACAGCAAAACCCTTCTCCTTGAGCCCCTTCAACGTCTGGACTGAGGCCTCTGCGATCGGCTGATCGGCGTTTGGGAAGCTCAGAGTTTTGTGGAAATCCAACAGGACAAGGGGTTTGTCCTGCCAGATCGGCGGCGCTCCACGTGGCTCAGGTGGCCGAGCTGACGGGGATGGCGCCAGCTGCTCAGGCTGAGCTGGCCTCTCCTTCGGCCTCGGAGCAAGCACTACGGGCTGAATTTCCTCCGTCAACCGCGGCTTCGATGAGGCCCTTGTAGTCGCCGGAACTGGCGGCGCGCGAGGCGCCGGAGGTGGAGGCGGCAGGCTCTCTATCTCCAAGCTTCGTGCAGCTTCGGCCTGCTCAATCTCCTGCTTTGTGGGAGCGGGAGGTGGAACCGGAAGCTCTTCAATAGCACGCTTCAACCCGGATCCGGAGGAGCCCTCACCCTCGCGCTGGCGCGATGAATCACGGCCAATGGCACGACGCAATGCACCAACTGCCGACTCCACACGCTCAATGTCACCAGTCTCGCTCGGTTCCTTCTTTGTCTTGGCTTTGGCTGACGTAGCCTGTGGAGGTGGTTTGACTCTCTTCTCAACAGGTGGTCTCTCCTCAACCGGCTCTTCACTGACTGATGGCGACGGTTTGCTGGCCGTAGGTCGGGCTGACCTAGATCGAAGCTCTCGAGCCCTCTCTCGGAGGCTCTCCGGTTCAACAGACGCAGAATGCTCAGTAGCCTCTTCGGTGGCTTGCCTCGCGATCGAATCTTCGGTCGCCGAGAACTCAACACCTGATGCAACCTCGGGCGAACCTCCAGGAACCTCAGGAGCAATGTCAACAGCTGCCGCACGATGTTCACGAGGTTCACCTGTCACTGTATCAACGCACTCACCTTCAAGCTCCACCTCTTCCTCAGGGATCTCGTCGTCTCGCGAGTCTTCGTCGCGATCCCTGCTGTCGTCCCGTACAGGGCTCAAGCCGCCCTCGGGCACCCAAACCCAGCACTTCTTCCAACTACCACGCTGCTGCGGCCTCGAACGGGATCTCTCAGTACGCTCAGTCGGAGTCTGTGACCTCCGTCGTCGACTGGATCTTGGATGCTCTTCAACCGCCGATTCACCTTCCGATTCGGATGCAGGTCTGGGTAGCCGCCTGGTTTCCCAGGTCTCCACAACACCAGGGGGAGGAAACCTGGGCTGCCTCGGGCTCTGCGCCCGGTATACCTCCCTGACTCGCGATCGACTATCGCGACCACGCTCACGCCCCCAATCACGCTCACGCTCACCACGTCGTTCACGATGTCGGGTGCTTCTCTCAGGCTCTCTAGGTCTGTCCTCTGTGGGGAGTCCACGCTCCCGACGGGATTGTTGACTTGGTCTATTGGGGTCACCGCCCCGCGGACCACGACGTCGCCGCGACCTTTCTCGCGGTGGCATGGATCGCGCCCGAAAGCGCGAGACAACAAGTGTTCGAAAGAAGTTTCAACACAATGCCAATGTTTCGTTTGACAAGCTTGTCTCTATCCTTGTGTATGGTCTCGTTTTCTTCAACCAATGGTCTCCTTGTAGCTCTTGCGGCTGATAACCAGTTGAAAGCTAAAACCTTGGTCTATCACGTAGTAGGCCGACTCAATCGCGATCGAACGTGTCCGGTCGCGCCACAAGGTCTTGAGCCAAACGTGTTGGCGTCCAGTGACACAGTACTACGGCAAAGCCGATTTCAGATGATGCAAGTCTTTACATGACAATTCCAGTCTTGGATAAGTGCTCCTAGACTCTTCTCATCACTATACATGAAGTGTGCACCTCACTCAAAGCTCAGTTCTTCTTGGGGACGTTTCTAGCTGAGGGATTTCTTCTGGAACTGTGTAAAAACTTGCCTTTAGTTTCGTTAGAGTTTACCGTCTGTAATCTATGAGTCACTCCAGCTCAAATGCCAAACAAAGCTACAGCAGTTCTACCCTGCGGCTATGACACATGTCAACTGTCAAAAGCAAAACGCTAGTTGCATGATGTGAGCCACACACAATACCCACACAAAAGGATGTGAAAATTTCCAGATTTTCTGGAGCTGGCAAATAAGTTTGGTCTTGTAGGATGGCTTTTGATCCGTGTCCGACGTTGGATGTGTGAAGCAACCCTGAGATGTGGCATTCCTCTGTTCAGGAGTCATGGGGTCCCTGCTATCAAAGACTATGAGCGTTGCAAGAAAAGATCACAAGGCCTTGACGACAATGACGACAATCTAGCTAAATGTGCACTTGATGCTGGGAGGCGTTCAAAGTACTGGGCAATTGGTACAAACTGCTTTGGATCCACAAGGTTGGTTGGCTCTGGCAGTCCTCTGACGGAACTGGAAAATGAGCCAGGAACGGACAAAGAAGTAAGGAAACAGTAAAGGAATCAGAAGCAAGAAACACCTGAAGCACAAACTTGAAAAAAATCTATTTAGCGCATTCAAAGCCATGAGTCAGAAGTGCAGCAAAGCTGGCAACCAGAATCAATATGATTTTGTTGTAATTCAAGCCATTCAAAGCCAAGCAGCGACAGCGACAGATATATATATATATATACTGTAACAAAAACAAAAGATAGCAAATCCTTACTTTGTGTCCTAAACAAATCCCCGTCACGATCTTCTCCTACATTCACCACCCCCACCCGGCCGGTCTCCTAGGGTCACCACCACCACCCCCGTCAAGACCTCTTCTCCTAGGTCAACCCCCCTGTCAAGACATTTTTCGTTGGATGCTGCAGTCAGCGTAGCTCTTCGAGCCACTTCACGCTGTGAATCCCATTGTAATAAGATTTACAATAAGACAGAGCCATTGCCATGTAGCGTCCCCGCACACCCGCGGGAAGGCGCTGCGCCCTCCCCCCAACCCCCTCCAGCTTTTAGACGACAAAGGAGCCATGCAGTTCAACAGAGTATAGTTTTTCGTCGACTAACCTACGGTAAACAAACGCAAGGAGTCAGTTCAACGTAGCAAATCTTTTGTGACTCGCCCCAGGGCAAAGGGCATCGCTACTAGGAGCAAAGGGCATCGCTACTAGGAGCAAGGACGCTACTAGGGGCTCCTGGCCTTACTACTAGGAACAAACAAGCTACTAGTAACAGGAAGCTACTGGGTTGGAGGCCATCGAGCAAAATTTAAAAGAAAAACGAACCATTCCAGCTGGGGGGGTGGTCACCCTCCGCCTCTCCGGTCGCTGGAGGGGGGGGGCACCCTCCCCCAAGAAACGTTTTTAAGGACAAAACTGGAGAAACTATCCAAATTAACAGCTTCTGAGCTGTTAGACTCCATGGATATATATATATATACAGTAGTAAGGACTGAAGTGATACTGAAATTTATTACAGTAATGAAGTCCAACAGTCATCCGGCTACAACTGTAGAACGTTGCTAGTCTTTGCTGCAAAATCAATTCAACTTGTCTACCCTCGCTTGACCATCCTGCCTCTCCCCACGAGAACGGGGAAGCTGCAAGAGTCCGACTGGCGCACGAGCTTTTGCCAAATCTGTTCGTGGGTCTGCGGGATCCGCACACGAAGGTGCTTCTCCTTACGACATCACTAGGAGCAAAAGACGCTACTAGGGGCTCCTGGCATCGCTACTAGGAGCAAGAAGCTACTAGGAGCTTTTCTGTGTCTCTGGCCTAGAAGACGGACTTGACCGCGAAGCCGCAGCGTTTGTGTTCGGTCTAAGCCCTCAAGTCACTTGACTCAGCTTGACTATCTGACCAATCTATGAACGCTGCAGCTGTCATCAACGCTTGACTGTCTCCACTCACCTTCATAGACATTGATGGTCATGCTGAGAAAGTCCTTGAAGCCAAGTCCACCAACACGCATATTTTGCCCATCCGCAAAAGTTAGCTTTGCTGCCACGCGGTGCCCCGAAATGCAAGCTGATTCAAAAAGTCCGCGGTCCTGCTTGGCAAAGTTGCCACTAAAAAGGACCATAGTCGGAGCGGATTTCCAAAGCTGTTCCTACAAACCCCTACACGCTCTACCCATTGTGATTAATCGATGGTTGCACCTGTAAGACCTAAACCGGGGAGCCGATGGAGAGCGAGGGAAACTATGCTGCCTTCTTTCAGGTTTATATGAATATGTTATATATAGATATTGTCATGCATCCTGAGCCACTCAAAGCGGAGAGACAGAGATATTACATGAGACTAGAGCAGGTGAACTGATTTAGGAGCAACAGCAGCCTGGAGTTTGCCAACTTCAAGCCAATCCGAGACCAACCTGCGAAGGAGGAAAAAGAAGGGCATTGGAGCAACCGAGTCCAGCATCAGGAAGAATTGGAATGAAAGAAATAGTACAGAGTGAGAGAAAGAAGACAAATCACAAGTGAAAAATCCAAAATCAATGGCACTGACAGGAGACAATAAATATTGTTCCAGAAATTTGGCCGCCGACACTGTGGAATAGCCTGGGGCGTAGCGGAACCACAAATCCTGAAACAGCCAAAGTTTCACCGCTGGAACACCAGCCGCTCTACCAACGCACCATGCAGCAATGGGCAGTCCTTCACATTGGCTGGTGCAGGAAATGAAAGAGTCACCTCACATGGCACTCACAAACCGAAAAAAATGTGTATGTGTGACATGACATGCGTAGGTAGAAAGGGTTGGAAAATGCAGGGCGGCGTAGCATCATTCCACCTCAGGCCGGGGCCTTCCAGAACCCTGTAGCCGGCAAGCTTTCTGCTCGCACCTTTGGCCAATATGGGGAAAGTATCACAACACGGAGATCTCAATAATGGGAAAAAAAACCGAGCTTGCAGCCCCGTTTGCTCGCCAAGGTGTTGTTGCTGCTGGTGAACTCAGAATCGATCACAGCCATCATATGTCCAAACTTGGTGTGTGTGTGTGTGTGCGTTTGTCACACTCTGTCTCGAAGAGTTTCTCGGATTATGCAGGGGGCCAGCGCATGGCATCACGACGCTGGCCAACGAAGCTAGTGATGTCATGCAAAGCAGTCAGAGACGTCCGACTGTGTACCTGCTTAACTTTTGTACAAGCTGTGACTCCACATTCCACTATTCATGGTTTTTCACGATACTTCCCCCAAGCCTTTCTCCTTCAGCCGCTTTCAGCTGCCGCGCGTTTGCAGACACGTGAACACTTTGTTAAACCTTCCAACTGCGCTGACTTCACCACCTTGCGGTTCCATCGTTCATTTCACTGAGGAACAGAGTTAACTGCAAACCCATTGTCTAAGTGCCGCTCTGTTTTGTTTTGTCACTGTGCAGAGTGTGATCCCCGTCACAGACTGGGGCGCTGAGTTCATCGTGGATCACAAATTGGTTCAGCGTCTGGAGTTCGTGGATTATGGTTTTCCTGATTTTTTGTTTCATTGAATGAATTTCCTGCCGCAACACCGCCGGGTCTACGGAGGTTCAACACCGCCGGGTTCACGGAATTTACTTCCAGAGCTTCTTTCTCAGAGCTTTCAATTTTCAAGTTTCGAATCCATGCCACAGAACGTGTACAATTTTCCAGGCACTGTTCCATGTTGCAATGATCAGTTCCATGTTCTTCTCAACTTGATCAGATTACCTTCAATCAGTTTGCGACGTTGTGCGTGATTTCAACCACCCACATTTCACTCTGTCACTGTACTTCAGTGACATTTTGCTGGGCGCCGATTCTTCGCGCTGCCGCCGCCGCGCTGCTGCCGACGACAACAAGTGAGTAGTGAGTCGAGAGTTGAGCAGCACGCAATTCCCCTGGCCATATCCCACCACAACCTCCACCTCAGGCGATGCCTGTTCCACATCAGTTCCCACGCCAACCCACACCGTGCCACCCATTTCCAATGATTCAACATCCCTCTTGGCCTTCACATCCCACCTTTCCAAACCCAACCACAGCCACCTCCAACCACCTCTCCTCCTGCACCGGCTCCCATCCAACAACCTGCCACACTCACCTGCGATCCTCACCAAGGAGTTTGGCAGCCACATCCTTTTTCAGCCTTTCCACCTGACTTCCCGCAGCCGTTCTCGCTCCAGCCGACAACCCATCACACTGCGCTCCAATACTGAACTTGCTGGCCGCGACCACGACACAGATGCCACCACCACCTATCCCAAACATCCAAGCGTGCGGCGAGTGCTCAACTCCTGGAAAGAACCACCCCACTTCACCAGCAAGCCAGCTCAAGAGCAACTTGAAATCTGGCTCAATTACCACGCGGAGCAATGTTGCACTCCTAACACACCGCAACATTCCTACGTGGCCCGCCTCCTCGTTTCACAGAGCAGTTGGACTCATTTCGATGTGGAAGAGTGCTAGTGTCGAAAACCAGGGAGCTGGAACCTAGCGTGACTGAGCGCGACTGCTATTTATTTCCTTACCGAAAACTATGACTTATCGGAAACACACCGTGACACAGCGTGACCGACCGTGACTGCAGGGTGTCCGATCTTGCATAACCCCGTCATGCCCCACAAGCCCCGTTTGGTTCAGGTCTGTTTTGCTTTGCCCAGCCGCTCGTGTGTGAAGCCGCCGTGCATCGTGCATCCTGGGCCAACGTCAACGATTGAGGTGGCACCCTGGTCATGAAATGGGGTGTGGAAGACCAAGTGGAACAATTTGGAAAAACCATGCACGTTGTACTGTGACCTCTCCCTTAAAATAATACATGTTGGTGGCAGGCAGCGAACGCGGCCCTACTGGCAGGAGCTCGACTCCTCGACGAAAGCAATTGGCTCAGTCCATTGCTTCTACTGCCTCTAGTAGCGGAAGCAGTGGAAAGAGAACACGCGACTACCTGAATCCAACGCCATCAACACACGTGGCCCCAAATCCAAAACAGGTTTGCGGTTCTGACCCAATTCCTGTTGAGCCCGCCGTGCTGACTTTTGACGTGGAAGACAGTCAAGGTGGGGGTGCATGTGCATGGGGTTTAGATTTCTTATACGGTTTCTTGCGTTAAGAATTATATATGCAAGGGTTCCATCGCTCGGTATATTGCCTTGGATCTCAGTTACTCCAATGTCTGCGACTACAAACAATTTACACACACCAAATGGAACAACGACACCAACAACTATGACCTTTTCCACTTCAATCATATCGCCATCCCCTCCTGCCCGCGCCACCAACACTACACCTGCAACATCACCAGCATCCTCCAACAAGGCCGTTTCCTTCCCAGCACTCTTCATTTTCAGCACAACAACGGATTTTTCGCACAGGGCTTTCGAGCTACCCAACAATTTCCACACGACCACGAAGAGAATGCCCGCATAATCTTCAACACCTGGAACCTTGCCAAGAACTCCCACTCAATCCTCGTCACACTTCTTGCATGGGGCGCCCGCAAGAAGATCACTCAAGGAGGTGCAGAACAAGCCGCTGACCTCCTCCAACAACACCACGGTGCGGTCTTCCACCAAAACGGCCGACGCTGGGTCATCGACCATAAGAACGCCATTGTCCGTGGCCTCGCCTGGTCAGCGGACGCCACTCCACCTGACCTGCGACAACATTTCTGCATTTGCCACACCGACCAACAGCCAACCACTTCACCTCTACAACAGTCTCACCACACCTGTCTCACTTCTCCCACACATACCGGATTCGTCCACAAGAAAGCTGCCGCGGCCGCTGTTGACATTTCGCATGTTCGTTCTCCACGACGACATTCAAGTTTTGCCAGCTGCATCACGCGCCACGTCCGGACATCCCAATGAGTTTGAGGGGTCGTGTTTGCTTTCTGGCGCGGCTTTGTTTTTGTTTTGGGTTTGGACCTTGAGATCCCCGTTTGACATGGCTCGACTTCATTGCTTCGTAATGCATACTGCGCGCAATTTTCCACTTTTGCCGCCGACGGTAGCGCTTCATTTGATCCTCCGCGCTGCTGCAGCCGCTGGCGCTTGACTACGTGAGGGCCCATGTCCACTCACACAGCAACGAACAACGGTCGCTTTGACACAACTCCAGCAACTCCTCCAGACAGTCGCAGAGATTCTTCAAGATCTCCACAGCATTTAAAGGTCCACACCCATCAAGTGGACCCACACCTTCACCAACCTTTTCCACCTCTCCCTTCGTTTCCTCAACCCTTCCCAGCACCACCTGCCAATCCACTGCCAGTTCCCTCACCTACCTCCTCCTGCGACACACCTCCGCCACGCAGTTCTCGTCCCCCTCCACCTGCCAGCCACTCCCCTTCTTCTCAACAGACACCCACTCCTTCACCCACACCAGCCACGGCGCCGCAAGGTGCCCAAACCTGAACGTCGTCTGGTCGAGCTCAAAACAAACACTCACCTTCGCCCCAATTGGACCTACGTCGCCCGGCGCGTTGGATTTTCAGTCGAGCAATGCAAAGCTGGATGGGCGGAACTTCAGGAACTCCAACACCTTCAAGACCTCCAACGCGCAGCCCTGCCACCTTCACCGACTCTTTCTTCTCCCACATCCTGGAACGGCTCCTCACCACCCAACACACCGCCACCTGCTACACGCTCGCCATCAACCGAACCTGTCACCCTCTCTACCATCCCTGCTGCAGCCGCCACGCCGTCTCCTGCTGCCGCGCCGTCAGCTGCCGCGCCGAATGCTAGTTAAGCGATGATCCGAGCATATTTTATGTGAAGTTGACACAACTGCATTTTGCAACTCGGATAGCGCCACACCTGTCGGCAGCTGGTTTCACCCTGGTTCGTTCGGCGTGCCAACGGAAAACTTCTACTTGTCTCGCAGTCAATTGCTTTTTGCATCTTCAGACACACTACACTCACTCCAGTTTTGTCAGCCTAACGCCCACCTATCGGGCTGTCCTATCTGAACAGACAGTCAGTTTATTTTTCTTTTTTCTGTATTTCGATTCATTGACATTTTGACTGCAGCTGTGTGTTGGATTTTTCGAATTCCTTTGACCTTTTGACTGTACCCCTGATGGCAGCCTCACGACCTCCCCCCCGCCATGACTCCAGAGCATGATGATCGTCAAACCTTTCGAAGCCACTATCCTGCCAATCCCATGCCATACATGGCCTGAACTTCTTCTTCTACAATGGATGCTTCACATGCTGGAATGCATCATCATCAGCACCATCCTCCACCACCCGCTGGTCTTGGGTCCACTCCCAGGACAGCAATACTTTACAGACCAGAATTCCGACAAGCTCTTCCTACAATTTCGCAACGCTCTTCATCGCCTACCAATGCTGGACCTCACCCAAGGTCGCCGCCTGCTTCAATTCCACCAGGCTCTGCAGGCTCACACGCGCATTACCGCATGGATCCCACGGTCCGCTTTCCACCACAGACAAGCTACTAACCTTCACCGGTTCTTCCACCACAACACCAAGTGATTCAGTATCACCAGCCGCCACTCGCACTCGCTCCCGCTCTCGCAAGCGACACACCTCGTCCCACATATCAAACACCCACCGCCTTCACCACGATTCCAGCACAAATTACGCGGCCGGACATCGCGGCACGCTCCACCAGAACTTATGGACCGTCTCCACTTCGATTATCAGGGATTCAATGGACGCTGAGAACTCCAGCTCGGGCTGCACCTTCCACGGCAATTGGTGATGCCCAGCGCACCTACCATTTTTGTTCACGACTGTTTACATACGGCTCACTCAGCCTTTTTGACTCGTGAAGACCATCGCTTCAGGCCAGCCAAAAAACACCCTTCCATTACACTTGCAAAACTTTATATACAAGAAAATGTTTTATATATACGTAATATAGAAGTAGTACCTGTCCAGGACCTACTACAGCTGGGCGTTACAATTCTTGCGCACATACACGCATACAAAGATATGCAAATCAATTGTGGAGCCTGTGTTCCAGGGGCGTACTACGTTCCACGCTACAATTCCCGCATACTTACATGCGCATGAGTTTGTTGTACGAATCTCACTTTTCATGTATTTCAGTTATCACTGTGATCACGAAACAAGCATTCCGTTTTCAGCTCTAGCCTAGCTATATCCCGCAGCCATTTTCTCACACTTTGTTTCAAATATCGCATCCAAACCTCGCGTCACACTCACCATGGATGAAGAACCTCCTGATTGGACCCCCCCGACTGGTCAGTGAAAGATGATCCTTAACCTTGGGCGCCCAGACAAACCACCTTCTTCTCCTTCTCCTACCCCCGCAACAAGCCCACTGACACACTACCTACCAAGCCACCGGCACCAGCTACAACCAACACACCAGCCAAACAACCTCCTGTCTCCTTTCTGAATTATAAATCCAGACTTGTGCGCTTGCCTACCTGTTTTCACTTTCCACTTTTCTACTGATTTCCAAGTTTGACACTTGTCTGACACGTACCCGTGTTCCTCGTCACACCATCGATATACTCCGCAGCCATTTTCACTGCCTTCACGCACGCACCACCTCTTTCTTGATTTACCACCGCCATGAGCGCACCAATTCCCACTGACGAAGGCATTTCAACCAGCTTTTGGCACTGGGCGTACAACAATCGCCCAGGCCCTCCTGGCGGCGCTCACCGACGTCGGTGTACAACGATTCTGACTGACCACAGTGCTCCACAGCTTTGCCACATTGCGTGAGACACCGATGTGGCATGACGACTTTCTGGACCAACTTCCACACCCGGTTGTCGATCTCGTGAACAACTACCGGCAACACCTCACGTACGCCGAGCACTCCAGTCCGTGCACATGGCCAGCAACCTCCTGCCACCAACACCATCCTCTACCGCCGCCTTCCCACCTACGTCACTCCGACGCAACACAATTCCACCCAAACTTCTTACCTCCCACCGCTTCTACTCCACTCCGAGCAACAGACCCAGCCAGTAATTTGGGCAGGCACCTACCGAGTCACGGGGACCATAGCTGCCACTCAGACGCCCCAATCCCACCTCACACCAATCACCAACAACACACCTGCCCAAACAGACATTCACTCAGCGCCACTCTATCCAGCCTTTTCACGCCCCACTCGCGACCGTTCAGTCGCCAACATCACCTCAGCCAACAAGCAACCCAACTCCTCACTGAATACACGGATCTCATCCCAGGACCGGTGGTCCCAAGCCTCCTCCGCCAGCACTGCCCAGTAGCGACTTCAACAACCCCATTGGAGGAACACCCCGGCGAGGCCGCTCCCAGGCACCACCACGCGCCCACAGTCGCCCACGACAAGAAGCACCAGTTCACCTTCCCCGCAACGCACAGCTCCGATCCCTCCCAAGCAGCACTCTCCTCCATTCTTCGACCGCCACCTGCCTTCCAGCCACATCAGCCATTGCCTGTCTTTGGAGCCCCTTCTCCCACCCAGCCACCACGGGACAGCCCATGCAGGGGCCGGCACCAGCCTACAACGCCCCACCACCACATCCATCTCCAGCACCGATGGCCTACTGCCAATACCAGTCACCCCACCGCAGCATCTTCCACACCCATTCCACAGTCCTCCCCACCAGTACTCCTTCAACAGCCACGCTATCCACAGAACTACGACACACAAGGCCGCGCCATTCCTCTACATCAGCAAGTCTACGACCCAGAGACTGACCCTGGCAGGGCAACTCACGCCGCATTTACATATCGGCCGAAAACAGTGGCCCCCACCTGTGGTCTCTCCACTTCACCTTTTTTGGACAACTCGTTAAACTGACCACATAATCACACTGTCGTTCTGCGTTTTTCTGTACTTCTATTTTGATGGACCACCGCTATAAGCCACTGCTTCCAACAGTTTCAATGGCAGCCCGTCTCACCCCGCACCACGAAAAACAGCGCCCAGCGGACTATCCGTGGGGCTGCCATTTTTCTTGTCTTTTGCAAGAAACTTACTGCCGCTCTTTTCTTGTTGCGCGGCTCCGGACTATTGAGTTTAGGATCTTGCTCAACGCAGTCAGTCTTTCACACGTAATCGCTGCTACACTCACGATGCGGTAATCCATGGCCTTGTGGGTAATCTGTAGCGCTTATGTGCGCCCTGGTTCTTCGAGGTTGGCAGCCATGCGTCCAATGGCGTAAAGCTCCAGGTCGGTGTGTCACTTCGGAGTTGTTTGGCTGCTTCAAAGGAGTCAGCTGTGTGCTTGGTCAAATTGCGTAGAAGGGCATTGTTTTTGGTGGAGGGCGTGGTTCGTGTATGGTCTGTTGACGTCGCCGCAGACGGCGGAAGAGACGTTTGTGTGTGGCCAGGCGTGAGAAGAAGTGGGCGCGGTGTTTGGTGAATTGCTATCCATGGGCCTTGAGGTTGAGGTGATGGGAAATGAAGGGCCAATTCAAGGGTGGCATCCAGTTTGAAAGTTGAATGGTGGTGTATTGGTCGATGTTGTTGTGGGTGTGCCAGTAGCGACGGGAGAGTTCTGCTGAAACGGAGATGTTTTGCTGAAGTTGCTTAAGACCATGGGTTGGATTCGATGGTGCGGAATAGCTGGTGGCCGTGGAGGACATTGGCGTCCCAGTGAGTGTCGGTGGATCGCCAAGATTCGCGAATCGGTGGCTTGGAAAAAAGAACTGTGGCTGGAGGTGCTGGTGAAGTAGTATGTGTCGGGCTGTGTGTGAAAGAGGCGTTGTTGGGAGTCACGGGCGCTGAAGGCGCAGAGCTCGGTGCTGGTGGAGGAGGAGGTGGAGGAAATTCATGGTGAACCGTGTAGTGTGTTGGCTGGGGGAGTGGTGGTACGGTTGATGCTGGTGTGCTTGGTGAGTGCGAATGGCGCGGGTCATCGACCCATACGTGTGAGTGGGCGTGTATTAGTGGTCGCTTGCTGTGGCTGAGCTTGCTAGTGGAGGTAGTGTTGCCAGTAATATTGCTGCCACTGCGCATCCATGCTGAAGAGATATAGGAGCAAGACGAACAAAATGATCAAGGGCAAGGAAAGATTCGAGCAAAACAGCTGTCAGACAGTCACGTTGAAAAATGTATGTAAACACAGGGAGGAGCGCGACCCCGTGCCAACATACCTTGCACCATTCCCTTCTTAGCACACGACAGCTTCACCACCGACACCCAACAATGGTTACGTACTCTTATTCAACACCACAAGCACCTTCCCATCCCTCTCCACCTTCCCACACACCGACTCCGTGAGGCCGCACACAAAGCACTACGTGCTCGACTGCACAACCATCCAAAATGGGAGGACAGCCTCCTTACTCCACCCGATCCGCTTGACCTTCCTTGCGCCTGCCAACATCTCCGCACACTTTTGGCCGATCCTGAGAGTCCGCCTACCAATGGCCACTACATTCTTACACTCGACCAGCTTCTGCTTCCTCCTCACCTTCGCATTTTCCTCAACGCCAACATGAACAGCACCTTCTACCCCACCAAAGCTCGCTACTTCCTAGCCTTCCAAACAGCCTTCCGCAAATGGCTCCGCACTCAGGGCTTCCCCTTGAACAACATGCCACCTCCTTTCTCCACCAACAGTGGCACCTCCATCTCTCTCACCTCAAACAACAGCCATGCTTCGCCGCCCGCTTAATCCGCCAGCTGCAGGAGTACCTTGGCGACACCGTCGTCCTCCACCATGCGGACCATGAGCTTCAACAGCTCCGCATCTTCTGCCCCCAGCAATACTTCCGGGGAGTTCTCAACACCTGGCAGGCACCTGAACTTTTCCAATCACTTCCACATCTCACACCACTCAACCTCCACTACCACCTGTTGGCTACTGTTCCCCCTGGCCTCCGTACCCGCTACAAGTGCCGCAAGGTCTTTACCATCCCCTACAGGACTGTCCACCTCAAAGCGAAAAAAAAGAAAGGCCGCATACTACCACTCCCTCGCTGGCAATCTACTCCGTATCACGAGCCGGACACTCGACATCATCCTCCAACACCTATATCCACAACACCCAGGCCAACTCTCCATTCCCCCAATTATGGCAACACTTCCACGCCTACCTCACTCACGTCCCCCTGACATCCCTCTTCACGCCACCAACGACGACCTGGTCGGCTTCTTCAACTCAGTTCCCCACCATCCCCTGATCGACGCAGCCCACAGCCTGGTCCAGCAATGGCAACGACAGCAATCCACTCACACCATCACCATTGACACCCAAGCCACCGGCAACCCGTACCACCACTCGCACATTGGCCGCCACCATGTTCGACATCCCACACAACGCACCCTTCACACGGCTGACATCACCACCATCGTAGCTTTTGCACTCAACACCTGTATTTTCCGGGCCTGCAACCACACCTACCAGCAAATTCGCGGCGCTGGGATTGGCTCCCAGCCGTCACCGGCCCTGTGCAACGTTGCCATCACTATCATTGAACACTCGTGGCAACAGCTCCACAACAACCTCCTGCATCACACCGACTTCCACTTCAATTACTACCGCTACGCTGACAACCGCTTCATTGTCCACAACGAATACACCCTCTCCCACCCAGCCATCCAAACTCTCATTCACCACGACTTTTTTGGCGACCCAGTGCAACTTGAGACAGTTGAAGACTACCATCTCCTGGGGTTCAACATTGATCTCACTCAATGCACTATCACCTACATTCAACCCAACCAGTCCTGGAAGATCTGGGACGCCACCAGTGCCGGAAGCAAAAGCCTCACTCTATCCGGCCTCGCCTCACGTTTACACACAATCTACGCTAACACTTTTCCACCAACAACTGCGGACGCTGCAGCCGAGCAGCTGGTTAACCTTTATGTCCAAAACGGACACGCAGCAATCGACTGCAAACGATTCTTGAGGACAAAAAGCTTGTACCCTTTCACTGTGCCGATTTCGGCAACTTGTGTGTGTCACACTCTGTCTCGAAGAGTTTCTCGGATTATGCAGGGGGCCAGCGCATGGCATCACGACGCTGGCCAACGATGCAAGTGATGTCATGGGAAGCAGTCAGAGACGTCTGACTGTGTACCTGCTTAACTTATGTACAAGCTGTGACTCCACTTTCCACGTTTTGATTCATGGTTTTTTCATGATACTTCCCCCAAACCTTTTTCCTGCAGCCGCTTTCAGCTGCCGCGCGTTTGCAAACACGTGAACACTTTGTTAAACCTTCCAACTGCGCTGACTTCACCACCTTGCGGTTCCATCGTTCATTTCACTGAGGAACAGAGTTGACTGCAAACCCATTGTCTAAGTGTGTTCAACCCAGAACAATCTAACGGGTGCAGTTCCGCCGCTTGGCAAACTAGCAGCTCACTCATATTTCATCATACTTCACAACTTTGATATGATATACAGTAGATATATGACTTCATATTTTTACCTGCCGCCTTTCTGAGGGGCAAGGCATCTGCCTGATGGTGTAGCTTGAATAGATACGGTTTCGAGAAGAGTGAGACGCCACCATGCTGCGCATTGCTCCGGTTCCTTGCTCATTTCCACAAATACCGCTGTTTGTGCAATAACTTAATATAGGTGTGGAATACAGATTGAAGCCGTTTATGGTTTCCACATGGACAGCCCCGCAGTGTTCACTAAAGCACAATCTTGCAATGAGGCTTGCTGAAGATCCTGGATTCGTTCGCAAAGCAGCTCAGAAGGATGCTCTTACAGACCATTCTGAACCTGGGACACCACAGCTGTCACAACGCAACGCTGCAGTCACAACCATGTCTGATCATCTGAGATGGGCAAGACCAGCAGACGAGAATCCAGAGGAAAAAGCAAAACAAACCTTCCGTGCTCCCAGGTTCTTCCTTGTTTCTGGCTCAAATATTGTTCTAGACCAGCCATGGTGGAGACATTTATTAGGTCCGACCTCACAGTGCCACCCGCCACGAGCACCACCAAGGCCCCAGCCCTAGCTCCTAATCCCACCACCCCTTAGCAATGTCCTTCTCCGCCTCCATCGTTGCCGGGAATGTGAGCCAAGGGTTTGGACGAAAACAATTTTGGAAGTGAGCGGCACGACACGAACCAGCACAAAGACTCGGAGGCTCTTCTTAAGCACCTTTCTTCTTTGTCTTCTTCTTCTTCTCTGGCTTCCGTTCTCCTCCCTTGCTTCCTTACTCAAGTGTCGCGTTCTTCTTCTCGTGGTTTCTCTAATCGGCTCTCTGACGATTGTATCTTACTCATGGCGCTGCTTCTGCTTCCTTTCTTCTTGCTTACCTTGCTCTCCCTTTCGAATTGTTTTTGCTCCTTCCTTCTATATATTCAATCCACTCCGCCTCTCATGCAAAAAAAGCTTGAGTGAAGCGTTGAAGCGTGCAAAAATGTAAAGACTGCAGCCGGGAACCATGCATGCTGAATATCTCTGACAAGGCTGCATCAAACCTTGCAGTCCAAAGCGCAACCCACTACAAACCATACTCAATCGTGACAGCATGGCTCATCCCAATTCAGGCTGCGACAGGTCTCCCACAACTTGAATAAACAAAATAACTTCCTGAGCTGTTGATCGACACAACAAAGCTGAATTTCCAGGTCTCCTGGCAGCTCGGCATTGTCGTACAGCTCGGCTGCTTCTACAGCGCAATAGTTTCCATCATCGCCTCAATCACGACCCTGGCAAGTACAATATGTCAAGAAGAAGCAGCCACATTAGTAACAACAACAACAACATCAACATGATGGAGAGTACACTTAGCACTTAGCACGTAGCACTTAGTACTGCACCATGCGATACTGAACAATCCTCATTGGAATTGCCAGCCAAGCGTGCAGTCCGGCAAATAGCCATCCAGTGAGACGCATTTTCTGCGTCTGTTGCAGGGAATTTCCCAAGTTTGAAAGACATTGTTTGACCTCAAGCCTTACAATCAAATAAACTTCGTGCACAAAAGGCTGTGGGGCTGGGCAAATGTTCAAATGTTCAGTCCTTTATGAGGGATAAAACCCCAATTTGCCAGTTCCCGGAATACCGTAATACCCCCAACAGTTCAGACTTTCAGAGCAAACATTGACCGTCCCCTTCACCTTGTTGGCAACTGAGGCAGTGGTAGTTTGCACATGTTTAACTTTTGTATGAATCTCAAGCTGCAATCTCCAAAGTAGCATGCAGGGCCAATCAATATCTGCAACTATGGGTGCTCTGGAGTTGCACAGCAACGTTGTTCTTTTCTGTCTCTTTCTCTTCAGCGACGGCGCATCTGGCAAGTTACCACAAACAGAACTGGATACTCTTGACAAGTTTCTTTGTATTTTCTTGTTTAAAAGAATCCACGGCCTGAGTTCGCCATGACAGAAACAATGCAGCAGCTGCCACCACCAATATTCCCACATACATTCCGACCTTTGACTCATATAGACTCGCTTGATTCAAGCGAATCGCAAAAGTTCTTCTATGCATTTTTGGAAAACGAACCGAGACCGAGACTTGAGAAGAAGCATGCGAACTTCGTGCCTCTCCAAAAGATATATGTCACATCAGTTTTGAAACATCATCAAGACCAGCCTCAAGCAACAACGACTTGGGTAAGTCATTGTACGGCTGCATTTTGGCATGTGCAGGATGCTCTGAACCTAAAGGCACAAGTAGCCAAAGCATGGCCCGCGGGCCACCAAAAAAAAAAAATATATATATATATACTAGGGTGAGATGACTTAGGCCAATTGGGTCGAAATGACATACAACTTTCCCAGGGCAAGTCCTAAGTCATGTACAAATGTTATACAGGGCAATTTCATTGGCACACACTCATGACATAGGCCTTGTTGACCTGGTCCTGATTTTTTTTTTGGGGGGGGGGGGGGGGTGGGGGGCATGCTCCTGGAAGACTAGAGCTAATGAAAGTCCACATGTCATAGGAACATCTTGTGCTTTAAGTCTGCCTTTGTGCGTTTTTGCTCTCAAAATTCCTATCTCTCGATGGTTTATTCATTGTTTAGATACCAAAGTCGTATGTCATGATGCTTGTCAATATAAAATCAACTGTTTTTAGGATCTTTGGTGACAACCTCTGGCATCTCTGATTTCGATGTTTTTCCAAGCTTTTGCTTCATGACATAAATACTTGTGGGGGGTAGGCTAAACCTTCATGACTTAGCCGCCGTAATTTGGAGGTAGTTTTCACAAGTCCTTTGTCATTTCAGCCTAGTATATATATACTAGGGTGAGATGACTTAGGCCAATTGGGTCGAAATGACATACAACTTTCCCAGGGCAAGTCCTAAGTCATGTACAAATGTTATACAGGGCAATTTCATTGGCACACACTCATGACATAGGCCTTGTTGACCTGGTCCTGAGTTATTTTTTTTGGGGGGGGGGTTGGTGGGGGGCATGCTCCTGGAAGATTACAGCTAATGAAAGTCCACATGTCATAGGAACATCTTTTGCTTTATCTGAAGCGATGGACGTATGTCATAAACGGTTGAGGTGTGTGGATGTGTGTGGATTTGATGTGTGTGTGCTGAACACAAAGCACATGAGATAGGCAAGCAGGGCAGTTGGCGATGTGACTTAGGAATCCTGTCCTGTCTCATTAAGAACACATTACTATCTCATTTAAGTCTGCCTTTGTGCGTTTTTGCTCTAAAATTTCTATCTCTCGATGGTTTATTCATTGTTTAGATACCAAAGTCGTATGTCATGATGCTTGTCAATATATAATCGACTGTTTTTAGGATCTTTGGTGACAACCTCTGGCATCTCTGATTTTGAGGTTTTTCCGAGCTTTTGCTTCATGACATAAATACTTGTGGGGGGTAGGCTAAACCTTCATGACTTAGCCGCCGCAATTTGGAGGTAGTTTTCACAAGTCCTTTGTCATTTCAGCCTAGTATATATACTATATATAAATACATATAGAGAGAGAGAGAGACAGAGAGAGAAAAAAAGAATCAGCTCAGCTTCCAGCCAACTGTGAATAGAGCCTGGGTCTTGCAGCAGTGAACAAGTTCGGTTGAAGTGCAATTAAACTAAAACCCCAGCCTGCAACAAGGCTTGTGCGATTTTCGATCGTGGGGCAGGTTTTCCTGTCCATAACCTCGGCATCAACCGTGTGTCACGCAAAAAGGTCAGTGAATTCTAAGCTTCGCACTCACACTGAGCACAACCTTGTTCAAACAGCATTTCGATCCCTTCAACAACCTGACCAAGCGAAGACAAGCAGGCTATGTTGTAGTGCTTTGATAAGTAACCATCAAGCTGGCCAAGGTGCCTCACAACCTGCAGCTAAAGCTTGCAGAAGAAAAGCTGTTCGTCTGGGAATGTATGCCTCGAAGCATGAGACTGGCAACATGGTCCAAAACGTCTAAATGTCTTATGTTCACCTTCTGCACTTTTTTCGCACGTACAAGTGTAAAGCTCATGTTTTTTCTGATTGCCATTGACACGGCATTGAGTGTCATGTCAATTTCTTTCAGTTGTGGCAGGTAGTTCACGACCCGCCAGAATACTCGTTGCCGGTATGCCGAAAAATCAAGATCAGACTTCGATGGCCGAGTTCTTGGACAGTCAGATTGGTAGCGGAGCTCTTTATGGTCCAGACTGAAAGCGACTAGGGTGACCGTTTGATAGAAGTACTCTTCGCTTTCCTTTGGGCAAGCTAGAATAGGTTCTTCGCATGTCATCTATGGACAAAGGAAGCGTCGCGCACGGACCGCGACTTGACTAGAGCGGAAGGAGGAGGACTCTTTGCCAATGTCGAGACAGGGGAACATGATGTAGGTCAGCTTCCCTTTACACTACAACATCCTCCCCGGGGCTTGGATTCAGGTTTTGCAAAGGCTTGTCCCTCCTCTGAGAATGACACACAGAAGACATACAGAAGCGTCAGACGCAGACTGGAGTTGTTTCAGAAACAGTGTCTGAAGGACGTGGCATGGGATGCTACAGAGCATTTGAGTTTCGGACAGGTCAAAAGAGCTCAGGAGCCTTTCAAGCGGATTTTCAAGTTGCTAGACAAGCTCTACCAATATGAGGGTCTGATTGAGGTGCCATCGCGATGTGATGGGTTTTTCATAGTTCTCTCTGAGTTTCAGAGAGGAAAAGGTGAAGAGTTGCAAACCTACATCATTCGGCGTCGCGACTTGCTCGTGGATATCCCCCCTCTAGTTTCCGGCTGGCACTTGTTGACCCGAGCAGTCTCACCAAGATGGACTCATGGACCCATGTTCAGATCAAGTCAATCTGCACTGGTGATCTTGACGATGAGAAAGTGGGTCGTACGATAATTCGCACGCTTGGAGGAGATCATCGACCCAATGCCAAAGACATGGTGCGTGCACCAGTTTTGAACACTAAAGCAGAGGCATAATATGAGGATGAAGAAGAAGATTGGTTTGAGGACAATGAAGTTGGATTTCCAGCAGAAAAGTGGTATGATGATGAAGTGGTACACTGAGAGCCGCAAACGCATGAAGAAATTGGCCCTCTCCAGAAGCTTCTACCCCGTTGAAGCAAAGGAGATTGCAAAATTAAAGGGAAAGGACATTTTCAGCAGTGGCAAAGGCAAAGGAAAAAGGCAAAGGTGGTGGTTTTCATCGGACTCGGACTCCGTTCAACCAAAGACCCACGTCAGGATTGAGCAAACCGACATCTCACCACACCATTCACCATTTCAACAGGAACAAAGAGGTCAACCTTGACCGGTTCAACAGCACAGCATGGACCCCGCTTCAGGCAGTTCGCAGCCAATGAGCCGGAGTCAAAGAACTTCCTGAGGAGATTTCCATTTGCGAGGACTGCCTAGAAACGATCATGGAAACGATTGATAATCAATGTGTCTTTGCCACCGCTAGAAAGGAAAAGCATGGAAAAAGCCATTGTGGAAAGCAGTGCCACGAGGACTATCGTTGGTTCCGAGAATTGGCACTGCTGGTTGGAGAACTATGGAAGTCAGCAGACAGAACCCATTTCGTCTCGAGCTGTTCGACGCCGGTTCAAGTTTGGAGGAGGCAAGACACTTGTGTCGGACTCCGAGGTGAAGTTCACAGGGTCAGATCTTGCCTGTCATGGTGCATGTTGTGCCATAACACACTTTTTCTGTTGGCCAGAGTGACTTTGGAAGCGTGGGGATCATTCATGACTACAGGAATGGCCTGAAGAAACTTGGTGCTTCAGAGTGGTTCAGGCCTGAGAGGAACGAGCAAGGCCACTTCTTGCTCAATGTATGAGGGTCAGAACCCGAGAGAGGAGACCTCCTACCAGAGCGAAGAAAAGACCATCGCTAGTAGGGAGAGGCCATTGCTTCTAGGTTGGAGGCCATCGCTATTAGAAACACAGAAAAAAACAGGAAGCAAGGTGTAAAATAGACCAAGGAAACTTGTCAGTCTATCTGGCAAAGAAGTATGAGAATGTGGAATGCTCGACCTTCTCTTTGCCAGAATGGGATTTCCGAAGCATCAGCCAAGACTTTGTTTGGTTGGCACCTCCCTGTCGGAAAATGGTCTCCATGCAGACGCTAACGAGGATAACAAAGGAGCGAGAGAAGAAGTTGCAAGAGGACAGAAAGCAAGACGAGAGGAGTCACATAGCCTTGGTTGCAGAGAAATGTGCAAAAGACAGGACAACCACTATGCCATGGAGCATCCACACAATGCATCATCTTGAAATCTGACACCATGAAGAAGATGAAAGGATACTATGAAGCTGTCTGCAACCACAGTTGCACAGGTATGTACTGGCAGGATGAAGAATGTGAAAAAGGTGGGGAGAGATGCAAAAGCGATCTATGCATCTATGAACATATGTGCGACTCTTGGAGGAAGAAGGAAATCGCCAAGATTACTGCCAGGGAAGCTTTGATGACAGAGGAAACAGCAGTGGAGAAGGATATTGTGAGTGTGACTGCAGATGAGAAGTAAAATGCAGAGACTCGTTCGGGGACACTCTGGACGAAACAAATTAATGATCTCTCTACAAAATGCTTGTTTTGAGGAAGCCTTGAGATGTGCAAAAGAGTACACCTGCAGCACTGCAGCACCTGTTCCAATTTCCAGGCCAAGAAATCAGCCAAACCATTAGCTCTCCCAAGCGCCAAGAGTTTCAACCAAACACTTGAAATGGATACATTCCACATTCGTTGGGGAGAAAGCAATGTCGTGTTTGGGCCATCATTGATTGATGCCTGCTCAAGATCTGAAATGAAGCGAATCATCGAAGCTGAGTCAGAGAAAAAGGAGTTGCAGGTTTTGAGTGCATGGAGAGCGAGCAGTGAGCAGTTTCTCTCCTACATGGATGAAAGACATCGGGCAACGACTGATCTCCAGTTTGCCGTCTCCAGTGCGCCAGGAATACACCCAAACACCCGGAAAAAGTTCTGGAAGTTCTCCTCGGCTTTTGCTCAACAAGGCTTTACGAAGGGTGTGACTGTGGTTGGCTTCATAGAAGCTTTTGGCCTTTTGGCTGCAGACAAGCAGGGCTTGATGTTGTGACCTGCCGTCGGCCATACTCTTTTGAGGTTCATCCGTGGGTCCATGTGACTTCGGATTCCTCCCGAAAACGATTTGGGCTGGTGAGAATCCTGAAATTGATCGAAGTCGGTTGCGCAAGGCACAAGCAATGGGAACTGCATCTTCTAGCTTCAAGCCTTGATTCTCTTGTTTCATCTTGAGAAGTTGTAGTCGTCGGAGGCCTTGCAGCCCGTCTGTGGGCCCTTTTTGCGGATGCAAAGGAAGAAACCGCACCCCGTGGTGACGGGAATTCACCACCTGCAGAAGAAGAAAAGGAGAAGAATGAGAAAGAAATGATTGAAGCAAAGCAGGCAATTTGGACGCCCAAATGACAGGACCCGAGACAGCCGAGGCAAATACACAACCGCTGCAGCCACAAGAACCAGAGCAAGAGCAAATCGTTGGACGACACACCGCTGCAGAAGCAACAGCACAAAACTACGAAGAGAGAACACCCGGAAGGTGTCGATGAAAAGCCCAAGGTAACTTCGAGCGATCGTTCGAAAGATTAGAAAATGATCGTTCTGCGTTCCAATCCTGCAACTTGTCACCAGTGTCTCAAGGTGATCCAGCCTTCCAGAGATTCATGCGGCTGAAGCTAAGATGTTGATGGCTGAATTGTTGCAAGAGAGCAAACTCACACCTGAAGATTGTGAAGCCTTCAGCAAAGCAATAGATGCTGCTCTCATGGTCTGAAACGAGAATGCTGCGTGGAGAGCTGTTCCTGAGACAAATGTGCAAATGGTGAAGTTGTCCCAGCAAGGTTCTTCCAAAGGTGGAAACCTACAGCTGAAGGACACGTACCCAATACTCATGTCATTCTGCAAGGCTTTCGTCATCGAGATGTTTTGAACAAAAATCTGCAGCGAAAATCGCTCAAAATTGAGCTAAATCCGTTTTTATGCCGACTCCATCAACGACTCCACGGGGATCTGTGTTCGTCCCCCTTGGTGAAATGAAGGGAAGGCTGGAAAGGTTGATGGGTCTAAAGCCTGATGAGATGTTGAAGGCGACCAAGCCGGCATTTGGTGATGTGAGAGAAGGCAGTGGAATGCAACTGCTGACAGCTCTCTGACAAAAGAACTGGGCCTCATCCATCATCCCTTGGACAGGTGTCTCTAGCTTTCATCGAGGCTAGTTTCAATGGATGACCACCTTTCCTCCAGTTCGAGAAGAATAACACCTGGTGAGTTGTTGATGGAGCTTTGGGATTTGAAGACTTTCTTGGTAATCTCTGAACGACCTTCAACACGATCCCGACGGAGCCTGTGAGAACTTCCAGCAAAACTTCATCACTTGGCCAAGCAATTTTGGTTTGGTTCATGGGATTTTGGTGAGAAACACAGTGCTAGCGGCTAGCGGCTAGCGGAGGCTGCAGCTACAATTAGCATTCTCCAAGCGCACATCAACAAATCAATCGTGAAGGACATGTTGGATGCAAACCAATGCCTTCGACGATTCGATTCATGAAGGAGGTGGTAAAGAGTTGAGACATGAGGGTCCCACAGCATTCCTCTTTTTCACCTCTGGTTCGAACTGAGTCTGCTGACACACACGTACACCTGCCGTGCTCAAGCCATGGACAGCGTGATACATAGCAGAGCAGTGTTATAAAATAACACTGGGTGACAGTCGTGGTACAATTATACCAGCGTTGACCCCAAACAATTTTTTTGGTCCAAGTCCAGACAAGACAAGCGTAAAATCATGCGGCCACTGCACCACCAAAGGACTGGAGACAGTGGGAGTCAAATGGGAGACAAATGTAAAGTCATGCGGCCAGAGCACCCACAAGGGACTGGAGACAGTGGGGAAGACAAATGATGACAAATGTAAAATCATGCGACCCACACCCACAAGGGACTGGAGACAGTGGGAGACACGTGGGAGACAAGTGTAAAATCAGGGGCTGGAGACAAGTCGGAGACAAATGGAAAAGCGGCCAAAGCACCTACAGGAGAGTGGGGAGAATGGTAGCGTTTAGGACATTGGCATCTGCAGTGAGTTCACAGTCGATGGTGCAAACACTGATGGCGCAAACATCTGCAGTAGGTCCTTTACATGCAACGCACCTAAGCTCGTCCATTCGTAGCAATATGATAATATGTAGGCATATAGATATGATATATATATATATGGCTGTGGTCAAAACAAGAAGCCCAAAACTTTACCTCCGGTTGTCATGTGCAATCATGGGAGCAAGGGGCAGTAAAGAGGCGTGACTACATGCGTCCACAAAGGAGAAACACTAAAATCATGGTTGACATTTTCTTGTATATAGTCCATTTTGTTCACGGTTGGAGTCAACCGGGGCCCCTGCCTAGTTGCTGGAGAGAATGTGGGGGGGGAGTTGAGGTGGTTGCAAGTTCATGGTGGTCACACGCAGGAGCGCAGGAGGGTCTGTGGTCAGCACTGAACACTTTTGAAGGCTGCCGTCGATTGGCCTGTGTCCACAAAAGCTAGCCTGGTTTTGACCCTAACCAAGCCTGGACATGACCGAAAACTAGCATGGCAAGCTGTGACACACCAAAGTGAGTATATACAGTAAAGGATTCATACTATTTCTAGTTTCACTCTGAGCTGGCTGCAGCTTCCAGCACAACAGGATGACACCTGCAAGCGAGTTATGTTTCCATCACTATATGTCGGATTGTTTGTCTTGATCAAGAGGTCCCGGCCTTGTTAGTATTGAAGCTACTCGATCCGGCAAGACAAACTCAGAGTTGCCAGGCCTCAGGACCCCTAGAGAATCTCCGCCCAACCAGGCCAACAGCTGGGTGTGGTTCGGAATGTCCTTTCCCTGCTTTCATGAAAAATTCTCGGATCCATGCAAAGTATTCACTACAACATGCAGCTGCTCGACAGATCTTAGAGCATCAAGATCTCCACATGCCTCTCACGCATGTCAATGACACTTCTGCAGCCTTTGCGAGCTCCACTCCAGACTCTGAAGCCAAACTCTGAGCTGTGCTCACCTCAAAGCCAAACTCTGAAGCCAAGTCTTCCGCACGAGAGACCTGAGACGAAGGTTGAGGCCGTATGCCCCAGGAGTCTGCTGAGGCAGTCAGTGCACCAAGTTCGAAACAGTTCGGTTGAAAATCAACACTCTGGTTGCGCCCATTTGCCTTGGTCTATCCGAGGTCTGTCCTATCCAAGTCTATCAGCAGCGGACTCACCAACTCAGGTCCAAACTTCAACGCATAGGCCGCTGCACGAGCGGTACCCCCTGCTCCGCACACCAAACCTTGAACTCTCGATCAAAAGGCCCTTTTGACCCCGACATACGAGCTGTCGTCTCAAAGAGTGAGGCTGACATTCGCATTTACAGGCTGAAAAATGTCTTATTTCTTTTTTAGCCCGCTCTCGCGCGCGGGGGGGTGGGCCACGACAGTAGGTAGGAATAGCTAGTACCTACAAGTAGCTACTACTGACAGGATGCAGGAGAGCTCGCGCTACTGATTTGTTTCCTTGATTTTGAGGGAAACTTAACTTTGGTTTGCAGCAAAGCAGTGAAGCACATTACCTAGACAAATTGCAGGACAAAAGTGACTTGAGGACGATTAGATTTCGGATGAAATGAGACAGTAAAAAGTAAAAAGGATAAGTAATGAAAGTCATGAGCAGAGCAAATTGGCCCTTACCGGCAAGTGTGACAAACGCGCACTGGTCGGCGGCATCTTGTTACCAGAACGGAAGTTGTCTTGGCCATCCAGCCAAAGGATTCAGAGACCACCAAGCACCCAGCCGCACAGCGAAGTTGTTCTTCGTCCTTGCCAGTTCATGTGGCTGACCAAACGAAGAAGTACAAACAAGGACATGAATCCCAAATTGAATGTCCGCTGCCTTGCTGTCTGATCCGCGTTTCCAATTGGTTCTTGATTCCAATCCAATCCTTTCAGATCAACAGATTTGCAAAGCCCATTGCCAAACGTGATATCCGCTTGTCCGCTGAGGCTAGAACAGTGTTGTCTCCCTTCAGCTGTCCTTGCACCTTTGTCACCTGCGCACCGGGCACTCCCATCAACACTTTAGATTTCATCTCTGGGTGAACTGACTAAAGTGGGAAGCTGCACCAACACCAACACTCACACAGTCGAAATTGACAAGATAGACTTTGCACAATTCGATTTCCAATTGCAGCCAGGGTGACAGTATTGACTGCCCCAATGATTCGAGCAGCTTCAGTCAGATGGTTCATGTGTTTCTTTATGGACTCCTCTGTTCACTCGCGAAATCTCAGCTGGACAAAGACTTGAGGCAAAAACTCTCTGAATATTCAACTGTCCTTGTGAGGAATGGTTACCTGGTTGACGCGGTCACATACTTTTCGTTAATACAGTTGTATTTTGACTTTTCAATAACTGTTGAGTTGCGTTTTGACTGTATATATAATATTGCATATATAATATTATAATACTGCGAAAGCGGTCCTTTTCTTGAGCCTGAATGCGACTTGCGGTGCGCAACGGTGAAACTTGAGTATGCTTGGACCTTCTACGCACTCCTCCCTTGGTGGCGGAGATAACGCTGCCTTTCTCTTTTTTTCGCCCGCTGTCAATCAGTGATAAAAAAGACAAGTTTTTGTAGCTCTTCGTACAATTCTCGCAGCTTCACTCTGTCACCAACCCTGTTGTAGAACTCGATACTGTCTTCAAGTTTCAACAAGTCTTGACTTGCATGCAATGAAGCTCTGGCACACAACGTGTCCATCTTCTCATCAACATCTATTGGTCCATCCGTTGCTTCCCCTTCTCCAGTCGCTCTCACTGCTGCTGCACTTATCATATCAATGTCATGATCTGGGCTTTCCGGTCCTTCAGCTTCCACTTCTGGTTCATCTGGTGGTTCAAATGGTGGAGGAGCTGTGAGCAGCCTCTCATCCATTGTTCTTGGCACTAGTTGCACTAGTTCTGGAATCTCAACTTCTCTTGCATCGTCCAGTAGAACTGGGGGCGGCAAGCTCTCGAGCTTGATGCCCCTGCGCCATTTGCTCTTGTCGAAAGCAGTGGAGTATCAGCTCTGTTTCGTCTCCTCTCTCTTCTGTGTGATCAACTTCTCGTCTCCTCACATTTGCTTCATGTATCATGAGCCTTTCTGCCATCTTCTCTTGTCCCCACTTTCGATGCCCTTCTCAAGAAACTTCATGCGTCTCTCTTCTTCTCAAGTCAACCCTTCTTGTTCCACATAGCCGTTCTGTTTCTCTATGGCTCTGTGAAGGCGTTGACAATAGTCATCTCTCATTGAACCAAATTGAACTTGATTGACCACATAGGACTTGAACTCGAGTCTGGCTTCCTCAATTTCGTCCTTTGCTGACTTCAATCCTAAGATCTGAAATCTCATAGCAAGTTCGTTCTCTTCCATTCTCTTCTCGAACTTCTTGAACTGGGTCCAAATCAGGAATACACCAAGTAGAACTACTGCCATTGCACAAAGGGTCACCCACAAGAATGCCCTTGACAAGTTCTCCTCCTGCAACATCACTTCAGCTCTTTCCGCCTACGCCACTGACCCAAGGCTACTTGCATACATAATCTTCTCAAGTGCTTTGGCCAATCTTTGAAGCTTGCGCTGCATCTCTCTCTCTCTCTCTCTCTCTTTCCAACTTCCTGTCTTTCCTTCTCACCGACTCTGCCGCCATCTCTGTCAATCTGACACATTGTGAACTGTTCAACCTGCTTGACTTCAACTTCCCTTGAAGAAATCACCTCTTGGCACCATAGAACTTTTCCACTGGCGTCACTGACGTGCCTCAGCTTTCCACTTCCTCTTTTGCACGTGACCTGTCTCGTCGCTGAGTTGTCCATCAAGAAAACATCTTGGACTTCTTCGTCTGTCAGAAAACTTGAGGCGTTGCGGAATGAATACTCCATCACATGCGCCTCCAACCAATGCATGTATTTCACTTTCACCACTGACTACTTTCTGTCCTCTCGATGGTGCAAAACAACACGATCATTCACCACACGTACGTACAGGTGAAGATGTAGGTTTCCGATGCCCTTTGTGTCCACTCCAATCTGCATCAGTGAATGTTTCTAACAACATCTAACAACCATTTCTGCGTTGATAGCGCGCACATACCAGGACCTCTTGTTGGAAATGGAATCTTCACGCGTTGGCCTTCTGTTGACTTAAGGTAGCCAATTAGCTTTTGTCCTGCTCACGCTCAACGCCGTGGGTGTTGACATAGAGGGCGCAAGCTCTTTGATCGCGAAGCTCAAATCCAATCTTTCCTGTGACAAGTAAACGCCGCTACCCACTAGAGAGTATAGCGCTACTTCTTCTGAACTTAGTGCTTCAGGTCCATCTGCCTCTTGAATCTCTGGTCCTGAAGGTACTTTTTGTTTCTTGGCTTGACCATAGAAATCTTCAAAGTTCTTGATCACGTCACTGGCATATCGTCCTGGTATGATGTAAAAGCCGTCATTCCCAAGTCCCAAGCTTGCAGGTTCGCTTTAGGAATTGGATCCAACTCATCTCCTGGTAACTTCATTTGGCTCACTGAGATCTCAAACTTTTCTCTCAGCTGTTCAATGAAGTGTTGAACTGCCTCCTCCTGTCCATAGTACAGGATGCCGTCGACATGAATCAGCACAAAGACTTGATCTGCCTTTCTCCAAAGACATGCGTTCTCTTTGCAGAATTCAAATCCAATGCTTTCCAGAAACTCAACTAAGTGGTTGAACCATGCTTGAGCTCCTTGTCGTTGACCTGGCAAATTCTTCAACACTCGAAATCTTCCTAAGTTCGTAGTCACCTGCAATGCCTTTTTCTAATCCACTTGTAGGAAGGCGTCTTTGATATCCAAGCTTCCCATCACAGATGTTTTCTCGCTGAACTCTAGTCCTCGGTCCATCAAAAACATGACTGGTAAAAGTCGATGCGCATGGGTGCTTGAAGTAGGCGAATGTATGTCATCCCTTTTTGCGTTGGCAAACTCTCTTGCCACAAGACGTCCTCTTCTCAGCCATTGCTTCTGTTCTTTACCACTTGTGAACCTCCTTGTCTTGATACGCCAGTCGTGGACAAAGCAAGGACCTCAAAGTCTTGCTCTTCCTCAAGAAGGTCTCGCAACACTCCCATCCGTTTCAGTCGCCTTTCCTCCACTTTGTCTGCAAGTAGATCTACTTCTGCTGGTAGTTGTCCTGGCATTGAACTCAAAGGTTCATTGCTCCAAAATTCATCTGGAATTTATGTTTCTTCTTCTTCCTCCTGAAAGTTCTCCTCAAGAGCATAGAAGTTCTCTTCATTGACTACTTCATCCAAGTGGTACATCTCAATGTCCTGACATCGTACCTTTTCCAATCGCTCTTGAATCACCCTGAATCACCTGAATCCGCAAAGAACTTGACGACCTTTCTTCTGTTCTGTTTAGCTGGTTCTGACGCGACAGCACTTTCCGGCGGCGGTGTCTTCTTCAAAGCTCTTTCCCATAGAAGCTCTACAAAGATCACATCTTCCAGCTTCTCCATAGGTTTGTCCTCCGGTCTCTGGCGTTCTTGGTTGTCCAGGTTGCGGTTCAGCGTGAACAGGAGCTGCTGGCGCTGTGGTGTTCCTGGGTCTACGAGAAGTTCTCTACCCAATTCTTCTGCAGTCTCTTGAAGTTCTCTCATTGCTTCTGCTCTACCTTGATAGGACTTGGCATAGTTTTCAACTTCTTCCGCATCGAGACCACGATATCGGTAGGTAATGGCTTCCAAAGGTGGCATTGGTCCATGCCCCAACGCTTGGGCTCCAACTGCCCTCTTCGTAGGCACTATGCGTCCTCCAAAGTTGGTCTGAAATTCCAACGATGCTGTGGAAAATCCCATGTAGTAAGCAAGAAATCTTGCCCAAGGTCTATCCACTCTCCTCACACTTTTTGTAAGCACGATCCTGTCACCATCTGACACAATCCAAGCATCTTGGGTCTTGCGCAAGAAGATTGTCATCTTGCTCTTTGGATCTCCTCTCGGTGGATTTAAAGCTTGTGACCTCACATAGGCACAGGTATGGACTGGACATCCAAAAGGTACGATGCTTCCTGTGTATTGTTTCCCGTGAACCAATTCAAAAGCTGTCACTCCGTGATAGGCTTGGTATCGTTCATGATCCAGCAACAGTGAGCGCTAACCAGCCTCACTTGAATTCTTGACATCAAACCCTCCATGATGGTACACGTCAATCCTCGTACCCGTTGCACTGCATTCTCTGCCAGCGAGTTTGCATCAGAACCATCACGGATACGGGAGGTGAGAACCCTTGTCCTGTGGCTTCACTATCTCCTCAAGCTCGCATCTAGGGCTCTCACGAAACATGGTACCGCTTCCACCTTGCGAATCTTCGCAAGGGCAAGCAGGCTCTTGCGCTGCATCCCCAAAGGAATCTTGACCTGTGACCCAAAGCACAGAGTCTTCTCCCCCATCCACCTTCTAACAATCTTCCGAACGACAAAATTGGTTGGCCCTTTCGTGCACCTGTACTTCATGGCCTTCTTCTGTTTGCATCCCCTTGCCTCTCTTCCCTTTGTCCTGAACTCGATCGATATCCATAGGCGCCAAACCTTTGTCATCCGAAGTCAACATCATAGCTTGACTCCACTTTCTGTAACTTGTCTCAATACCAGCAAGGGCCGATTCTTCAATAATCCCACCAAAAGACTATACAGGAGTGAACTGCGGCTTTATCCTTGTCTCCCATCAAGGAGCTGTCAGCTTCTGTCGATGGGTTCTTTCTTAAAGCTTCGAAGTCGGCAAGATATTCGATATCAAAGCGTGCTAAGTACTGTTCCAATGACCATGCAAAATCACGCCACATCAACAATTCCTCTCTTCGACTCTTAGGATCAAAAACTCCAGGCTTGGGCAACGTCTCGTACCAACTCTTTTCATCATGTCTTTGGCTCTTTAGCTCTTCCAAAGCTTGAGCTGCTACTGTAGCTGCCGTGGATGCAGCTTCTGTCGCCAACATCATTCTCCTCGTCAATTCTGCTCCATCTATCTGCTGGCCTGCGGCTCCACTACGCTTCCAGCTGGGCTCATCACCGGAGAACCCTCGGTGCCAGCCATGGCGTCGCAAACCTGAGCCGCTCCGCTACCATGCGAAAGTCCTTTTCTTGAACCTGAATGCGACCTGCGGTGCGCAATGGTGAAACTTGAGTATGCTTGAAACTTCTACGCAAATATATGTATATATACATGCAGAAACGAGTTGCCGAACCACCACCACAATCATCCTTCTTCAACTGCCTGAAGACCTGGTCACGTTTGTTCCATCTGGGTCAACAAACGACTTTAGCCGCTTTAGGCAAGCTCTACCACGTGGGCCTTCTCCACATCATCTGAGTCAAAGCGGCTGTATTTGTGTGGGCCTCAGCGTGAATTTTGTTGGAGGGCCAAACAGACCAATCAAGAATCAACAATGCAGACTGAACAAGAACGCTTCCAAAGTTTTGGGATGGAATGTGATGTGACCAAAAGAATGTCATGCCGCATTTTTCAACGAGCTTGGCTGGGTGAGCGGCTGCCGTTTACCTTGAAGCCAGTCCCGTGTATTTCAGGAGATGGTGACATTGTCACTGGGCTACCTGGCCAACACCCAAAGAATTCTGATGTCTTGCACTCGTAATCTTTTTGTGCACATGTCCCAGCTTAACAATCAAAAATCATGCTTGGGAGTGCCAAAAATATAGAAGTTCAACACGTTGTCAAGAGCCATAAATTCCAAGAATTCTGCAGAACCGGGAATGATGTCAACAATTATCAAGTCAAGAGCTATTTGGGTTAATGGTATGCATTTGGCAAATGACGGCAGATGTATATCTGTTTCGAACTTGGGCCAAAACATATAATATAAGCCAAACAGCTGAAAGGATCATTGCTGCAGATTGGTTTCATAACATTCTGTCTCTAGCCACCAAACTGACAGCGTGTGACCTTTTTCGATCATGTTTTTTGTCCTTCTGGTTTTTCTGCTTGCAAGCTTTTGCGGCCTGAAATGCAGTCGTGGCCGTGTGATCTTTCATTGCTTCTGCCAGGGCCTCTTCTTTGGCGCTTCCGATGAGTCCTGGCATTCTGAAAAAGGGTGCATGGGACGAAGCCGCGGAACTAGAACTTTCAACGGCTTGATAGGACCTCTGCGGCTGTGCTAATCAGCTCCTGCGAGTGCTAAGCCCAAGCTGGGCAAAAAAGGAGAGTTGAGTTGAGAGAAGGTGCTTTGCCTTTCTCAAGAAGCAGTGGGGGTAGAACTGTCACATGATCCGGAACTGTATCTAAACACTGGTTTGTTTGCTGGTTTCATCGTCGCTGACTCGGAACGAACTCCCACAGCTCAGTATGTCCGCTCGAAGCGATCACACAAAAAAACAACAACGCACCGATCGGGTGGTTCGCATGCCCGCAATGATGTAAATCAGATTGGAATTCGAGGATCAGGGCTGTTTTTCGTTGGTGCATGCAGTCTTTGGGCAAGGTGGAAACACAACAGTATGGGTTCATCTTTGTGTTGAAGACGTGAAACACCAACTCAAACGCAAAAAACAAGGAAGCAATTAGCCCAGCTGGAGACCCCAATAGCAAGATACAAACCGGGACAAAAAGAAAAATCTGGAAACAGCTGCTGTTTTCAACACATCGACCATCTCTTCCTTGGACACCATCATCACATAACCGGGACACCATCACAAAATGACCAGGGCACCATCAAAACATGACCGAGACACCGTCACAACATGATTGAGACACCATCACAACATAACCGGGACACCATCACAAGGTGACCGGGACACCAGCATGACATGACGGGGACACCATCACAACATGACCGGGACACTATCACAACATGACCAGGGCACCATCAAAACATGACCGAGACACCGTCACAACATGATTGGGACACCATCACAATATAACCGGGACACCATCACAAGGTGACCGGGACACCAGCATGACATGACGGGGACACCATCACAACATGACCGGGACGCTATCACAACATGACCGGGACACCGCCAAAACATGACCGCGCCACCATCACAACATGATCGGGACACCATCAAAACATGGCCGGGACACCGTCACAACATGACTTGGACACAATCACAACATGACCGGGACACCATCACAAGGTGACCGGGACACCAACATGACATGACGGGAAAACCATCACAAGATGACCAGGACACCATCACAACATGACCGGGACACCGTCACATGACCCGGACACCATCAAAACATGACCGGGACACCGTCACAACACGACCGGGACACCATCAAAACATGACCGGGACACATAACCGGGACACCATCACAAAATGACAGGGCACCATCAAAACATGACCGAGACACCGTCACAACATGATTGGGACACCAACACAACATAACCGGGACACCATCAAAAGGTGACCGGGACACCAGCATGACATGACGGGGACACCATCACAACATGACCGGGACACTATCACAACATGACCAGGGCACCATCAAAACATGACCGAGACACCGTCACAACATGATTGGGCAACATGACTGGGACACAATCAAAACATGATCCGGACACCATCACAACATGACCGCGCCACCATCACATGATCGGGACACCATCAAAACATGACCGGGACATCGTCACAACATGACTGGGACACAATCACAACATGACCGGAACACCATCACAAGGTGACCGGGACACCAACATGACATGACG
>CAXAMN010023251.1:19551-31185 GCA_963970005.1 Durusdinium trenchii | reverse complement strand
CTCCTCTTGGATTTCTTCTTCGCCAGACTTCTCTGGAAGGGCCTGATGCGCATGACATGGGCTTTGCCGTCTAGTTTTCAACAAAAAGACACAGGAACGTATGCTTGAATAGATGAGCCAAAGGTGTACAGAGCTCTTGATGCTTCAGACCATTAGTCACTAGTCTACCTGTCAATGACCAATAACACACAAGGCCTCTTTCTCAGACATCTTCTCAGCCACAACCCCTGCATGGCCAGTGAGACCTCGAGAGGAAATGAACACCTGCCCAGAGGATTGGAGGATGCATCAAACATGAAGATTAAAAAGATCCAGACACGCATGACATGGGCTCCCACCATGAACTATCCAACCAGTGTCGAAGTCTTCACTGTATAGTATGTATAGTACATCTTGCCTCCTCAGCGCCAGCTCCAGATGTTGCTTGGCTGGTGCTTTGAGCCTCATACAGTGGGTGCCACTCTCACAATATCCATTGAACTGTGACAAGCCAGCAAGCATGCAAGCAAGCAAGCAGCCGGATATACTGTCTATATATGTATATATGTATACATATGTATAACATAAAAGTAACTATCAACATTTGATACAACACAGCGCCACAAGGCTCCTTTGTTTTTTCACTGAGCTAGCAATCCCCCTGTTTGATTACCATTAGGCTGTAGCAGCGCTCAAATCCGATTCCAAGTCAAAGCAATGTCCAGAGAGTTGTTCCATCGTGGTGATATGACATGGGTTTTGAGCATTTGCTACGCCAAAAGAAAAGCAGCTCTTGCTGGCTGCAAGCTACTTCTTTGGATTTGCAATCACTTGCTCTCGGCCACAACAAGCGCAATGAATGACCGTTTTGCATGCCTGACAAACAAGCTTGCTGCATTCCTCCGAGTCTGGTGTAGATCCTGCAGACGGGATGCTCAACATGGCCTTGCTGTGAGGCTTGTTGCCTGATGTGGGCGGATCTTCCTGAAGGTTGTCTGGGCCTGGGGAAGAGAGTACATCAAATGTTGACTCATCATCAGGCTCCGCTTCAAGATTACCACCATCTTGTGGTCCCGCTGTCGCTGAAGAGCCATCAGCTATTACCTCCTGGACCTCGGGCGATTCAAAGGCAATATGCCAAGCTCGCTTCAAGCAGCCGCTACTGGAAGTCATGCTGTGCTCTATGGAAATGGCGGGGGGGGGTCGAGAGTAGATTGCACCTTGGGCCCAAATGGCTTGAGGGTGACAACGGTGAATCGACAAGGTTTATTGTTTGCAAAAAGTTCCCACTGCCAAACCTTATATATCCCACCTCTTCAGTCGTCTTTTGCGCTTGAGGCACTCCCTGCACACATGGGACCCATATCATCTGGACAGGCCGCAAAAGCGAATTGGTATCCACAAGAAAACCTTGCCTCCAGTCTGTTTATTTGTCAGTTCATGTAAATAGCAACGTATAAGAACTACAATGACTTCTATAATATCTGAATCTTGAACCTTGAGCATTTGCTTTCACGTGCCTTCTGATCATCTCCAGAAGTCTGGCTGCTTGGTAGGTCCTTCAAGCAGCGCTGATGACATGGGTTCTGTACCTTGTTTCTTCCAATCTCGACTGTCAGCTCCTCTGGATTGAGGAGATTCTCAACCATTTTCCCAAGCTCAGCCTGCAACATTATTGTAATTGAAAATGATTGAGCCACCCTCAAGCCTTGTGCCTCCAAAGAAAGATCTTCCCCACGTCTTTCTGGATGCGTTAAGGCATTGCTGGGACTTTTCACCGGTATCCTGTAGCGCTTTGCACCAGGTGTTCCTGGATCGGAAGACGCTCTCTTCATATTATCTGAATTTTTCTGGTTTGAGCCATACAGCTGCTGTGCGCGTGCACCTGACAAAGGCTTTGCTAGCTTAATTTGCATTACTGAGTGCCCCAATGTTCAAGCCCAAAACATGAGCAAAACGCACATGACTTGGGTTCCCTATATGCTATATTAACTACATGACATAGGCTTTTTTAAAAACGATGAGCCTCAGACTTAGGCTGTGATTTTTGGGCTCAGTCATTTCTGTCTGCCTAAGTCATTTGCAGGTAGTATATTGTCATCATTGCTTAAATCCATTCTCAACGGAAAAGGCCTATAATAAGCATTTGGAAAAAGGTTGTATGGCATCAGAAAGACAGCAAACCAAAATGCCTGATAAAGGTAGTAAGCAAAGGGCAAAGAAACAATATGTTGCATCTAAGTCCTTTCGAAGTTGAATATGAAGACATCCAAATATACAACCATGCAATCGCCCCAGCCGTGCTGAAACAAACCGTGATAAGGCAAAGGATGTCAGAAAGAAGGCTGAACAAGCCACGTGTATTTTAACCTAACACTAGTAAGAGGAACTTCCAAAAGGAACAAAGGCATAAACTGTTGCAGTGGCTCTTGCACATAACAATGCTTTTGACGCTCCAGTGGGAGAATTGATGGAGCACAAGCCTACTTTTATTCACAAGACCTATCAACACCGTTTTTAGCACACGAACCGTGCAAAGCAACACATGAAAGGAACTAGGGATGACAAGGCTGCTTGTTCAACACTTGCTGTACCACTCAAAAGGCGAGATGTTGAGGTGGGAACAGTCAAAAGGACATAGCAAAGGAACAAGGGCATGGCAGTAAATCATACAAAGTCTTTAGTCTAAATCCTCTCTATCAAATTGAGGACGATGCTTGGAATACATCTTTTAACAAATCTTGAGGAATGAACAACCCTGCGATCTTCTCCCCAAAAAGTGCTGAGCCGTGTCAAGAACATGAAATGACAGGGTATCATTTTCAAGAGCGGCCTTACACATAATCACATGTTTGGCTTGGGGCATGGCTTTTCGTCAATAAGTTCTTCCTACACCCGACAAAAGGGCACGGCAAAGGAACAAGGGTATGCCAGAAAATCGCACAAACGTCTGTAGTCTAAATCATCTCTATCAATTTAAGGCAAATGTTGGGAAGATATCATCAACAAATCTTGAGGAATGAACAACCCTGTTATCTTCTCCCTAAAAGACTGAACCGCAGCAAGAACATACAATGTCAAGGTAATGTCTTGCGTAGCGGACTTTCCCACAATTGGCATCGTGTGAACACCCTCAGCCTATATTGTTGTGAACAAAAGCTCAATCAAACCAATTCCATCCTTCTTTTTCACTTGCAGAAATTTTGAACTTCAGGTGGGGAGCGTTCAGAATTGATTGTCCTAAACCGAGAACGAGCGTTTACCACAGAAATTCTAAAGATGGGTTGTGTACCTTTTTGTGTGCAACTGTTGTCAGTCCTTTTGCACTTGCCTCACCCAAACAGCTTTGGTCTGAGTTGGTGAGGATGCACCTTGCAGGCCACGAAGATGACAAGGTGGGTCTACTTTGCAAGGTCTTACTTGAGAACTCCGACTTCAAAAAAAATTAACTACTGTACATCAATGAAATCTGCAAATCTACAACAAACGAAGCACCATCATCATTTTGAAATGCTCCTTGAATGCGTAGGAAGGTGTAGACACATACTATGTGAAGAAGAGAAGAACTATGCCGCTTTGCTAGTTAATTCATTGGTACAGTAAAAACCGATTACTCCCTACAGGTTCCGACGTCCTTTAGAGCACAAACCAATAGTAGGTTTGAATAAAATCCGGCCTGGCTGAATGGACTTGAACTTCTGGGCAGAACTGATCTCAAAGAAGGGTTCGTCATCCTTCAACGAGAAGCTCCTTGCAACTCCATCGCAAGGGATCTAGAAGCCCAAAACTTCCTGACCTTGCCGCTTGATGTAAACATGGTAGCCAGTGTGCGCTGAATTGGCTGCAAGTCCAACAATCTCTATACCACCCCGCGTGTCTTGCACAAGTTGTCTGATTTCTGTGTCCTGCCTTCCAATGATCAGCAAGCACTTGTGCTCCGCTTTTGTATAGTTTGGAAGCTCGTCAAAGTGATTTCGATGTTCTTCAATCGCAGCTCATCCGCGAGCAGCCATGACCGCTTCAATGGTGAAAGCTGAACCGTCCTGCATTGTACAATAGATGTCAACCTTCCCCTGAGTTGGGCTCTCCAAACTACTTATGGTTCGAAATCCCAAGTGCTTCAAGACGCGAATTAAAGCAGAGGTGTAATGAACCTCAATTGGGAGCTCTTCTCTCAAAACATCAGAAAGAGCCTGGCCGTTCTCTGCCCTGCTGATGGCCACCACGTCTGCAAGAAGCAAGTAGGGCAGCGCTCGCAAAAGAAAATCTGTGCAACTAGCTGGGTTTGTGTCTATCTCCACTGTCAGCTGCCGCTTTTTTGCAAGCGCTTGGCGGTAATAGGAAGCCATCAGGTAATTGGCGACACCATACTTTGCCCCCACCTTTGCCCAGTCCAGTTCCCGAAACTTTTTGTCTTGCAGAGTAGGAAGTACGAAACCATGAATTGTGAGCTTGCGGCGGACAGGTATGTCGATATCATCAGTTGGACCCTCGCACAAGATTTTCAAAAATTGTTCTGGTATGTTCTCCAAGCGTGCAAAATGCCCATTCACACGAATGGCTCGAATAGTCTGAAGTTCCCCCATCAAGCTATCATCTGGGGCGTGAATCCAATTCTCTGTGTCCCATGCTTGGCTAGCCTTGCCAAGGGCGCGAGTCAAATTCCATGGAGTGCTGTTCCTCTGCTCTGCGCTCTGCTTCTTCTGCACCCATTCCATGCTTCTTATGAAGAGACCTCTGTGTCCACAACAAAAGGTCAGAAAGAACTCAAATCGCATCTTGAGACAAATAGACATCGGCCTCAGCAGGTTGATCAACGAGCACTTTGGCATCTGGCATTGGAGGCGTCCACATGAACTTTGCAGTAATTTCCGCAGGTGTTTGTGAGATAGCTCCATGCATGTCCACAGCTTCAGATGCAGCTGATAGCAACAACATCATGGGAGGCTGCTGTAGGTTTCCAGGTGTCAAGAACATGTTTAAGAAGTCCGGACAACTGAAGAGCAAGTCTCACTCATCAAAGACCAGCACCCGATCATTGTCATGTACATATTTGACTGCATCTTCGATGCTTCGTTTCGCTACATCAGGAGCGGCAGGCTCGTTCTCCAAAGCTGCCCTGAACTTTCTCCGCCAGTGCTGAGAGGTTGCATTCCCAGGGGCAACGACTTGCAAATACTTGGATGGTTGTACTGTACAGAGATATTTTGCTAACGTAGACTTGCCGCTAGCCACACCAGCACGAATGAAAACAACCCTCATCTTTTTGCAACAGAGCTTCAAGCTGTTGAACCGTTTCGTCCAAAGGGATGAAGACATCGGTGGCAGGGTCAGCGAGTTTCAGTGCTTCTGGAATCTCACGTTTGCCACTTCTCACCCTCTTTATCTCCATTGCCGTGTATTTCACCAGCCGCTCCACAAGGTCTGCTTTTCGCCCTGACACCTTCAAACCCTTCTCGCGCAGCTTTGTCTTCAGTTTTCTCACTGCCAACTTCTCTAGGCTTGCTCTAGTAGTTTCTCTGCCTGAACCTGGTACTGCTAGAGTTTGCGAGCCGTTGATTGGCAGGTGCAAGAAGCACAGCACGACAATCGCAATAGCAACTAACAATTTGAAGCGTGATTGACCAACTCGTTGGCGGGCCATGGCTTCGAAAAGGAATGTTCCTACCCTTAAACTTTTCTAGGACAGAGGTGACAAAAACATGGTTGACACTCAATGTATCAACTCTCCTGAGCTTGAAAGGGAGGTGCAAGGTAAGCCTAATCTGCACTTTGAGGTTCACAAAGAGCTAACTTCGCTAAGGCCTCCACACAGCATCCTGGAAGAAATGGGAATTGGCAGCATCGTGGCCTCAACTGATTCAAACGTCACAGCAAAGTTCAATGCGCGAAGGACCACACGTTCTTGAGAGCAGAAATTGGACTCTCAAATGCACGAGCAACTTTAGCACTGATTGGCTATTCTGCCGGTACTGTGTCACACGTCTTCAGCTCCTCAGGCTGAAGCCGTTCACAGCGAGGAAGTGGCGCAACGTTGCACTTTGCACACCTTGTCCATGTGAGTCCTCATATTATCAACATCACGCGCGTGCAACATTAAGAAACAAAGCACAGGCTCCAGAGAAGCTACAGATTTGCCAGGAACCTTTGGTTTTGCACTGTTTTCTTACAGAAGCCTCTCCAAAACCTATCTACTTTTGTAGGAACAAAACAAATCGACACCCCTGCGTTTTGCACTCCTGTCCTAGAAAAACACTCCAAAACCTAGGCGATACTGTGGCAGGAAAGGCCTGGAAAGGAAACAATGTTTTTAGGCAACATGCTGCTGATGTCGCGTAGGTATGTCGTACTTTGTGCACTTAACGACCGTAAAATCTAGGTAAGAATGCAGTCCTGATGAGAAACATCCGTATCCAGGTATAGTATTTATAAATATATATACTTGCTTTTCTCTAACTAGCATAGTCTCCATTTGAAGGTTTCCTCTTGTGCATAAATACCTCATTTGACTCATTTGCTCAACAACCTTCATCCTCTGTCAAGTTGTTCTTCTTAATCCTTATTTTTTGTCAATGGTTTTTCTTTTCACAAACGGTTGTCATCCTTGGTTGAACCCCCCCAATTGATGGAACTGTCTCCCTCATCAAAAGCCTCCCTTTATTGTAGCTATAGCATCATGATTCGACAAAAGTGTTTCCTTTCCCCAGTGTCTTCTCTTCTGTGATGCCCAAAACATGTTGCGTTTGACCTACTTCTCTGAACCTTTTTCGATTTTTGCAAAATGTGTGCTCTCTCTCTCTCTCTCGCTCTCTTGCAACCCGCTGTTTTGTTTCTATCACATATATAAATCAAGCATTGGTCCGACTTGGTCCTTGTCGAAACAAAGCCTTTCAATCAGACCAAGCCTCACAGAATCTCAAGCTGAGTGCCAAGTGCGATTTTCCGGCTCGGTATTGAGAAGCTGGCAAGTCTCGAATCTCCGCGCACTTCCTGCAAATTAAACTGCCTTGGTCGTATACAGACTTTACTTCTCAGACTCTTCACTGCATACACCCCATGCGAGATGGCAAAGTAAGTTCCACTCTTGACGCCGGTTTCATGCGTCGCTTCAGGATATCCACCTGATGCAAGTGATAAACCTCAACTCAATCCAGTAAGCGTGCTATGCTGATCATGTACAATGAGTCACCTCCCACTCAAAGTCCCAGCAACTTGGTTTGTCGATGCCGCATCTGGGACAAACTGCCTGACAGGATGTCCAGAGAGAATCCTTCGTGAAGCACCCATCCCCCCTTGAGGTCCAGACAACTGTTTTCTTGCTGCGATCTTGCAACAATCTGCTCAAGCCTTCATTGGCATAAAGTTGTTCAAGCACCTGCAAAGAATAGGAAAGGACATTCTGCAAACATACAGTTCTGCAAACGCGGCTGGTCAGGTCCATCGCTCACAATGGATTACGAGAACTGACAAAATAGTTATCTATCTATGTTTGAAAAAGCAACCGAAAGCAAGGGCAAGGAGGCCCAATGCAAGTAAGCTGAAATTGTATATACATGAGTTCCACCTTTTGCGTGTGGGTTGGTGCAACCACAGCAGTATTTGGAGCCAATTTCGGAGCCAGCCTCAAACGACACCGATTTTTAGACGAGTGTGCTACACGTTGGCACACACTGCAAAGCGACCAAAACACCAAGGAGGGAGCATCTGCAAACCAAGTTCAAGCTGGCTTAGCCTGCATCACAAAAGCAAAGTTGCGCAATAAAAGGTCCCATCGTCAATGCTTCAATCTTGCATTACTTCTGAGCCAGGCTCCCTCCCAAACTGTGAACACGTTCTACCATTGTCCAATAGCCGCGAGAAATCTAATCTAGGTGTCTAGGTGGCCGTGCTTGTCAAACAATCAGTCGAATATTGCACATGCATCACTTGAACATTTCTGCAATAGAAACATCAAGTGTCCAACATTGAAAAATAGAATTCGGTCGGTTGAAGAATACGCATTGGTTCATATGCGTGTTCATGCGAGCAAGAACGGAGACCTGGGATGGTTGCGGAAATATCTGCGAAAACATTCACTGATCGACTCATATTACAACTTTGGCCAAAAGTTGATAATCAAGTAGATGGCAAACCTTCACATCAACACCACGTTCTTCCGCTTGATCAATTTCAACTGTTCTGTGCTGCAGTACCAGTTTTAATGACAGTTTGTTCAATGTACATGTAGAAACAGTCCTATGAAGATGATGCCTATCGCCCAAACAAACAAACAATTGCACCCGAACGCTACGGTCATTGTGGCGCATATTTCAGGTCCCCTTGTGGTTCAGGAGCAATGCCTGCGTCAACCAACCGAATTCTGTGCACGCACTATGTCCTATTGCTGCAGTCGGAGTTAGACGCGTGGGTCAGTGAGTGCAATTTGTGTGAACACGTCAATGTATACATATGTTTCTTTTGAAAGTTACACCAGCATAGACCCAGATAGCTAGGCAGAATCCCACGACCTGTTGACATGCGACTGGCTGGAACAACAATGTGCGCAGCCTGCCTGCACAGCCAGCTTACGGCACCTCCACAGCGCGCAAACCAGCTGACACCAGCACCTGTGCGCTTTGCCAGCTGACAACACCGGCAGCGGCGCCAGCACCCGACCAGCGCCGCCGCCCCTCTTAAACGCGCGCTCAGCCAGCTCACAGCACCAGCGCCGACGTTTTTTTTTGCACGGGTGGAGGCGCTGTGTGTGCCGAGAGGCACAAGTCACCTTGATTGAATTAAATAGGAGTACTAAGGAGATACGAGCCAGATACCAAAACCAAAAGGCACAAACAACAAGCCCAAAAAAAACACAAACACACCCAAACACCCAAACCGAACAAACCGGGCTCGTATCTCATAAGGGCTGTCAGAGCCGAAGCGACTGTTTTGAGAGTGAAATGAAACGGGGCATTGAATTCATTCTTCTGTCTGCGCTCAGTACGTGAGGATCAGGAGGTAGCGAACTTGCTTTTTGCGGGCAGTGAGTACCTGTGTAGCATCAAGGGTGTTCAAACGTGTGCAGGAGTGAGGAACATTGTGATCAGAGTCTCTGTGTCAAGGCGAGTCATGACTTATATCCAAGAGCACGACTTTGCCTCAGGCAGATTCAGTGTGTTCCAAGTTGGCCTCGTCAATCTGGCACTTGACGGCACCATTTTTTTCCACGAGTGCGGACGCCATGTGGGCGGTGTGCCCAGGTCATCGTAGAAGGAAAGGAAACACTACATAATGATGGGAAAAGGGCACAAGACCACAACCAAAAACCAAAACCAGAACCCCAAAACGCAACCCAGAACCCAAAAGAAACCACCGCCAACAACCCATCAAAACCGGTAGTGTTTCCTCTGTACGGATGTGAGACGGGTGAGAAGAGAGTCTGCAAAATTCCTAAGGGCCTGAATTCGCAACGAAAGGCAAAATGCATTTGATCATGGATGTTTGCTTGGGGCGGCCAGTCAAATGTGGCCTTTTGCTGTTGGCAGGGGTGAAACCCTAGCCACTTTGGTGCTTGGCACTCGGAGTATTTCAACTATCTACGAAGTGCCAAGAACAGGTCAGCAGCGACAAAGACTCTTGCCAAGGAGTCAGAAGTTGCAAGGCATGGCAAGCCGTGGAAAATTCCCTCTTCGTAGCACAACCTATACAACTGATTGCGCGTCCGAAGTGCAGAGGCTAATCGTGAGTGTGGCAGTGGAAGGCATTGCAACGACCGGACTGCTGACGAAGTGTTGAGTTCCCTCCCGCAAGGGAGGTATCACCTACACCCCCTGGCTCCTTCTCGCGTGCCAAAAGGGGTAGCTTGTTCATCAGATAGTGTGCGTGGAGACACTATCTTACTGCACGCATGGCCCATGTGAAACAGGTGAGACAGAAGACCTATCCTAGCATGGTACTTATGCCATCTTTGTACAAGATTGGCTATGGTTTGGCTGCCGCAGATGAGCAACTAAGGTTCTCCCTGGGCGCCTTCCGTCAACCACTCTGCTACAACCCGCCTACCAGGGACGAGGAGCTAAGGCTCTCATCCCGGTGGGCTCACAAAATTGCAGGTGATGAGGACGAAGTAGTGACTCTGCTTGGTCATCGAAAGGCAGGAGAAGAACTCTGAGCGCAGACTCAGTGTGACTAAGCAAGAGTTGTCCCTAGCGCACTGCTTCTGTGAAGTCTTCCCTCCACTTGTCTTTGTCATTTGGCGGCAGGAAGCGAAGCCACTTAGGCTTGTCGAGGTGCTCGCATTTGTCAAAAGCATTGACACGGGCGTACGTCCCCCTCCAAGTCGTGCTTTTCCGAGTTTTGCAGAATGTGCGAAGCTGTGTGCAACCAGCAAAGGCACGCCTCGCTATGTATAGTAGTGTTGGTGGAATGCAGACCTCTCGTAATGAGGAACACCGGAGGAATGCTTCTTGCTCTATTCTTCGCAAATTTCGAGAAAGTCTGAGCTGTTGCAATTGCGGGCAGTGCGCAAAGGTGGAGCCCAATATTTCTAGAATGTCCGTTCGGGACAGGTCAACGATCTGAAGCTGTTGACAACGTTCACAGGCGGCTGGCCCGACCCAAATTAAAATCTGGCGGCAGAGAGATCGAGACGATGCCTGCTTCCAAGAAGCAGCATGCAGGCAGGCATCGGTTTGGGTTAGTGGGGTCATACTCTGTCCTTTCCAGGTTGAGGTGGCGCAAGGCTGTACATTTCTCAAAGGCTCGAGGCCGGAATTGCGCATGCGGGGCTAACTGGTTACTAGTGTGATTAGTTGCCCCTATTTGCGTTAGAGAGCAACATGCCTCAAAGACCTTGATACCGAATTGCCTGCACCCAGGGGCCATTACAGTACGAAGCAGGTAACATCTACGAAACACTCCACGCTGCAAGCAGACGACTGTGTCTGGCAAGTGAACCACCTGCAGTCGCTGACAGCTTCTCCAGGCAGCTTCACCCACAATGCGGGTTCCTGCTTCAACTTGAACATGTCGGACCTCCATGTGGAAAGAAAAAGCCTGAGGCAGTATCCTATCAGTCGTACCGGATGGAACTCGAATGGCTTTGGCTTCGCCCGTGAGGTGCCCTTTGTGTAATGCATCCACAAAGCACTGTTTGGCAACCACGTTGAAGCAATGATTGTCCCGCAGAGTGTTCCAAATGGGGTCAGCCAAAACTTGGCAGGTGTCCTTATTAACGAATTGCAGCTCGCAGCCAAAGGTGCTGCTGTCCCCCAGATAGGGGAGCTGCTGCAGCACTGCATTTTCAAACTCATGAAGTCTATCATACGCTTGCAGGTCGATTGCAAGCTGGAGTTCCTCTCCCGCAAAGGTGGTCAACCTGAGGTGTAATACTAAGGACATTTCCTCGCTCCCTTGCGAACTGCACAAAGACATAGCATCTGCAAGCATCGCAGAGGGCACCCATTGCTACCTAAATTCAGCTTGAGCCTAGAAGCCCGGACAGTAAGGTGTAGTCACTCACTGAGCCTGCATACTGTTCCAACAAGTGGCTTCTGCACGTCATCCGACCAAAGCAAACACAGCTAAAGCGTTGGTTGAGCCAGGTGACTTTCCAGCTTTGTGGCTGGATGGGTTGAGTCTGAAGCCAGCAAACCATCGTTCAACACCAAACCTTGGGCA
>CAXAMN010023251.1:0-19541 GCA_963970005.1 Durusdinium trenchii | reverse complement strand
TCACATGCCGACACCCAAAATTGACATCTTCGTAACCACTCCTCCGCCCCTCCGCTGAAATTCTACTCAAGAGAAACACCAAAAACAGTTTGTGAAACGGAATGATCTCTCTCACACAACAACCTCCAATATAAGTACTCCTCCACCCTGTTTTAAACATATACTACTACTATATAACTCACTCCTCCACGTCTCTTCTAAAAACCTCGCAACATGTTCATGTGTTAGGAGTCTACAGGGTAGGGGGGGCAGCTATTGAAAAAGATGACAAGGAAGTGGGTGACTTCGCAAAGATGGCGCTTTTGACACATCCCTCACAACCCCCCTTTTTTTGCACGAGTGGAGGCGCTGTGTGTGCAGGTTATGCACAAGTCACCTTAGTCGAGTTGAGAGTGAGTTACAGATCAGGTTGCGACACAAGAAAGAGAACGAAAAGAGCACCAAACCAAAACCCAAACCAAAAACACCCCCACCAAAACAAGCGCAACCTGTGAAGTAACTCAGTGGCCGTAAGGGCATGAAGAAAGGTGAAACAAGGGCGATGAATTCAGCAAAAACGCTCAGTACTTCTTGTCCTTCAACGAAGTGCACGGAGTGCATCCAACAAGGAGGCACAAGTGTAAGCGGAAAGGCACCAAGGGCAAGACATCGCAAGCACGGTATTGAGGGCCATATGCCCGTGGTAGTCACTACGAGTATTGAGCTTGGTCGGCAATGAGGACATTGGTCGAAACCTGAGCCACAATTTAACGACGTCAGTTCACAGTCGTTTGATGTGTGAGTACCTAAACGAATGCGAATATGCAAGGATACCTAGGAATGTCCCATTGTATTCAAAGTTGGGCACATTCAAGCCAGATGGCTTACTCGATGGCTGGCAGTGACAGGTATGCGGAACCAAATGAGTGGCAGCATGGGAAGACCACAGCCTTCAAGCTCGGCATTTCCAAAAAACCGAGAGTGAAAGACCATGTAAGGCCACAAAGAGGGGTTCAAGGGCAGTGGAGTGGCCCACACCGTACCTCTCCCCGAGGGGGGAGGCACTAACCAGAGCACATCAAGCAACGATGGCCCACGAACAGCTTGGCAGTGGGTTCTAGGCGTGACGTGCTCCAGGACAGGGCACTCATGTCGTGGAGATGCTGCAAAAAATCGCTTTCAGCCATCTGACTGGTTGCGGCCAGCAGAAGCAGCCGTTTCATGCAGGGCCCCATAAACTACCTGAAACTAAGAATGAGGTGAGACATGGTAAAAAGCCGTTTTCCCAACGCTGTACACTATACCCATCCAGAACCACTACACAGGAAGCAGTCTGGGACTGTCTAACTATTCAGATCAACGAAGTCGAGCTGTGCTGCACTGTTGGTTGGTACTCTTAGGACCGGCACACGGGCGCTAGTCAGTACACTAGCAACAATCAGGAAAGTATGAGCTGATGCGTGCGCCATATGTTCTATTGCTCCCTTGGCTCTGATGACTGGCACATTTACTCGAGCTCACTTCAGTGACCTATCGATGGGCAGCGTTGTTAGAATGAGTCCCCAATGGGTTGGCATCAGACCTAGCCTGGGCCAGCACACAGTTGCTGTGAAAACACGGAAGCGTGTGCGACCCTTTTGCGAATCCCGCTCTTGAGCCAAACATAACAGTCGGTTTGACTGTATGTCTGTTCGTCCTTCTCTTCTCTGAAGAGGTCTGACTGGTCACAGTCGTCCAAAACATACTAAAAGTACAAGAAAGCATCTCCAACCACTCTCAAGCAAAGCTAGGCTATACACAGCTCATCTCAAGCACTACAGCTCTATACTTAGGGCTTCTCTAGACATGCTCCTAGCCACTTCTGGTCACATTCCACTTAGTCCGGCTAAGGTGGTCACAGCAAAAACACTCCAGGAAGGAAGATCCCTACTCAGCTCCAACCCCAAGGACAGAAAACGAAAAAGTTCCACTACAACGAGGTACTAGGTGATCCACACACTGTACAGGCGTGCTACCCACACTTTTCACACCCCTTCTTGGGTCACCTCGTACCTTTTTCTGGTCTTCCTGTCTTCTTCTTCTCTTCAATTCGTTTTCTCTGACCAACTAAGGTTCGAGCATCAACTAAGATCTCAACTCCTGTGGTTCAAAATGGTCTCCAAGTCGATCAAACGTCAACGAATCGAGAACAACGAGCTTCAAGCAAGTTCGAATCAAGATCAACCAATCAACCATGCTTCAACCAAGCAAGCAAAGCAACAAGGATTCAAGGTCCCTCAGACAGCAGGGCTTCAAAGAGCTGCACGGAGCCAGCTCTTCGCCTCTGCTTCTGTCATCACTGGGACCCTGAAACCATACAAGGTCTCAAGTGGTCACCTGACAGGTCAAGCAAACGAAGATTCCTGAAGACAAAAACCTGTCACATTCAACGTGCCAAAAGCTTCACACAGCATCAAACAGCAAGTGAAAAGGAAACTAGCCAACCCTTGCTAGATACAATCCCTGTGCTACTGTTCGACTTCCACTGCATGTCTCAAACTCTCAAACCCTTTCTCTTCACTTCAACTGCAACCAATCGACTCGACATCAAATGTCACACGGTTCAAAGTTCACAGCAATCAAAGGAAGCTAGAACCCCTGCTAGCTACAAACCCTTTTCTACTGTTTGCCGTGATCCATTGATGCGAATGCAAATGACATCTCTTAATCTCGCAGTTCTCAACCCTTGATCCCTCGTGAGCACGCTTCCACTGACCTCCAGGCCGGTTCCCCCTGGTCAACCTGGCATAGTCAGACACTTCTGTTGGATAAAACCCTGTGCAATCTAGCAAGGTAGTCTCACATCAACTTAACAAGAATCTTCTCCTACTCAAACATCAAAGTTGACAAGACTTCAAATCCCTTCCAAACTGCATCTCACAAGATCAAATTGAACAACTGCAAATCGAATGGCAAAACCCTCTGAGCAATCCCTTTTTCCACCGATGTGGGCTGGCCGCTGTCAACAAAAAAATGGCCTGGTGCAAACTTTCTAGGAACTTACTTCCCCGAAAGCCGCGGCATCATGACCTCCAAGGTCAAACATCATCCATTTCAAAGTCATGGCAGATCAGATATCGCCTTGCCCAATTTCAGCCCAGCTCCACTGGCCGTCGGCCAGCCTCACCCTCTTGTACCCTGCCGTGGGCGTCTGAGGAGTACCAAAGATTCCAGCCCCAAATGCCGGTGTTGAGAACGCAGGACTTGGCGGAAAGGCTGATGGAGTTGGTGGGGTTAATGACCCTGGCATCAGTTTCGGTTGCACTGCACCTTGAGGTGCAGTCATCCCTCCTGGCACACCCTGAGCTGGAGCATTTCCACTTGCCGGTGCCATAGGTGGCGGTGGCAATTTCGGTCCAGCACCCTTTGGATCATCTGGCTTCTTGGACTGCAATTCAACCAGCTTCTGCAGGTGTCCACCTATGGCTTTCAAGTGAACCTCAAGGCCATCAATGCCTTCTGATGAGGCCTCGGCCGCGCGGACGCCCCGCGAGAGGTGTTGCTCGGATTGTTGGATCAACTTGGCCATGGACAGAACGATGTCCTTCATCGACTGGTTGACCGTTTTGCCGCTGCCTGCTAGCTGCCATAGCAAGTTCTCTAAAGTCCGATGTGTTTGCTTCTGTTGGGCTTTTGAATCGTCCAATGCAACCCTCGATGCACTCTGCAATCCAGTGATACTCACAGAGAGCTCGTGGACTTTCTCTGCCAGCACATTGAATTGCTTCTTTGAGCTGGCATCATTCTCCTGAAGCTGTGTCATGAACTCTGACATGTGAGCATATAGGTCACCCAGCTTGGAAAACCTGTTGATGCTCCAGCGCAGAAGGTCGTGCAAGTAATCCGCCGAAGCTAGCGCTGTGCCTCTTGCCGATTCTGGCAAGGAGCCCATCGGAGCTAGATCGCTCTCCGGCTCCACGAGGCTTTGAAAATATACAAAAGCCCAAAAACTGGCCCCTGCTCTCAGCTGTTGTTGCCTGATCACCATCGAATGTCTTCGGATGTTCAGCTCACGGAAGCTCATACCGGATCGTGGTCCGCTTTCCACAGGAAGAAGCGTCTCATCCAGAACCGTCCCCGGAGCATCACGGTGAATACTGATCACCTTATCCATCTCCGATTGGAGACTATAGACAGCTTCCTGAGTTGCCGAAGCCGCTCGGCGCCACCTCTCGGCTTCAGCTTTTGACACCTCGAACCCGGTGTTCGACACTAAGTCGTCCGCCGGCTCTGCTGAGCCCATGTCCAGGGCCAGCAGAGTGTCAAGCGGCAGTTCGAAAAGATCGGCATCAACCACCAAAGGCCCAGTCACGGTATGGCCCACCATGTTTGGATCCACTCCGCTCACAACTGCCGACGGGGTTGCCGGAGGACCCATAGGTCCCGAGGCTTTCGGGGATGGTACGGTAGCTTCAGCCACCTCAACTGCAACCGCAGGCACCTCACCCTCCACAATCTCGATCTCGGGACGTTCAACGGTGGCCATGATGCTCACAAGATACGAGGTGCGCAAGTCAAATCACACAGCTAAGCTGACAGGCTGTTGAATTGAGCATCAAACCGTCGAAGCCAAGCATACCCTTGCTCTGCCACACAGCACACAGCACAAGAAACCAAGCAAATCAACACAAACCAAAGAAGAAGAGATGTTCTAGAACCCTCGAAGACGCTACAACCCTGAAAAATGAATGTTTCACCCTTTTGGACAACTGCTTCCAGAAACCCTGCAGCAACTGAAGTCTCAAACTGTCTTCTCTGGCGTCTCAACCCTGCAACCCTGGCATCCTAACACAAAAACTAGACATGTCTGACATTCAAACCCCTGATCTAGCCACTCATGGTTAGCTACTCCTTATTGCAGCTCACATCAACGGTTTCCAATGTCCTCAAACACAAACAAAACCCTTTCGCCTGGTGCAAGGCCACCAGTAGACTTCCCTCTGCTGCCTTCTTAAGCAAAAATGGCCGCGGGCGTTCATCACTCAGTTCCACTGTCTCAAGACACAGAGAACAGTCCAAACAAGGAAAAAAAGTGTCACAACAAAAGGTCTCTACAGTTCAATCATCTCAATTTCCTTAGGAAAGAGGTAGCTATCCGGACATTCGGTGAAGCAAACAGGATTCCTCAGTGAATGCTCATCCAGATTCCAAGAAACGTGCACAACACAAATTCCGCAAAGCTCAAAACACTGCACCACAGAACAGAAGGCTCCTAAATCAACAAGAAACAGTCATCCTACACCTCCGAACCTAGTCGGACCTCAACGACTGCTCTCGGACACGTCCTTCCACTAAAGTTCTGTCAACTCAGCAAGAGGTTCCAAATCCACACGCTGCACACAAAAGGCAACCGAAACTCTTCCGAACTCATCCGGACGGATCCGAACACAGACGGACAACAACGAAAACGTACAAAACAGATTCAGAAACTCTCCAATGTCAACTTTCTGCTGGAAAACTGTTCCGGAAAAGCATTTTCGACAAAGTTCAACTTTCAACAGGCGCAATGCCCAAATCTTCCGTCACCTTTCCGAGCACCAACGGACGAAAAATGCAAGAAACACGCACGATGAGCATACTCCCCTTCTCGAACTGAACGTTCATCGGGCGGAAGTTCGTCGTCATCGTCGTCTCGAGACAAACCCCTTAACAATGCTGCCTGATCCTCTTCCAAACCAGATACAAGTCCTACAGCATTGCAAAGGTTCAGCCACATCTCGATGAGCTTGCAACTTTTCGTAAGACCGTCGGACGGGTTGGAAACACCTTCCCAGTGTTCCAAGGTCAAGCGACGTCGTCGATGGAGGTACTTCACATAATGTGCTCGCAGTTCCATGTGCTTCACACGTCGAAGTAAACCCTCCATGGTAGAAATGGAAATAGCCGCTTTCCCATCGTTGTATAAATGCAACTTCATGCTTCCTGTGGTCTTGGCTGGCATGCCTATCTCATCAAGAGGGATTCCGTCACGGGCGGTCTCGATCAACATCCCCAGAGCTACAAGTTCTTTGCTAGCCTCCGTGATGGCGATCGCTTCTGCTTCTGCAGACGACAACGCAGGAACCTCTTGTCTCCTACTGAAACACTTCAGGCAACATCCACGCCAAGAAATGACAGCACCAGACACGCTGGTCACATTCCATGAAGCATCACAAAAACCTACAACGACCCCTTCTTCAGTCAACACGGGTGGTGAACTGGCAGGCATCTGCTGCGCAAAATGCAAATGACCCTTCAACCAACGAAGAAAGCTACGAAGACAAACCTCCGCGGGGACATGGGGCTTCGACTGAAACCTACTCAAAAACCCAACAGGAAAAGCAAGGTCTGCCCTGGATAGTGCTGCCCATGCAAGTTGTCCCAAGACTCTACGGTAGCGCTGGGCTTCCGTGGCGGACAGTTCGGTCGTCCCGAACTTTTTCTCTGCATCTTTAAGCAGCTCTTCCAGTTTGGGCATAGCCGAACCAGTGGATTCTTTGAGCTTCTCTTCCCAAGACACGAAGATTCCCTCCATGTAGCTTCGAGACACTCCAAAATACAGACACTCCTCGGCATCTTGGAGCCTGTAGATTGTGCGGCCTAAGAATTCAAAGAGTCCTTTCTTCCCAGACGGAATACTTCCCGTGCGTTTGATTTTCAAGATCTTTTGAAGTGCACGCAAGAAGTTCTCACCTCCTTCAACGTCGTTGCTGGCTATAAGCAAGTCGTCAACGTAAACAAGAACCAACAAAAATTGGGTGTCGGTCTTCACTCTAAACAACGTTGATTCAAAGGTCTCGTCTCCGCCCAAGTCACGGATCGTCCCCTGAAGCTCTAAGAACCACAACAAAGGAGCACGTCTCAAGCCATTCATGGCCTTTTTCAGCCACAAGATGACTCGTTGGCCCTTCACAGTGATGTTCGCAGGAAGCAAAACCAAATCACACGCATCGGCTTCAACAGGTGCATACATGAACGCTGTCGACACGTCAGCTGTAAGAAGGCTCACGCTTTCAACCACTGAGAAGGCAAGGACCACTCGCAGTGAATCTAAACTGCTTGTTCGGGCATAGATGCCAGATCGAAAAGCGCTTTCCGCACCAGAGGCATAGTCGCGAACGACCAACCGGGCACGACAGAGGATCGCAGTCTTCTGGGTAAAAACCCACCTCGCCGTGAGGATTTGCACTTCATGCTCAACTGCGATGGTGCGACCCTTCTTCTCAGGATAGGTGGCACCAACTTCCAATGTCTCCAGTTGCACCATTTCTGTGCGAATGCCTTCAACCACCTGGTCATGCGCTATGGGGTGCCCTGTCAACTCATCACACACACCCTCAGCGATCTGTACATCGATTTGGTTTCCCCCAAACTGGACAGAGATGGAAGAACCTTGACCTTCTGCCTCGACTTCACCCACAACCTCATCACACCTGGAGGTACCTGCCAAGAACTCATTCATTGCTTCGTTCTGGGCGTGCTGGATGACTCGATCCAAGATCATGTCAAGGTCCATAGGTTCTCCACCCCCTTCTGGAGCTAAGCTCCCATCTGGCAAAGGAATTTCGACCTCCATGTCTCCATCCCCTTCTTCACCTGCAACCTCCCCACCTGCACCTGCACCACCTGAGTCCTCAAGTGGCCTCTTCACTGACCTCTCCGGGTCATGAACTGGTGGCGGAGGAAGAGCTTGTTCGCCACTTCTGGGATCAACATAAGCACCCGCAAGCAGAGGAAACAAGACGTTCACGTCATACCATGGTGATTGGTCCCTAACTCTGAAAGTGTGACCCTTGATCACTTCCCTCACTCCAGTGGAGTCAACAGAAACAGGGTAAACCAAACAACCACCACCTGTGCTGTACCTGGCCCCCAAATAAGCACCAAGCACCATCCTCTGGCCTTGCCACTTCTGTGCATGAACTGGCTTCACAAAACCCATGATCCCAAAAGGAAAAGTTCGTGGTATCTGACCTCCTCTCTTCTCTCTCAGAGATTCCAAAGGAGTGCCACCCCACTTGCGCTCACAAAAACCATTGAAAGTCCTATAGGTGTACCCAACCAGATACCCCATCAGAGGTGATTCCAAAGCCAACCTCATGCCTAAATGAGCTTCCAATTGGTGAACAAACCTTCTTTCATGATCCCCACAGCACGTTCTACACCCTTGGCCTGTGGACGATTCTCCGAAATGTTCCTCCAATGGAAGCCTCGACAGTTGGACCCTCTCAGAGACCTCTGCATCAGGTTCAGCAAGTAGGCTTCGTTGTCAGTGGCCACTTCCAAAGACAAACCTCCAACACCGATCTCATTCAAAACAGAGACAGTGGACTTCACGTCCATCTCCCGGTCACCACCTAGAACCACCATACCAATCATGCCAGTCTGAATCATGAGCAGAACCAACACCTTCCAGTGCCTTCCACCTACAAACATGATGTCAGCTGCAAGATCACATGCGCTTGACTCCTGGTCCTTTCGTCTCCTTGCAGGCGTCCGACCTCTTGCCTGAACACACGCATCACACCCTCGATCATACGGCCAATGTCCTCGACACTCATGCTCGTACAACAAACTGCCTTCCAGCTCGGGTGATGGATCCTCCAAATCCGACGAATGTGGACCTTCAGGGTCATAATGGGGCAACTCCCCAGGTGGTTCGTCAACCTCGGAACCTGCCTCAACCATCGGACCTTCGGCCTCCGCCTCCGGACCAACCTGATCGGGGATGGAAGGAGTGTACTCCTCCATGTCATCACTCTCCAAATCAACGGTTTTCGGTAACCCACGGAACATCCGGACCCGCTCGGACACCTCCGAACCTCCCGGAAACCCTTCCTGGTTCCTCCAGAACGCAAGCAAAGAAGCAAAATCCGTCTCAGATCTCCCAAAAACCTCCGAAAAAGCCTCCGGATCCTCGTCCGGACCTTCGGAAAAGAAGTCAAAATCCAAAAACTGGCTTTCACAGCTCACAAAAGAAGAGTTCGACTCAACCTCCCAGGTGTCAAACTCAGAAGTGAAAGAGGCAAAATCTCCCTGATCATCCTCATTCCCCTTCTCCAGCGTATCGGGCTCATCATCAAAAGACAAAATTGGAAAAGAAACAGGTTCATCACCACAAAAACGAAACATACGACACACATATGAAAACGACTGCAAAGAACCAGGCTGAGTGCTCCTCACTTCTCGACCCTTAGTTCTGGACTTTCCTGCCTTAGAAACTGGTCGTGCCTGTTCAGTCACTGCATCGTTTTGCATTTCACTCTCGTTTCTGTCGTTTCTGTACTGCGTGTGTGGTGTGACCGTACTCTCAGTGCTTCGTGCTTCAGGTGTCTGGGTCTCTCTGATCTCTTCTTCTGGGTTCGATGACATCAACCTCCATTGGAGCAGGACCTTTGGTCGCTTTGCCTCCGCGTCTGGCCGGACTCGGCTTTGGAATCAGATCAACCTTCAACCACGAAGCACGCTCACATATCCTCAGTTGAAAAGTGGTCCCCTGACCATTTTCCAAAATGCTTTCGCGGGCTCCTCCTAACTTGGTCCACCAACCAGTCTCAGACAGAGCATAACAGCCAATGACATTCAGCTTGATCCGCGCCACCACTACTCGCTGCATGACTACAGGGACTTTGCCTACCTTGAACTCTGGGTCTACCATCCCTGCAGTGGGAAGAATATGATCCCCTGCACCTCTCAGGATTGGAGCTGAGCCTTGGTACCAATGCTTCACCTTGTAAAGCTTCAAACATTCCTCAGCAACAATGTGGCAAGTGGCACCTGAGTCTACAAGCCAGTGGGTCTTGAGATCCTTTCCCAAGCCCTGAGTACTCAACAAGTGCTCAAGAGGATGAGTGACGCTGTGCACTACAGGCTCGCTTGTGGAGGCTTCACCCCTTCAGTACTCTCAGTACTCCTCGCAAGAACCATCATTGCGACTTCGTCTTGGTCTTCATCGACCTCGGGGTCTTCACCTTCCTCTTCAGCTTCCCACTCTTCACCGTCCTCTAGTTCTCGAAGCTTGTTTCTCTTTCCCTTGCCCTTGCCCTTGCTCTTTCCTTTTCCTTTTCCCTTGCCTTTGGTTGGAAAAGGCTTCTTCACAGGGTCTGCTCCATCCTTTTTGGATGGTCGCTTGTCAGGATGCTTCTCCCAACAATCTGAGGCCACATGGCCGCTCTTCCCGCAGTGTTTGCAGCGTTTGGATTTGGGGCACTCTGATTGCATATAGCCAGAGTCTCCGCAGTGCTTCGAATAGGAGAACCCTGAACAGCATGTGCCCTCTCCATAGTTCCAGTGGCACGACTGCGAATGTAATACTCAGTCACTGCTCGCCAAAGCTGTTGGACCGTCTCTGCACCGCTGATACGTTGGACATGTTCTGACACCTTTTCAGGCAAATTTCTCAAATACAGCAAAAACTGATCTCCCTCATTGATCCTCAAACCAACCAATGCTCTGGCCATCACACTTGCCTCAAGCATACTGTGAAATGAATCGATCTCGGTCTGGATCTCTCGAAGCACATCAATCAAACCATCAATCGAAGGTTTCTTGACAGTGAACTTCAAAACAAGCTCTCTGTAGTAAAGTGCCTCCTGCCTGCTGCAAATGGAAAACTCACGTCGAATCAGCCTGAACAGTTCATAACCATTCGCATCAGCTGCCCCACGGGGCCATGATCTGATTTCGAATCATGTGTTCAATCTTTGGGAATCCAGTGAATGCTTGCTGGATCAGATGGAACAATCGCTCTGAGCTCCTGATCAGCTCCTTGCAAAACAATGGGTTGTTCCATGCGCAATGCCTCTCTCAATTCTGGTCCATATCGGTCGTGAATGAGACACAACCAACCTCCCAGCTTTCTGCCCAATCTCTGAACCCTGAAAGTTTCCTAGACCTGCTCATCCACTGCTTGTAAGATGGCATGGCATTCCAGGAATCCACTTGGTGTCCATGGTAAGTCGTTCACGGTCTTGAACACCAACTTGTGATTGTTGTTACTGGGCTTGTTGCTGAGGTTGCTGTTGTTGCTGTCGTCTCAAAACCTCCATCTTTGCTTGTCCCAATTGCAGTTGTTGATTCATCAAACCAGTCAACCAAGGATCAACTGAGGGAGGAGACCTTGAAGGTCCAGAAAAAGGCAAACCATCTGCTTCTACTGTCGATTCCATCCAGGTGGCAAAACCAAAAGAAACACCAGGTCCACTATCGTTCAAAAACCTTGTTCCGGCACAAAACTCGGCTGCTGAGATTGCTGCCTACCTTCTTGTTGAACAGGCGCTCCCAATTGATCCTGACCTCCCGTCAAGACACCTCCAGGCTGCAACCTATCACCAACATGCGAACATGATTGTGGCAAATTTAAAGTTCTCGGCATAGGAGTGTCTGAGAGCAGCTAGTGCAGCATTTGAAGTTTTCCGAAGTATTCGGAGGTTTGGGAGAAAGGTTTCGTACCGAGGGGAGGTTGGTAGTCTTCCGTGTAAGGTGCTACCCGGAGTTTTTTGTGGTGGCGGAGCGTGGAGCTTTCAGGAAGAATGTCCAGTCCTACCGAGCGACGGACAGCATCGCCAACGAGGAGGCGACCAGTGAGTATGGAAGAGTGTACAGGTCGAGAGAGATCTCCACCACCAGATCCAGCAGGGAGTGCTGCTGCAGAGATACCGGTACCGAACAGCCCTACTCCAACGGGGAGAACGTTTCAAGATGATTTCAACTCACCTCAGATGCCTGCGAGTCCTACGGGTGGACAGGGATTGACACAGGAAGCGTTGATCGAAGTATTGAGAAACCAGCATCAAAATATTGTTCAACAGCAGAACTTGATCGCTGGACAAGGAGCACAAATTTCAGAACTGACAAGCTAGTTTCAGGTTTGGTTCAGATGCAGACTGATGTCTTGAAAGACCAAGCTCAACGCGAAGCGGATGAGCGTGAGAGAAAGGCAGAAGAGGAGAGAAAAGCTGCAGAGGAAGCTGCTACATCCAGTACACTGAGAGCAGGATCACTGCTCACCTCAGCACCCAAGAAATCTGACTCAAAATATTCTGGAAGCAGTGGAGGAAAGATGGAGAGTTACATACCGAACTGTCCACAACTTGAGATCAAAGATTCAGGAAGAAGACATGAGATCAACACCTGGTTATCCTTCCGAGAGCGATTTGGATCGTGGTTGTGCCTTTTGGACGAGTGCTACGCAGCGGAATTGCAAGAGGCAGTGAAGCAAACAACTACCATTGAGCAAGGGAAACTTGCCCCGGAAGCCGCAGTGAGGAGTAGTAAACTGTATCACTGGATGAAACAAGCAATGTCAGGATACAAGAGGGAATTGGACCTCGCAGTCCTGCAGGAACGAGAGCAGGGAGGACTCACGTGCGGATATGAGTTGTTCAGGAGAATCAACAATTTGCTTGGAGTTACGACTCGAGCGGAAGCACTGTCACTGCGGGAAGCAGTGATGAGACTTGATGTGAATGGATTGAAGCAACTTGGATGTCCATCAGCAGGGAGTATCAAGAACCCGTTGGACACATGTTTGTTCCTTACACAGGAGTTTGCACGCTTGCGAGATCAGTGTGCAGCATTCGCAGATCTCCAGATGATGGAGGTGGACCAGATCATGGTCATGATGAGGTGCTTACCGCAAGAAATTCACCGACACCTTGCGTTCCACGGGAAGTCTTCGACTTTACGAGAGTTGATGGAGTCACTGGAGTTCTATGAACAGCAATCGAAAGCACTCGACTTTTCCAGAGACAGTCACAAAGGAAATCCTGTTGGGTATGACCGACCACCCAAGGGAAACCCCAAAGGAGGGAAAGATGGCACACCAAAGGGTGAAGGCAAAGGCAAGGAGATTCGATGTCGTCGATGTGGGAAGCCAGGACATGTTGAGAAAGATTGTTGGTCAAAGTCACCAAAGCGTACCGATAAGGACAAAGGAAAGGGAAAAGGCAATGAGAAAGGTGGCAAACCAAAAGGTGGAAAGGATCGTTCACATTCGCCTTACGACCCAAAGAAGAAGGGAAACCCAAAAGGTGGCAAGCCTAAAGGAGGCAAAGGGGAACCCAAGGGCGGAAAAGGACCGAAAGGCGGGAAACAGAAAGGAGCACGTGCCAGTGTAGGAGAGGAGGATGAAGAAGACATTCTCGGAATGGGTTGTGTGCTAGACATGACAGTACCACCCGATGTCCTACTGAACCAGCTTCACAGCTATGGCAACCGACTGACGACGTCCAGTGTCGCGGACGCCGATGCCACTGATCCACACTTTTTGGTGGACAGTGGGGCAAGCATCCACTTGATCAGTCAAAGTCTAGTGGATGAGGGATACCTGCAGATTTGCAGGGAGTGGGCCGTCAATGAACGATGCACCACAGCCAATGGACAGGAAATGATCTTAAATCGGTGTGTCGAAGCAGAGTTCAGCACGCATGCTCTCAAAAGTAGGCATGTTAGCTTTGTAGATTGCGATGGAGCCGCCGCGTCGTCGCCTTGTGCTGCTTCGCCTGTTGCTGCTTCGTCGAGAGCCGCCGCGCCGTCGCCCGCAGCACCTGCTAGCTCAAGCCTGTCACCAGTGTCGCGCAGCATTTGCGCTGGCAGCCAACTGCAGAGGCCGCAGAAGCTCAGAGTCACAGGTCTGATCGGATATGGACAGGTTAGTTTGCTGAGTGTTGCACTTCTTGCCAGTAAAGGTTGGACGTTTTCATGTTCACCTGGCAAGAGCTGTTCCCGAACCTCCAGAGAGGTAGATAAACCGGCGAAGCCACCATGTTTGTCCCTCTCACATTTTGGAGGTCACGACCAGGTTCCAAACAGAACTAAGAGTAGTAGAACTCATCTTGACATTTTTCTCTGGTGCAACGTGCCTTGGATTTCAATTGTCCACCCAGGAGTCATCGACATTGACATGTCATCGTCACTCCATTCATTGCATTACCCGTCCGATGTTGAACCCAGTTCGCACCATGTTGTTCGTTATTCGACCATGCATGAAGCAGTTCAAGATTCGGTCTTGCATGTTGCAGAGCGTGAAGGTTCAAGTTCGGTGCACGAGCGCATTGACTGTGCGGACCCCGTCCAGCCCAGGTTTCGTCGAGTGGAGCATGCCTTCGGACGCTTGGGTCGATACCACGGAGTTGAGCGGAGAGAAGAAGAAAGAACAGAGTCCGGACACGGTCATGGAAGAACCGACCGAACCAGCGCCAGGCACTGTGATCGCTCAAGTCGAGCAACAGGATGCGGAAGAGGAGCCATCGGAACCGAGGGAAGAGACGCGGAGAGTTGTCCTTGTCACGATGGAACCAGAGGAGAGTACCGAAGTGATCGTGAAACCTCCAGAACAGGAACCCGAGAGGAGCACAGAAGTTCCCGAGAAGCCTTCAGAGCCAGTAGAGGAAAAGGGATTGGAGACGGAGAAGCGCGAGTCAGGAGATCCAAAGGATCTTCCAGAGCCAGAGATCCCAGAGAAGCCTTTTGTCGCGGAAGAGAAAGCTCAGGAAGCAACATCCGAGCAGGAAGTGAAGTTTCGGATGAAAGCCTGGTCAAATTGGCTTCATCGACAAGATCAGAAGGACGAGGAGAAGCGGATCAGAAATCGCGCCAGACAGCGAGCGTTGAGACAGCAGCGCCGGTCGGATCGAGAGGCAGGTCTTCAGCAAGCGGTTCGGAAGGGACCATCGTTGCGACGGTCGTGGACTGTGACGGTGGACGACCCACTACCGAAGGGGTCAGTCCAGAAGGTGTTGAAGCATCACACCAAAGCCCCGCGGCGAGAGCGGATTGTAAAGCTGCGATTGATCGAGAGAGAAGTTCAGGCCTCCAGAGTCACAGCCAAGGGCGAGTACATGATCCAAAACAAGCATCGCGCTTGGATCGCTCCCAAGGCACGTCCGCAGGCGAAGTCGTCGGGATCTCGTGTGAGAAAGGAGTTCGTCGAGATCCAGCCCCAGAGGGGAGTCACGATGGTGAGCCTTACCGGTTCGGAAGCCTCAGATGTTGGGGACCTGGAAGAGATTCATGGAGCTCTTCCGGAGAGCGCTCCGACACCGACCAAAGGTCCAAAGAGCGCTTCGTCTGGTTTAACCGGCCACGAGCGGATCACGTCCGAGACCATCGTGCGTATCCACGCGGATGCGCAAGGGGGAGTGTCGGCGCGACGGCAGGACATAAAACCTGGAACCGCGTATTACATGAAGAGGAAGCCCGAGGAACCGGGGAATGTGAAGTACGCGTCTCAGGTCCGAGCGATCTGGCGTCCTTCAAGCAACGCAGCGGTATCGATAGAGGCTGCATCCATTTCTGGATCGGAAGCAGGTCACCAAGTCCTGACCTTGACAGAAGAGAATTTACGCCTTCACGAAACCACCAGAAGGGCACCGAGACCAACCCCATCCTTGCTACCAATGAAGGCGAAGGCAAAGCCGGTGGGACCTCAACCCCCACCGGGTCCACCCCCAGGGTGGCAGGATCCAGCAGTCGACAGACCGGAGGAGACGGCAAGCCCGGCAGTTGCCAAGCCGAAGGAACCAGCGAGTCCGGTAAGCGTCGATCCGGAGAAGATGTTGGCAGTGATTGCTCAGACTGGAGTTCCGGAGCCGAAAACTCCACCGGTTCCGGGGCCAAAGACGCCACCGACACCAACGACGAGACCCAAAGCGAAATCGCGACCGCTCACCGAAGAGCAAAAAGCGGTGGCAGACGAGGTGTTAGCTCAAAAAGCCAGAGACCTCCTCAAGGCAGCAGACCTCAAGAGGGATACCGGGACCCTCGAAGAGGAGAAGCCGCCCACGGCATCAGGATCAGGCGCCAAGAGAGTACCGAAGTACTTGGCACATCTGACCGACGAGGAGCGCGAGAAGCTTTTTCGATCAGAGCTAGCATCCGAGCGACAGGCAGGAGCGATCGAATGGGAGAAGGAACTCAATCGCCAAGCGAAAGAAGAGGAAGAACGCCGGAAGGCGAAGGCGCTGTACCGTTCAGAGAGGATGGCACAAGCCTTGGAGCATGGAAAGGAGGTTCAGCGTCGCCGGCAGGAAGAGTTCGAGAAAGGAAAACAAGATCTTCTGCAATGGAGGGCAGAAGAGGAAGATCGAGAGAATTTGAGAAAGGCGAGACGAATTTCTCTCGAGCAACCCGCAGTGCCACCGAAAGCGGGAGGAGTGGTTCTGACACCAGCGCCAAAGGCAATGTTGGAACCGACGGTGATGGTGGGGGAGAGTCCCGCTACGCCGCCAGAAGCGCTTCAAGCGCCATTGTCCGAGGAAGAGATTGCGTACCGCAAGCAACTGCAGGAGCATCTGTCCAAGTTTTCGGACAAGAGGGAAGACGCGAAGTAGGACGCGATGTCCGAAGCGTCGGACGCGAAGGAAGACATGATACCCAAAGCGTCCAGGTTCCTCCCAAAAGGGGAGTCGAGCCGCCGATAAGAGCCAGAGCGCATCTTTCGAATCCAGCATTCGACGCCGTGCGCAAAAAGGAAGTCATTTGCGCCGTTGAGTCAGAGCCTGAGTTCGAGTTCGAATATCCCATTAAGCTACGAGGTAACAGACTAGCTAAGCACATTTTGCAGAGTCACACACCTTATGATCCAAGCTGTGCAGTCTGTCTCACGAGCAAGGGATTGAAACGAGCGCCAAAACGCACAGATCAAGTCACCAACGAGATCCAGATGGATATTGCCAATCTATGCACCCATCCAAAGTCTCCAAACATGTATAGGTATGTTGTGATGTGGAATCGAACGCACGGGATGATAGCAACAGCTGCAATCTATGTAGATCAAGCTTCGACGATTCGTGTTTTGACAGCTGCCATCAACCATTGTTCGTCCACAGGTGCGATGGTTCTCAGTGATGAAGGCCGTGACTTGACTGCGCTCATTTCGGAACTCATTCGATTGAAGATTGTCTCAAGGCATGAGACTAGTCGTCCAGGAAGACACGCAACTGGAGCCGAGAGAGCAGTTAGGACCCTCAAGACTCAACTAGGATGTATTCGTACAGTGTTGTACCAGCACGGACTGATGCTAGGTAGTGAAAGCCTTCGATACGCTGCAGCAAACGCTTGTCATGTTCACAATGCATTTCAGCTGCAAGCCAACAGTTCGCTGACACCGTATCAACGTATGCGCATCAGTGTAACTAGTTCAGGAGAAGTCCCAAACACCAATCGTGTGATGCCATTTGGATGTTTGGTTTTTGCCAGGCCGACTGATGGGTACTTGGAAAAGGTCAGAGAAGCAAACGCTCGTCACTTTGTTCCAGGCATTTACTTGACCCCAAAGTTATCTTCGTTAGGTCACTTCGTTGCCTTCGAAGGTTCACAGGATGAGACTGTGGTTGTGCCTGTTCGAGACTTGAAGATTGCCGCACCGATTCGTTTTGTCGCTGGACTTGGGATGTTGTGTGAAATTCCAAATTCCAAGAGTGGAGTGAAGCCAGATAGGATTGAAAGACTACCGAATGATCTTTCGAAACCCCAGAAATTGGTTGATTTGCCCATCCATGAAGGGGAACCACCTTGGTATTGGAGTGACGTGAATAAGACTTCGAGATGTCCAGCTTGTTCGAACGGGAGTGAAACAGGTCATTCAGTGAAGTGTCGGAACCGTTACAAGAAGTATCTTGAAGAAGAGTACAAACGGATAGTACCGATCGAAGACGAGTCGTCTGTGCCCGTAGTGCCTGAAGGATTGGAAGAAGGCTTGGATACCGAAGGAAAGCCTGAATCTCAGCAAGAGTCGGGAGAAAGAGTTCCAGAATCAGAGTCAGAACGAGAGAAGAGGAAAAGAAAGTCTATCGATGATGAGTGGGATAGATTTCATCGCGAGCATGAAGAGAAAGAGACTGGAGAGAGATTTCCAGAGTTTGATGATGTACCGTTCCATGCGCCAAAGGGACAGGAAGCGGGTACCGAACCGACGCCAATGCAAGAGGATCCAACGAATCCATATGAGATCGGAAAGAATCCGGAACCTATCGAGGATGATCGGATGAGTGAAGGCTATGAGCCAACAGAAGTACCGGAAGGGTACAGAGCACCCGAATCACCCGGGGAGAGTCCCATGGACATTGATTTGTTCCAGAAAGTTCCAAGAAGAGGAAAGAACCGAAATCATGACCATTGGGAAGTTGACCTTGACAAGCTTGTGTTGAGAAGAGTTCACCACAGAAGTCGAAAATGTGTTTTTGCAGCATCATCACTGCCATTGCCGATGCCTGAGGATCAGCTGGTAGGTATTCAGAGGACGTACTACGTCGATGCTGTTGATGAAAGGCCAGTCGATGAGATTCCAAGGGACCAGTTCAAGGTCCATGTCAGCGAGTTCGGAACCCAGACCGCGCCATTGAGGCGTCATTGGAAAGGGTTTACCGAATTGCCAATCAAGCAGCTCTACATGTATGATCATCAAGGTAATGCCATTGCGAGCTTATCAGATCTAGGTAAAGAGTTGTGGGAAAAGGTGAAAGACCCCTTGTCAAGATGTTCGGATGATGAGGTTGAAAGGTTCTTGTCATCAGTTCAAGAGGGGGTACTTGAGTATAGCAGGAAGGTTCCAAAGGAAACCGAGGAGTCCAAGTTCGACGCGAAGGCCGATTCGTGCAAAGTATGGTTTGGAGGTAGATGGATTGTACTCCGAAAGCCATCAAGAGCGACTTCAGATATAGGTGAAGGTCCATTAGATGTGGATGCCACGTTCGAGGGAATGCACACAGAGGTCATTGCCCTAGAGAAGCACAGGACAGGTCAGGTCGTGAATAAAAATGAAGCGCAAGAGTATTGCCAGATGCATGGTATCCGAATCATCTCAACCCGATGGGTAGTTGTAAATAAGCATGATGCTATCAAAGGAGACATCGTTCGATCGAGACTTGTTGTCCGTGATTTCGCCACAGGTCCGTCAGCAGCCGAGTTGGGCGTTTCAAGCCCTACAGCGTCATCAGAGGCGTTGAAGGTTGTGTTGTCTTATCTTGCTCAGAAATCAAGTTTTCGAAAGAAATCAAAGAAAGGAGGAGTTGGAAAGACAGCATGGGTTTTAGATGTAAGCACAGCATTCTTGCATGCCCCCGTGATTCACCCAGCGGTAGTTTCATTACCGACTGGGATGGAAGATGAAGACGGAGAGCCTTTGTTTGTCATTCTTGAGAAAGCGATGAACGGACTTCGTTCTGCAGGAATGTCATGGTATCGTCACCTAGCCGATCTGTTAGATCAAGAAGGTTTGACAGCATGTGTGACGGAAAAGACAATCTTCGCCGGAAGATATCGAAAAGGAGTTGCAGAGACGGAGGAGGAGAATCACTTGATCGTTCTGATGTATGTTGATGATTTGCTGGTTGTCGGAGACGATCGAAATATTCAGAAGCTCGTTGATGAATTATCAAAGAAGCTTAGACTGAAAGTCACCGGAAAGCTTGAAGAAGACAGAATTCGTTTTCTGGGAAAGGTGATCGAAAAGGAAGAAGATGGAACGATTGCCTTGTACATGGAGAAAGAGTACTGTGAAGGCATGATGAACTTGTATCCAGGAGGAAAGGAAAGTCAAGCGA
>CAXAMN010023250.1:2324233-2360488 GCA_963970005.1 Durusdinium trenchii | reverse complement strand
GCGGCAACCTACGACTTGGTCACCGGTCGAAGCATGCCGTGCATTTTGCGGTTGCCAATCGTCAAGCTTCTTGGAAGTTCCTGCCCTGACGCCATTTCACAAGCGAAAGTCCATAAACAGTTATTACCTCATTAAAAAAACACACACCAGAATGACCTTCCCTGTCCTGCATTTTGATCCTTTTTACATCTTTTTACTACAAACTCTCCAAAACGCTAGTGCTTGACCTCAAAAAACAGGTCTTCAGTCTTAAGGCCACCCACTTCGTAAAGGAATGGCAATGGAGATCTTCGGTCTACATTTCTATCATTTCTCTAGTCTTTACTTGTGGCGATTTTACTCTAGTATCATGGACCTACTTTTGGATCTTTTTGTAACTTTCCTCTGGTATTGTATTGTTTCTTGTCACCACACTTCTCTAGGAGTTGGTGTATACTTCTAAGACATCTCCGTGCTTTTGGGCGTTCTTCGTGTTTGCGCAGCCCTGATCTTCTGAATTCTCCGATCCACTCTCCAATGTCAGGGTGATGCACACCGCCTCCAAAGCCCTTCGCGCAGCCCTGACACGCGCGCAAACGTCGCTGGACCTGACTACCATTTTGCCCCCCTGACCGCTCTTTACTTACACCCCCAACCAACCAACACACGCACACACACTGCACACACACACAAACCAACGGCAACTTTGCGCAATTCCTTTGACTAAAGCAAGCTCGAAGCAGGTGCAATACAACTGCAAGAAACTTCAATAGAACGAAGGTGGAAAAGCAAGCTGGATGTGGCTCCAAGGCTTAACATGCTTAACAATTCGGCCGAGGAACGACTGACGGTATGCCTCCTGGGTGGAGATACAGTAGACTCCTCAGTGCAATTTATGACATGACCCGTCTAAGTCCATATGTGTCTAATCAATTGACGTTGGCTTGTGAGGCTCAACCTTTTCGCGCTTTCAGCTCCTCTTCAGCTTCTCTGCTTTGTGCTCCATCTAAGTTCGGTGCTTTCAGCTCCGCACAAGTCGGAAACGTCGTCTTTGATGGTCGTCATGGTGTCCATCAGAATCTCAGCCTTGATGCTGTCGTCTAAGCCATCCTTCACTCCTGAAAATCCGGAGACGTCTGATCTGGGATACTTTGTGTTTGCTGGTGGCACCTGAGGGGCCTTCAAACCAAAAGTGACCGTCATACATCTTCATACAAAAGTACACAAATTCAGAAGCAACATCAGGCCTCGGGCGTCCCATACAGACTGTTCATTCATGTATTCCCGCCTAGGAGCACAGTTCACAGCAGAATAGAGATCAAACATATCAAAAGAATCTACCTGCCGCCTGCTGCTATCTATATAGTCCCAACAATTTATGCCAAAGCCCAGTGCACCTGGCTGAGTTTTGGCCGCTATGTGCCAAGTGGCTCGATATCAACATCCATCTTGTTTCTCACAAGCACGTACGGCACCTGACAGAACAAACTTCTTCTCATAGCACGTCAGCACATACGCGTTGCCACAGAGTTTGGGCGGTCTCTCGGGCCTTCCAGTGCTTCAACTCATCAAGCAAAAGGAGCTCGGCTTCAGAGAAAGTGTTGTCCATCATCCTGGCACTTGAGCCATCCACTGGATGGACTGGAGATTCACAAACCAGCATGCGCGTTTCGCCGCCCGGGGTCACCCGACGGATCCGTGCAGCCCAAGAGGCACGACGACCAGGTCGAAGTGTCGAAGGCCCAGCAAAGCCATGTACTGATCGCCTGGGTAGCCTGCGGCACCCAAGGGTGGCAAGTCCTCAGTGATCCACATGATCCACCGAAGGGTAGCAGTGCCGAGAGCTTGCTCATGAGGTCAATACGGCTTCGATCCAAGTGGCCCAAAGCATACAAGGAATGTCTGACCTGAGAATTTCAAAACAAACTTCTCACCAGGTGACTTGTTTTACACTTGTGGGGTTGAGATGGGTTGAGCAGTTGACATGATTCAATGCATTCTTCCAAGTACAGCTACGGTATACTCAAGCCTGTCATATATGATCGAGCTTTCTGATACTCGTCTGCCCATTCAACTAAGTCAATGACATCACACATTACATCGGCAGGGTGCATGGTCTCACTGTCACCGTAATGAAATGCTTGATACATTGTCTAGTCTAGCACAACCAACTCATCAATTGCAGCCAGATCGACGGAGATGAGTAAAGGTATGCCACGGGTTCTCTCGTTGTGGTGGGCTTGGTCACTTGCTCATTGCCCATAAATACTCTCAAGAATGAAGACTTTCCGACACCTGGGTTGCTATGCATGGACACAAGAAGGATCAACATACAGTAAATCATAAATGCTAATCAATGCAAGCAGATGCAAGCATACATCTCATCTCAGATTATCTAATCAAACAAGGCGCAATCTAAGACTTTTCCCGCACTTGAGACAGTGGTTGTTGAAACAAAATGTAGCAAACGATCTGCCGGGACACTTTGGTTGCCTGCCACTGCAATTGTGACGGCACCCTTCTGTCTTGCATTGTACAAGTAGTCAGGTACCTCGGTTTGAGGACTGGCACCTTGATAAAACATATTGGATCGGTCATGATGAATCTCCATCGCCTTGAGTGTGTGATGCTCAAAAATGCAACATGATTGTTGTGATAAGTTTTCGAGGGGCTTTGCCCGAGAGATCTTAGATTTCCATGAAGTTTGGTCTCAAGGCATCTCGAATCCAAGCAACCAAGTAGGCTCTCACCTGCTCTCCTCGCGCAAGCTGCTGCTCCCGCCAGGCATCTCGCAGAGTCTTGATGGCACCCTGCGGACAAGACAACATGCGCTTATTCTTTTATTTTAACGATGTTCGAGATATTTCAACGATGTTCGATGCACCCCGTGCGCCATTCAACACCGAAGAAGTCGGGCGAGAAGTCATGATCCGTTTGCCCTGTCCTCCAGGCGCTGCTTTGCAGCCTGGACAATCTCTGGCGCCATGCGGTTCAGCAGCACACCGGTGCTCTCCTCGCATGTCCAGCTAGGAAATGTTTATGTTTGGGGCCTCTCTGACCGGCACACAAACACATACAGAATATGATATGACTTTATATGACATCTAGCTGTACTGTATCTGGTCCACTTGTATTGTCAACGCATGCCAAGTGGCGCGGGCATCCGTGTAGTTCTCTGCAGCACGGAAGAACATTTGTCGCGCAAATTGCACCTTCCAGGATGTAGTCAGCCATGGCTTTTGTCTGGAACATCCTAAACTGTTGTTTCTTTTGTATCTTGTAAAGTATGCGGCAACCATGCTCCTATTGGAGGTGAAATAATTGATAGCAAATTGCCTCCCCATGCCTCCCCCAATTCTGTGGAAGCATATCTCTCTCTGCCTCTTTGTCCGCCATGTCCGGGCGTTTGAGGCTCCGTCCGCCACCAAGCCCCAGCAAGCTGCCCGGGTTTCCCCCGGTGGCGACCCACGTGACAATCGCGGCCGAAGTAGCTAGCCTGAAATAACAAGCCGAAGAACTGCAGGGCAGTAGTAGGCAGCAAATGAAAAAGCATTAAACACAGACCTCACCTCATGATACACAAACCTGCCCTACATTCTGCCACATCCAATCAAGCTGAGAGACACAATCTCCCCTGTAGAAAACTCATTGGCTGCCCGTGCCACACGGGGAACTCTGGGCCGAAGCGCACGGCAAGGCAGGTGGACTCTGGGCCGCCAGTCTGGCAGAAATGGCGTCCTGCCAGAACCCATCGGCTTTATTGCGTGCAAATGTTTGGCTTTCCTGTCTGGATAGGGTTGTTCCAAAGAACTAGGTGGTGTGCAAACTTCTGCCAAGTGGTTCCATTCAAGCAGTGAAGTGAACATGCTACTAGGTCACAAAGCGCACCCCGTTTTTCTTCGTTTGAAATTGAGTTCTGGATGTGAGACCTTTGCTGGCGTCGGCGAGAGCTAGATAAGTATGTTGCAGTGCCAAGCGGCAGCTGTTTTAGCTGCATCTCACGGTCGGGCAGTTACTGAACCACACATTTAGAATCGGATTATTATTCAGCCATATAAAAACGGCGTATACCTATAGACCGTATAGACAGCACAATCATCAAGAACTGCCGTAGTCGCAATGCCACACCTCACAAAGGATGTGGGCACTGGGAGGACCTTGGCATGTCAGGCCTTTAGCCTGAGACATGATCCGAGATGTGGACTAAAATGATGCCTTTCCTCTAGAGGAGGTGATCAGCGGGACTCAGTCAGTGCACCTCTCCCTTGTTCTTTTCGCCATCATGGCCGGGTAGACCGGAAAGGCCTCAAGGGTGGCAAAGCCTTCTTCAAGGAACCCAGCGAAGCACAGCGTGGGAGAAAGTCACCCTGAGTCGTCAGTGAATGAAGCTTCTGAAGGCCACGGTAGTCTGCTGGCAAGGACAGGAGCTCTTTTTGACGAAGACTTTTGGAAGGAGATCCTGCCATATACCAAGCAAGTTTCAATTGTGCAAATGGTTCAAGAGGTGCACCAACCTCCTGCAACAGTTGAGCTGAAGGCTGTCGCTTCAGGGTTGGAGCACTTGAGATCTTGTGCATGGTACGAGTATGAGGCTGTAACTCGCACTCGAAAACGGTGGGAGCTTTTGACCCAGGGATGCTTGGAATGGGCTCGGATGTTTCAGCCTTGCTACTCCGCTGCTTGAAGACTGCAGCCAGGCGACCGTTGCCAGCAGCCTTGAGCAGCAGGTCACGTGCCTCTTGACGCAACATCTCGACCTGGTCGGCGGGACTGTTTTCAACCTCCAGGACAGTTCCCGTGAGATTCTGAGATGCTAGCACCTCAAACTCGCCAGTCTCCGTGTTGTGAACCTCCTGGAAATCATCATCTTCCTCTTCCTCATCCCTGAAGCCTCTGACTTCGTGGAAATCGGCTGTGTTTTCTTGGACAGCAGCCCAAGAGGCTTTGGCAAGGTCAAGCTGCATAGCTTGTTTCAAAGCACCTGAGGCCAAACCACATGCAAAATGAACAAGTTCTCCTTCATCCTCAGAATCCCCATTGAGGCTCAGCACGTCATCTTCCATTTCATAACATCCATCGTGTTTCAGCATCTCCTTTGACACGTCACAGTCCTCTGCCACAGCCCCTCTGATCAATCTCATGGCCATCAAGTGTGCGCACTCCTCTGGTTCAAGCTCCACGTCAATGGCCTGAACCATTCCATGTGTGAACAACCAAACCAACGATAAAAGGTACAAGGACCTGCTGACCGCTTCCGGCTCCCTCATGTAAATGTGAGAAGAATGCTGACATTACATGGGCCATGGTAGAGTTGTGCTTGGGTTTCCCCTCACTGGCGGTTGACCCGGACGGCCATACCCTGCCCCGCCTTGCATCTTGCCATGCCAAGAAGGGAAGCAGCAACAGCTAAGTCTTCTAGGCTGAGCTAAATCAAACAGTCTGAGCCAACAAATGCGATCTTCGCACGCAGCAATTCACATAATTACATGCGACCTTTGCTCAGGGAGGGCAGTGGAAAAATAATCTACATGACACTTGCGTTTAACGCTCACAAATGTGTTGTCCCAATAGCTCCTAAGTTCCTTAGCCGCAGACTTCGTCCTGGCCTGTGTCTGCCGGCACCGAGCAAAGGCTCAGGAAGCATGGCAGGCATGGCAGGCTGCATGGCAGGCTGCATGGCTCGGGATGGCTGGTCTAAATGCCAAGCTCTGGCCCTTTGCCACCCAGAGCTACAACATGCCAGTACTGTGAACTAGAAATCCGCCTGCGACAAGTGAGGTTGTCGCCATCCGTGGCTTCGTCTGCAGCTTCTTGGCTTCGTGGCTGTGTCTAGTGTGGCTAGTCTGCAACTGTCAAGAGGAGGGGGATGCATGAAGCCCAAGCTAGCCCAAATTGCAGAAAACAACCGCATTCAGTTCGTGAGTAGCAGCACCCGCGCTGCGCACACTTTGACCCGTCTCAGCAAGACTGCCCCAAGAGCTGATGTATGATGTCCAACCTTGTCGAGAGCCATCATCAAGGAGTTCAGCACCAAAATGTTTGGAGGAACCTCACGGTTCTGTCAAGAAGCACAGGGCATCAAAACTGCAATCCCACTGGTACCCCCAACCGGTGAGCCGAGGTACCTTTACCACACACCATGCTTTTGCAGAAACACTGTAAGCGACATGCGAACACATCGCAGAAAGAGAGAACCAACAAAGAGAGACCCAACGGAGCAAACCAGCCATTCTGGATTCATGTGAGTCTTGATCCAAAGGGGACCGTTTATGTTGGATCTGCTGGTTGTGTTCTTGAGCTCCCAGGATCCTTCTGTATTGCTCGCCATGTAGTACATGTAGTCTATGCCAGGGATCAGGATGGATCAGGGAAAAGCGCGGATCAACAACAGCAGAACAAACAAAACCTGTACATCTCACCGGCTGCTTTGACTCGCCCCCTGCCTCGAAGAGAGGAATGCTGCCTAGACTGCCAACGACAGCTCATTAAAGGCACAAAACAACTATAACTATAGTATCGACATGTCTGAGTACGTCTGCCCCTTAGCCCCTTAGCACACACAAGAACATTGGTGCGAAAAGCAAGCCCAATAGACTATAGAGTCAATAGAGGTCCACTAATGTAGACAGTTCGTCTCTGCAAATGGGGTGCTCAAAAGCGCAACGGCAACCTCCCATTTGGCTGCCTGCTGAGTGCATGTGACAGTGAGGCTTGTTCAGCAAAAACTTGGTTGTGGCTAAACTCTGACTGCACACACAACTATCAGCAGTTTAGTAGCTTGAAGATTCTGACAGTGAAAGTCAGTCAAACATGGCCAGTGGAACATGCATGCACGAGGTCTCGCGCAGGTTGTTTGTGTGTCCAGCCACTGCCTTGCCAAATGAAGCCATGGTGGCACCGAGGTGGACGATGTTTACTTCTACGCCTCGGTGTACAACTGAACCATCCCATCGAGAGAATGAACTCGAATTGAGCTTAGTTTGGCAAGTGGCCTCCCTAGTGTCATCTGGAATAAAAATAAACCCGCTGCAACAACATTGGCGGCTCTGTTGGAACCTGGAAGCCGCTTCAGGTTCCAATATATATATATATATATTATATGCACATAATCCATATATATATATATACGGTCACTGGCTCCACACCTGCCAGTTTAGCTTGTTGAAGTGTCGCCAGACTTTTCTGCCATGAAGCCCGGCCTCGCCAAGGACCGGAATCGTAACTCTCCGTGCAACACGGTGCCCGGCCATGCCAAAAGCACTCGTGTAAGTAAAACACTGTCAAAAGCACCTATTCATCAAAAGTCACTGATCACCCAGTTTGGCTGGTCATTGTGTGCCGATGCCAACATGAGGCTATTCGTGGATATACTCATCTAGACCCGTGCAATCCGTTTCAGCGCCTAAGGCTGCTGTCAAAGCAGCACCATGAGGCACCTCAACAATCTGAAAACCAACCAACGACCGGGTGACCCCGTTAAGAAACCGTTTAAGTCTGAGATTGCATCGTCATGTTCTATACAGTATTTTCTTTGCTTCTTCTACCCAGTTTGAGTGAAGCCCAACAAAAACGGAGACATCGTGCTAGTAAAGCCTCTGTAAAACAGGCTGACGCTTTGCTGAGATTCTGACATGCTGGCCCTTTGTACCGAGCATGATTGCGCAAGGACATGGCACAAATCGATGAGCCAATTGGGAAGCATTAGTAGCTCCTAGCGACTAGTAACAAGGCTGCTAGTAACAAGGGCATTACTACTAGTTAGTATATGTTAGTATATAGCTAGAAGATGCTAGAAGCTACTTACTAGTAGCAAGGTGCTGACTTGCAAATGCATCTGAATGGAGTTGTGGTTGGAAGAATGTGCATCCTGTGTCACTGTGTCACTCTATTGTTTGCGTCCTTCAAGTACAGCTCCCAAGTTGTGTTGAACTTGAAACTCAAGCCAGTCTGGTTTCAAACTATATACTGCTCAGTCAGGATATAGTATATCATCTGGTTGAGTTCTGCTAGCAAATGTCCACAGCGTCTTTTTAAACCAATGAAGCACCATACAGCCCTGAAGCGCAAACCCCTTTCCTAAGCAATCCCATACAGCAATGCAAAGGTTCTGAGGAGGCGTACGGTGCCGAATAATTGATGTATAGTCATGTATAGTCACTATATTGCATCACTATATGTCACTATCGTCACAGAAGCGGTTGCAACAACCAAAGCTTGAAGACTGACTTAATATCTTCAACTCGGAATCGCCCCGAGTGAAAAAAACACCACAACGACGGATCACACGGATCACCCGGATCGCTCCCTCGGATCACGGATCACATGATTTTCAGGCTCAAACTAGATGTTCAAACCTGGATGCGCTACAAGTGGCGGATCTTGGCTGTTGTCAGGATGTCTTCTGCTCAAGTCCTTGTAGGCCTGTCCATGCAGTCCGCGGCCGCAGCCCTACATGAGCCCCTAATCAACCGCTGCGGGCGCCGCCACTAGGATGGCCGAAGTAAATCCAAGGTTTGCATCAAAGCATTGCCCCCCAACTCCAAAGTAGGTCTTGGCAGCATCATACCTTAGTTGGCATCGGAACTTTGGGATGCAGCCTGGCTGATATTTCTTCTTCCAAGCATGTACGCTCTCCTACGATTGTGCTTGTTAGATTATGAGATCTGCGAAGTCCGGCGCCACTTCTGGGTGCTAAATTTCTTTGAGCTCAGGTGCACCAAGAAGGTCAATGCAATGCCAGGTGAGTAGATGAGCACTCGTGCCCCAACTCCTGATATTGCGGCTTTCTTCTGCCAGAACGATAAACAAAACTAGCTTTTAACGTCATTTGCTAGCTGCTATATAATTGCGTGAAAACAAAGGCAGCTAAAAACGTGCGACGGCCAAGAGTCCGCGAAACAGCTTGTCAAGGCTAGGAATCTCTGTGCCACCACCTGCATCGATCATTATGTTTGGGTCAGCGCTTCTCACTGTGAGTGTTGCTCGGGGGGGCCAAAGAAAGCACACGTCGATATTGCTCTGATGGGGTCAGAAAGCAAGCCCCCCTTTGGAAAGTGAATGGACCGCCACAAGAATCACTGAGAGTCTCAATCCAAATGTGAATAAATGAGCCATACTATGAGACATATGATGTATACCGTCTGTATATACCTGCATCCACAAAACATCACAATACCATAGAAAATCAACAATTACTGTACCCTTCGCTAGGATACATGTTTCAGCTCGGGCATCGATGAGGTTTCCCACTGGTTGCCACGCTCTGCCAACATACATCTTTAAGCGTCTGCTCAGAACGAACTCACACACACACACACACGCGCGGGTTTTAAGCAACAAACACAAAGGACCAATCCAATAGCGGGCTGTGGCCAGTCACGCCTGACTTGTTCGAACATCAAGAAAGTTAAGCAAAATGGCACAGCTAGGCTAGGGTGGTTTCAGTTCCAACACGTGGACTCCGCTTTAGCCTTGCAGCAGTACACTCTGCTGGTGACGTTGTTCATGACTTGCTGTTCACAAGCGGACTTGTGACCATGTTGCGCCTGTGGTGCGCAAAGCAAAAATGGTGTCAATAGGGTGCGATGTAATCGCTCCACATGCTCCGGCAAGGGCACCGCAAAAGCATGCGATGAGGAGAGGCTGCGCCTCTCGGAACGCAAAGAAGCAATAGCGCCTCTCGTTGATATGTCGTATGATGTCGTCACATCTGACAGAACAAAACCATGTCACCATGATTCACGGAAATTGACAATTAAAAAAACACCCAAAAAAAACCTACAGTACATCGACCTACGAGTAGCAGGGAAGATTGTTTATCCAACCAGAAAATGTTCAAGAAGGTTTTCAGAGTGGATGCCCCCGCCTCGACGAAGGCGGGCACAAAAAAAGAGCAATGCTTCCTCACTTCAAGTGCACCGGAGAAAACGTATGGTGCAAACAACAAACCAACTAAGCACACTCAACGAGCATCAACATCACAAACGAAGCAACGAACCAAAATGAGCCAAAGAGCGCGCAAGGAGTCAAAAATCAAGAACTTGGTCGTCACGAAGGCTAGCTCTTTGCCTTGGGGGGCAACAGCCGTTGGATTGCTGCCATCTACCCACTCCAAAGCACTTTGCGTGCGTTGAAGCAACAGTTGGAAAGGACAGCTTGAGTCGCAGTGGCTTAGTATGGCACAACTCTCCAGTCCAAGCATCTGGTCAAAAGCCAGTACTCTTTATAAAGCTCACTCACTGCCTCTGGGCCAAGGCAGAATCAACCCCCTCCTGCCCCCCTTCCAAAGGTTTCCAACTCAGACGTTCTTGGTACATGCACATCATTGATGCGTAAAGGAGAGTCAGAACCAAACAACATAGAACATGCTCTAAAACTGCAACAGTATGTGATTCCATGTGACTGTGACTCATCCAACCACACCATACAATGCCATGCCGTACACGTCTGTGTCAACACCCGGCAGCACCATGAGCATGTCTAGGTCACAGGCCTTTGGCAAGCTCTCTTGGAGCAAATCTTTAAGCAAGGAGAACCCCCAGAATCTTTCGCTTCTGGCCATTATCTTTGTGGTCCTTGGCTGACATCAAAGGTTTGTTAACGAGTTGAAGCATCGTTCAAGCCAAACAACCCCATAATTTAGAACCGTTCCTTTGGCGCGTCCAAATTCCTTTGGCACATGCATCCCTGCAGCCGAGGGTCAGCACCTCCCATGGGGTTGCAAAAATCAGAGTGATCACAACACTGGCGATGCTGGCGAGTATCTTGGCACAAAGGAAGCCCAACCAAGCTGGGCTGCCAGCGAAAGGGCACGGCTGAAAGTGTCGCGCTACAAAGCCAGGAAGCCAATCTGCAAAAACCTTCAAATCTACTTCAAGCTGGGTGACCACTGCCAAAAGTTCATTCAAGCCAGGAAATTGAATCCTCAGTAAACTAACTCAAGTTGCATCTCAAACTGCGACCAAACTTCCACTCTCAAGGTACTTGTCTTCATGCAAGCTTCACCAGCTCTCTAGACAAGTACTCCTTAACGCCAAAGCTAAAAAAAACCGAAGATGGCAGAGAAGGTCAGGGCCACATCCTGAGAAGTCGCGAGCGTCGTGACCCGGGCCCCACAACTGACGCCAAAAAATTGGTCGTAATCGATGTAGGCACATTTCCTGGCTGCATTGACCCCTGAAACCATGCCAAAAGGACGTATTGGTATATTATAGTTACTATATGTAGTACACTTTTGAAATAACTCTCCCATGAAACGAGTGCCAACCCACCGTGTTCTTTGTCCATTGGTGATCCATTTTAGCAGCCACCAATGAGGCAGCTGTGAAACAAAAAGCAATCAAACTGAGCCACTGAGCTTCTTGTTACTAGTAGGAAGGCCTGAAGCCCCTAGTAGCGTCCAAACTGTCTCAACGAACTTGGAAACTGTCACATCAAGGGCGGCTAAGACACGATGCCGCGGAACAAATTGCCTGTTGGCTCCGTCCTAGGCAAAAAGGCGCATCAACGATTCTGCCAAGAAGCACTCCAAACATATTTCCGGCGGGTTGAGCTTCTTCCCAACAGGAAAACACCCAAAAAACTCAAGCCAAATGTGGCGCACGAGACGAGACAAATAAATGCAACCCAAAGGCGTAACGACCTCCTTGAGCGCTGGAATGAAGCCTTTGCGGCCAAGATTTTGGTCCGTCTGCATGCGAACCTCCGTGCGGGCCAAGTGCATTTCCCACAACCATCAAAGGATTTTCCTATCAGGTGCATCTCTTCCATTTTCGGCCCTCTCGCCTTCACACTCTGAACTGGCAGGAAGAGGGCTGTCCTATGCATTTGAGTTCAACCCTCTGCAGCTGCCAGCGATTTTCCCCCGCCAAAGGTCCTGACCACGCCGGCCAAAGCGCCTGACAGCATCAGTCGAAGGTAGTCGCTTGGATAAAGTTGCCGCTCCCGCTCCAGCGGCGAGATGCCCACTGGACCATAGGTGGAGTCAAACCTGAGTGACCAAAAAAGCCTGAGGCTCACAGTAGGCTGAGCGCTAACATGTCGGGAATTATTGGAATTTGTTCCATTCCCCTGCTAAAGCCAACATTCTCAGCATCGCTCCAGGAGCCCACAAATCTCCACACCAAGTGCAAGCACAGGCACTCCGCGAAAACAAAATCAGATCGAAAACGATCAACTTGCCTGCAATCGCTTAGCGCCCCGTGGAGTTCCACAGGCATTGCATGGTATTGGCATTGCCATGCGCCATTGTTTGTTTGGATGTGCTTCGAGAGCATGGGCATTACACCAGCAAAATGCAGCTCCAAGCTGCATGAGCAAAGCCAAACAGTCTCGTACAAAGTCCGGTTATGTGTCCGACACAGCCAAACCCCAGCCTGTCGCTGCCAAAGACCTCGTCCAATCGCCTTCCTTCCTCTGGCGGTGTTGGATCTGGGGTCAAGGGCAAGCTCTGATCAGGAACCTTGGCTTTCGAGAGCGCCATGGCAACGGGCAGTGGCAAAAATAGGTCCGCCATGTGTGTTAGGTTATGCAAACAACGCGCACTAAAATAGAATCATGTCAATGTATATAACTGATGTGCATGTGTTCTCCCCCTAAGAAGTCCATTTCAGCCCTGAGCCAAGCGGTCCAGCTTTGCATTGTACGCAGGCAGTACAAACCTGAGAGCTTCAGGCCATCCAACTGCATCTTCTATGGTAGAGAAATGATGTGAACGTATGTGAGTTTCCTTGAATCTTGGCAATGTGAGCGGGCACCTGCGGAACCCTTAGATATACGACGGTTCTATAGGAGAACACTTCCAAGGTATGCAATACTGCGTCTGCAACCAAGTGGCGGCGGAAGCAAATTGGTCATCTTGCCTGTCACGCACATGTACATGATTTTCCAGCTTGTTCTGATTTAAAAGCTGAAATATATACTGTAACAAATTCCAAGGACACTGAACTTCGCCATAGTGTGTGTGCTCACTGCATCCAAGAGCTGTGAACAAAAATGAACAAAACCCCGAATCCAAAGTAATGCCGCCAGGGCGACTTTTAAGCTCGTCTGCAAGTGCCTGACCATTCGATGGCTTTATTGTTTCATGCCAACATGGTTGGGCCAAATCTGGCAACTCAGCGGGCAATAGAAACTGATGGTCTAGAACCCGTGGACCATGCAAATGGCAAATCAGGCAAAGGATGAACAAGTTAACACTGTCACAAGGCCACACACGCAAACCCAAAAAGCACCCGAAAGTGTGTCAGAGAGCCCCCATGCCTCTTTGGCTCGTTCGCGGGGGAACCGCGAAGGGCGGGTCAGCTGCACGGTGAAATTGGGAGCACGTTCCATCGTGAGGTTTTCCTAGGCAAAGTGATGATGCGCCCGAGCAAATCGTTGCAACTGGTTTCTCTCAACAGTGTCCACTGACAAACACAAGTCTCTGCTGTGTGGTTAGTCATGAACGTCAAAGCAGTCTTGCTGTCTCTCTTTCTCTCTCTCTCTCTTCCTCTGTCTCTAGGATCACTCTCCTATGGCATGTCCATACAGTATAACCATATACATAATTACTCATCTCAAACCAGGATAACACGATATGATATTTGATGATACTTGGGTTTGCTCACCACCGCCGTCCAATCTCAAACCATGCCAGGTTATTTCATTTGTCCGTCTGCTTTGGCAGAAACGCATCAACCATTTCTTTCCGCCAAAACGCCGGTAGCAAAACCTGCAGGGGCGATGCTCCCGTTTGAAACACAATTACAGTATCTGTCATGCTAATCGGTCTTCACAAAGTGATTGGCCAAACGTTGAGCCAGGCGATGTTCATGTGACAACCACCCGTACATCTGCATGTTCTGCGCGCATCCTGTACGTCTGATGTTGCTGGCAAATCTGGCAATTGGAAAGTTTGGTCGCAACGCAAACTGGCCCCCATCACCACAGGAGGCTGACTGATATAATAATTAAACACATGTGTACATACGTACATAGACATTCATACAAAACATTACATTACACTACACTACAGATTGCATTACAAACACTACACTACATAAATTACATACACTGCATACATTGCACTACATTACATTACACAAACACATGCATACATACGTACCGTACCGTGCCGTACCATTATTAGTTTTTTACCATACCATACGTACACAAACATTCATCCATTTCGTTTCGTGTCATTCAATTTCAGTTCGTTCAGTCATGCATTCAACCATTCATTCATCCGTTACATACACTACATACATTACTCACATTCCATACACACATACACACATACATACATACAAACAAACAAACATACATACATAATACATACATACATACAAGGCCATGCCATACCATACCATCACATCACATGACATCACATCACACTACAAACATACCATACATACATCTACACATACACCTACACATACACGTACACACAAACACACAAACATACAAACAAACAAACAAACAAACAAACAAACATACATACATACATACATGATATGAGGTACGATCAACCCTATGATGTGCGGTTGTTGAACCCTCAGATTTGTGAACCCCCTATCGTTCTCCAATTTCTTGGAGACCCGTGGTAAGGGCATCGTATTTTTGTGAGTCCCCTATCGTTTGCCAGGGTCTAGAGCATGCCCGCCTGAGAATGCAACGCTCCTATGCAATTGTAACTGTCGCAATACTGAAAGTACTTCATGTATATTCGTACCCTTCATGGTTTAAAACCGAAAAATAGCGGCGCGGTTAAAACATTTAGGGGTGCCATCAATGTGTTGAAGTTGGAAGTAGGTATTTGCAGTGCAATTTGTTTTATATTTGATTTTGTTTGTCCCAACAGGGTATCGGGTACCATAGATGTATATTACATAATATGCACACATGCGCTTGAAACATCTAGATGTACATGATACATGTGCATGTGGTTGCATGACTGCTGGCTGGCAGCAAACTTTTCTTCACATTGAATCTGTAGTAAAATAATTCCAACTGCCCCCGATTGAAGGCCAAGGGACCTGGTGAAAGTTGCCCTTACATCTTGAATCTGGACCCACATAGTTACAATTAGTTGCAGCCTGTTGCAGTTAGCTGCAAATCGGTGCCCTCGGGTTCAACGTTGCTGGAAATCTCTGCCAAAAGCTTGAATCCCAGTCTTCTTGCAACTATATAGTTGCACTACCCTTGCTGAAGTATTCAGGTAGCTCCATAGACATCCTATCTGCCAAAAAGTTGGGACAAATAATAAGGCAAACAAAGCCTAACATTTTTTCTTCGAGTGACCCCCACCATGACATTTCAGCCTGACAATTCTTCTGGTATGTGTGATGTATTGACACAGTATTTCCGGAATATTTTCCGACTTTCTTTCTGGCATCTCTTCGGACATGCTTCCTGGCATTCGGTCTGACATCTCTTCTAACCTTCTTTCTGACATGCTTCTCGCATATCTTCTGGCGCTCTTTCTGGCATATCTTCTGACATTCTTTCCGGCATATCTTCTGACATGCTTTCTGGCATCTCTCCTGACATGTTTTCTAATCTTCTGACATTCTTTCTGGCATTCTATCTGGCATATTTTCTGGCTCGCGGTTGAGGTCCAGCGGGGAACACTGCCAGCTGAAGCTCGCAGTTGAGGTTCGGCGGGGATCACTGCCGAGCGGAGCTCGCGGTTGAGGTCCGGGGGGGAACACTGCCATCCGGACCTGGGGGTTGAGGTCCGGCGGGGAACACTGCCATGGGGGCTGCGGGCCAGGCGGGGAACTTTGCCATTGAGGGGGGGAAAATTGCCAGCTGACATTTGCGGTTGACGAGGGGGAGAGGAGAGGAAAGGAGAGGAAAGGAGCAAGGCAGCTGACATAAAATCTAACAACCCTGACCTGACAGGTGGGGAAAAACATATTCTCTGGACGTCTCTAAGCACACGAACCCTGCTGTCTAAGATTTTCCCAAATACAAATTATCAAATTTGGTTTGAAATTTACTGTAAGCCTTATATTATATAAGCCAACCCCCACTCCCCCACACACACACACACACACATACACACATTACAAATGTTCCGGTGGATCTCAAAGTTGTTCCTCGATTGTAAGTTATCCATGCTTGAACCTCAAAACCCATTGTCCTTACAAAGAAATGTGTTCCTTGAAATGTTGCATGTTTCATCGATGGCTTTTCCTTTTGTGGGGGCCTCACCTTGTGTCATGGTAGTCTCCTTTCTGCATCAAAACAACCTTTCCTCTGAAGGTTGTTTACGCTCTGCAAAGTTAAAATTATCTTTGGTGGAAACACCTCCATAATCGTCAGAACCTCTGTGGAACATTGCTTAACCCTATTGGTCATTTGAATCAAGGTTTTCGTAAGACTGAGATGTGTCCCTGTCAAAAGGGATTGGATCCTGCAACCTGGTAAAGTGTGTCTTAAGAAGGACTGATCACGCAAACCTTCTCGACAACGTGTCTTTTCAAGAAGCTTGTTAAGGTGCTCAAGGTGAACAATGCATGATCAAACCCCTTTGGCCTAAAGTCCATCAACTTTGCCAAACAGACTTATACCTGAAACCAATGCGCAATCGTTCCACAAAGGTTTCTGGCTGATTCAGGTGTCTTCTTCATCAAACGAAACATTCACAAGGATGCGATGTTCGAAGAACAGAACATTCCTTGTGCAAGGGAGAGGCACTTGTAAAAATGCGATGTGGATACAGAATGTGCCTCTCGCAATACAGAACGATTCGAGGAATGAGGCTACTTTTGAATTACCGAGAGAGAGAGAGAGAGAGAGAAACAAAGAGACTTGGGAAGAGAATCAACAGCTTCAATACTGTATATCCTGTTGAAGTATGTTGAAGTAGGGGTGTGGGCCGTGTGGGGGGATCATTTCAGGTGTAAAGAAAAGGTATTCATGTCACATCAACGATGTGAAATCATACTCTAATGTCTAATATGTAACTATAATGATAAGCAAACTTTTTGAAGACTGGAAGTATTGTAATTTTGACCGGACACCCTATTCTATCAAGAGCACCGGGTAATAAAATTGTTTAACATCAAAAGGATTTCTTGTCCTTTGTACATTAGTTTTAACTTTAAGCAGTTCATTGGTTCATGCCTCGTTTAAAAACAAACAAACATGTTCTTTCACATATCCTCTCATATGCTTGACTACATGTTTCACGGTCACTTCAATTAACACATTCACTATCATTTACTCTACAGTTTAGACCAGGAGACACCTTGCCTTGAAGGAGCATCCTTCTGTATTGAAAAGGGCAATGTACAATGTACATATTTTGTTATATAATAGATGGGAGCCCAAAGAGGTTCCTCCTGCTTGTATCCTTTCAAGAAGCTGAGAGCCAAGGATGGTGACATTTTGGAATATGTGATTCAAAATTATTTGGGAACTCACAACACTGTTATCACCACAAAAACCTGGTTTGGGAGCATAGATGTATATAGTATTTACACTATGTAGCACATTCAATCATCACAATCATCTATGTATATACACATGGTATCACATGATGTACATGCTGCCTGCACTCGTGGGGCAAGACACCTCTTCAGGTCCCTTTTGGTCAAACATGGCAAGTGTTGAAGGGCACAGTGGCCTTTGGGGTGAAGTCCATGTCCCTGGCATAGCCGGAGCCTTTGCTCGCCACTACCACCGAGTCCACGCATAGAATGGTGCTGCCAATGGTGGCATTCACGGCTTTCAACCTTTGGAACCAGGCGATGGAATTGTTCCATTGATTCTGCTGGCTGGTTGAATCGTTCGCCTGCAGCATGGACCTATGATATGCTATGACAAGATCCCCATCTTCCAACACAAGGCTGTAGCAAAAGCCTTCACAGCTCTAGAATGCTCTAGACTCTAGACATTGTGGGCACTGCATCTTCTGATTGATGTGGAATAAGATGACGACCGGCACTGGACCCTTCAATTGAGTGAGGAAGTCTTGTGCATCCTGTGCATCCTGTGGCACATTGGACATGTTGCCAACATAGGGTTTCTGAGCTGCTGGCTGACAATAAATCTTCGCTGGTCTACCACCTTGCAGGCACAAAGCAGATCGGCGGTTGATGTATATATGTATTACTACTATATATATATATATATGATTATCGATATTCCCTTCTCAGTCGGGCAGCTCCAATTTCGCTATGCAACCAACCATGGTGATGCTCACTCGTTCTGCAACTGGCTCTGATGTCGAGGAGGGCAGGCTCTCGTAGTGCAACATGGGAACCCGACTTCGACTTCATCCTGACCTAAGCCCGGTGGCGTGGGCAATTCCAGCATGACCTCCTTCACCTGTGCCCCATCCTGAGCTGTCCAACTGGTCGTGCGCACTAACATTAATACGGGCTGACGGGGTTTCAGCGCGCAGCAAAGAGCGGCGATGAGAAAATCACACAAACGAGGCAACACTAGACTCCTGCATACTCCCACAAGTCCGGAAGATGCCAGGTTTGCAAGGCAAAGACCCGCTAGTGCAAGTGGCGCCGCAAAGAACAATAGTGCAGCTGGGCGGCTCTCAGCGAAAAATTGCCGCCGTCAACAACATCTACCTGCACGTCATTTGCTTTACTACACAAACACTATTCAAACAATTCACATCTTCTCGGCCCAAACAAATGGCAGGTGATCCAAAGAACTACGTTATATGCGCGAGAGAGCATGTAACAGGTTGGTATTTCGCAGCCAGGCTGGATGAGTCGTCTGATGTGTGTTGGACTCCATAGAAAACAAGCCGGTCCACCACAGGAAAACAATGATCAAATGGAAAGCATCCAGCAAAAAACTCCCTCAGGTTGTGGATCTGCTTCATTGTTCTGGAGTAATTATTTGAGCATGGTGCATAAAGGTTAGTGGATAGAATTTCAAGAAAATGTTGAGTTCTTTTGTTTCAAAGGCTCGTGTAGAGAGCACGTGATGTAATACAGCTTGGCCACGAGCGCAGCTGCCAAAGCACACACTTACAAGACTTGAATGAGAACTAGAGGCAAAGGCAAGCAAATCGTTGGGCACGTGAGCACCAGTCCTGCAAACATCAGCATTACCAGCACAAGCAACACCTACCGCTATCAACTATCACTGTTGTCCTGTCCTAGAGTGTTCTTGTTCTCACTTGTGTTGTGCTACTAGTAAAAGGCTCGACAGCGCAACAGTCCAACCAAGCAATCGATTTGTTGATGTGACAGTGAGTGTCGCCATCCAATTTTGGCCCACAGAGGCACGATCGTGATGTTGTGCGGCAGCTTTGTTTCATCTGCTTATTGCTTTTGCGAAGCAGCGTCTTGTGACTTCTGATGTCGGATGGAAAGCCCACGCAGCTGCTCTTGCACCTCAGAGTGCCCAAGGCGGAGTATGCCTCGTAGATCTTTCTTACACCTGCACGTTCCAAAGCAGCTCAATACCTTACGCTCAAGCCCTTGGCTTTCGATTTCTTCTATGCTGGCCTAATGTGGCCTAATCTTGGCATCAATTGCAGTAAGCAACTTGCAACCGCATCATTGAGCAGCCAAAATGAGCCCTATTATGATATATATAGTATACTTTATGCTCAAGCCGTGTCACGTGAAATGAGTGAAATATATGAAGTATAACATATATAAATAAATGTATATATATATAACGCGTTGGTGGATGCACTCACTAGCCTTAGTACAGCGTTCAACTTATGGCTCCAAACAGGTCTCTACAGTTGGTGCCGAGTATGATGCATCTCCGGCCAATTTCACAACACCATCATCATGCCGTACACTTAGACTTGGACGTCACCCAGCCCTGCCTGCGAAACGGACGCATTCCTCAGCACCATTGAGCAGCTGTCGGTACCAGGTGCCAGATTGAGATGACGCATAGCTAGATACAAAGCAATGGCACAGCAAAATGAAGCACAGCCATGGCGAAGCAACCAAGAAAATGAACACGATATAACACGATTTGTTTTTCTCGTGCCACCACGCAGCTCCACTGAGCGCAGCAACCTTCGCAACTCCGAGACCGGCTGCTGATTTGGCCCCTGAAGGAGCGAAAACCTCCGGTGGGCGTTTGACAGCCAAATCCAAGGCACATCTTCAGTCAATGGAGCTGATATTCGATGATATTCGCTACTCGGAGCAAGAAGCTACTAGGGTGGAGGCCATCGCTGTTAGGTTGGAGGCCATCTCTACTAGTAACAAGAAGCTACTACGAACAAGTGAGCTGATTTTCGGACTAGGTCTTCAAGTCTTCCAGTCGTTCCCCACACATTGGCCCTGCAAAAGTCTTAGGTCATACTTGAAGGTGTGCTCGGGCATGTCGGGTTGAACTCGGACCCTTGAGATCTGCAGGTGCTAGCCGGTCACAAACATGTGCAGCCATGTCACAGGATGCAAATCCTTGGGCATGGTCCAAGTCTCATCAACAACAAACTGAATCTGAGCCCAGCCGGGCATGGTGCTGCACCGGTGTGCTTCTCACCAGGCGACTGTCGTTTGGCTTCAGTGGTGTTCCCGTAGTCCTTGAGCAGGACTTCCTCAGTGCACAATGGATCCAAAGAGTGACGGTGATACCCCAAGTGCTCAAATGGTGGAGGTTGTGTAGTGTAAGTCCCTCCTCCGGCACTCGAATATCACTTGCCACAGTTGGATTGATATCCGATGATATCGGCACATGATGTCACAAGACATTCGCAAAATCTTAAAACAGGATCACCCTTGGTATGGTGCAAGGGCGACAGTTTTGAACAAACACATGTCTGACGTGAGCAAGGTAGCATGTCTACAAATAGCTAAGCAACTCTCCATCAAAGTGTTATGACATGTTATGACAAGCTTCCAGCAGTCTCTTGCTTTTGTCTGGCGAAAAGTTAGAAAGGGAAAGCTGCACAGTGCGGGAAAACCGTGCAAAGCCTGAGCATGCAAATCCACTTGAGACAAATCTTGAACTCTTTACACTGTAGCAAATGTGCCACTCACAAATATATCATGACATTACCTCTGCAAATCATGTTTTCTGTGATGTTCTATAATTTGCGAGTGGATCTTAATCAGCGAAGTTTGAAGCTATCACTGACGGTCCATAAGCGGCGTAGCGTCGGAACGGAAACCGCACCTTTTCTAGTCGCTTGATCCTTGAGCCAAAGTACATATAGTACATATATATGTACAAGTTGCACTGTACGTGTCGCTGCACTTCCATTCGCACCCCCCATGTGAACGGCAACAATATGTTCCGATCACACACGAAAATTTAGGGATGTAAGTGCTACAAAAGAAATTGTGTGATTTGCCGCGAGACTCATATGAGGCTCATACTACAAAACATGCTGGGCTAAAGCGGACTTTTACATATAAAGTGTGCAACTATGGCTCAGAACCTATGAAAAAAAATCGAATTGAACAAGTGAGACAGTCACGAGGCCTCGCTCAGTATCCACTCAAAAGAGCATCGCTTTGATGTAGATCAGAACTGGTGACTTCCACGTAGATGTCACATCGGCAACTGACTTCACACTTCTCAAAAGATGTAGGTTTTGGTTTGGATACACTTACAGAACGGCAAGTCGGAGAGACAGTCGGTGATTGTCTTCCTTCCATTATGCTCATGGTATCAAATCAGATTGACGATTTGCAATGATACACTTACAGCGTTTCAGGTCAGATAGACATCCGGTGAATGACTTCCTCCCTGGTTTGCATGGTATCCTCATAGTCGTTCAAAGAAATCACCATTGGTGATAACCTCTCCATCCACGATGATCCCAGCTGCCCTGAGCATCCCGCCGATCATCTTCTCCCTTCTTGGACTTTCCCTTGGACTTGCTCTTTCCCTTCCCCTTTTCAGAAGGTTGAGGTACTTCGCGACGTTCTTGCGTTAGTGCCGGCCTCCAAGATGTTCCAGATTGGCCTCCTCCTTTGGAATGTCCTCGGGATGACGAAGAAGTTGTACCTTCTGCTGCATGTGCGTTGGCGGCAAGATCTTCCTGCAAAGCTTGCTCAAACACATCGGTAGCACTGGATGGTGATTTATCATGTGGTCTGGCTTTTGGAGCAGCCTTCGCCTTGTTCTCCTCTGTTGAAGGTTTTGGCTCCTCACTTGGTGCTGACGACGGCTTGGCCTCGGTTCTGGGTGTAGATGCTGGCTTTGCCTCAGCTCTTGACGAAGATGCTGCTTTCGCTTCAGACTTAGTCGTTGATGTTGACTTAGCTGTTGCCTTGGCTGCCTGCTTCTTCTTGCCCTGAATCTCCTTGGCCCTATCTCCAAAGCCTAGACGATTGGTAAGAGCTTGAACATGCTTATGTTCTACCACGCTCATCCATCTCTCTGTATGTCCAACGTTGGGGTTTCTGGCCATTGACTCTATGACTTCCTGAGCTTGTGGGGGTAACCTGATCTCATGTTGATCAATGATCAACAGAATAGACTTCTCCCACTTGCTCTTCATTCTCGAGTACATGATGTCCAGAGGATCGATCACCTTGTGGTTGGGTGATGTAACGTCGGTTCTAAAGTAAGAATATGTCCGACAATCATAAATCGCATGGATGCACTTCTGTACCAATTCAGTCATTGCGCTGGCTTTCTTCGCTTTCAACTCCTCAAGCTGGGCATCAGTCAAGTCGGTGGAGTGTTCGAAGTTGCCATATTCCTCCTTGAAGGAGTTCGGAGTATGACCAAATGATAGGATCATGAGTGCTACCTTGCAAATGAATTGCTCTCCTCTGAATCGGTGCCAGGCCTCCTCAGTTGTAATATTGTTGTCGTTGGCAAAGATTAACATCATCTCATCTGTTGGATCCAATGGTCTCCCATCGTCATCGATTTCAGTGGAATCTCCTGTACCGAACTTGCTTATCACATCCAGACGCTTCCTTTTCCAATTTGCTTTGAAGTCGGTAAGGCTGGTGCAATAGTAGCTCTTGTACATCAGGGAGATCATGTTCAGCACACATTTGACCACATACCTATCCATCAAACCCGATGCATTCATGGAGACGTCCTGACAGTAGGCTCTCTCTTGATGCGCATAGATTCGAGGTTCCGGTACTCGACAATAGATGGGGAGATCCTCGTTGTCTTTTCCTTCTTCGGGATTGAACTCGGTCGCTCCATGCTGTGCATAGTATCCCGGTTCATCACGATCTGTCGGTCGATTCGCCTCCGGATGTAAGTCGTCGGTGACGTCTTCATCCTCGGGCTCACCATCTTGACGTTTCTTCCCCTCATATTGTTGTGTGCTCCTCTGGATCTCGATGATCACGTTTCGTTCGTCTTCATCTTCTAGATCAGAATCACGACCGTAGTCGATCTCGTCCTCATTGAAAGATGGGGTCTCGACATTGTCACTCTTGAAGTTTTCTGCACCATCAGACGGTTTGGAAGGATCTAGAATGTCCATGTCCTCGTCGTCGTCAGCTGCTTCAGTTTGAGCGATGTCTTCTTCCCAAGCTCTTCTGATCTCGTCCATAGTGGCCTGGTCCAAAGTATCTTGAACATCATCTTCAGGCTCCTTCTTTTCCTTCTCTTCCTCTTCATCGTCGGTCACAAGATCAACGGGTGAATCGGAAATGACAGTGTTGCGAATACCACACGAGAGTAGCCTGCCTTGACAAGATAGACACACGGACAAAGATGAAGAAGTCAAATGCATACATGATGGACACAAAATATTGCCATCCACGTTGCGATACCCTTCACATGTTCTGGAGATGATTTCGTCCCAAGTTTCCTCACTGATGGAATCCTCGATCAGCTCTCCATTGTCATCGAATTTTACTTCATCGATAAGGGACACGAGCTTTTGGACGTTGTCATCTGTCGCCGAGGCTGACTTCGTGACTTCGTCGGCTCTCTCGAGGATGGTATGCTTCTGAGCAACCCAAAGTCCATGACGTGCCGCTAGAACAACTTGCTCTCCGGTGCTTCCCAGCAGGAGTCTCCTCCATGCCTGAACATGGTCGTCCCAATACCAAGCACCTCGTACACATCTCCATGGAACTTCTCTAAAAACAACAGTGTAGGAATTCTCCGAAATTCTTCCCCCGAGCTTCCTCAGAGTCATGATTGGAACATAAAGGCAAACGGGCATTCCCACTCTTGGCCATCTTGATCTCAGAATCTTTGATGATCGATCATCCCACGGCGCAAAGTGGTTGAAGAAAACACTACCTCTATATCCATCCGTTCCACCAGGGACAATTCCTAGTTTCATGATTGACTCAATATTGGAAAGCGATGTCATGTGAAAGCTTCCTCCAAGCTGCATTGCCACATTCTCTGGGATGAGATGTGAAGTCCATACAGGATATATTGACACATCCTCTTCAAGAACAGTCTCTCTTCCAGAATTGTGAGAGACAACAGCTCGAATTGCACAAGGAACGATCCAACGTTCATGCTTCAGAAATGACGGTGCGTCTGTGCCGTAAAACATGAGGTTTGCCCAGTATTGCCTTTCCTCTTCGAGTGAGACATCCTCCTTTGAGATGCGAATGGCGGCAATCTGATAGCGTACTCTGTTCTGCAACTTCTTTGCATGCCACATCGCCTTGCATAAATACTGGTATCGCTCTGTCTTGGTATCTTGCTCACGTTGAGTACCTGAGATAGTACTGATATTGACACCATCGTTGAAGACATGATCATATTCCAGGATCTCATCGATGTTCACCCATCCACCCTCATTGCACTTCGGGGACACATGAGGTTTTCGACCGCGGTGCGATTGAATCCCATTATGCTTTCCCACTCCATGCCTGAGTAGTCTATTGAGTCTATGGCTAATCTCGTTGACCCACTGACTCTCCTCGCTGAGCTTGTCGATGCGAATTGCTGGGTTCATCTTTGGTGGATCCGTGAAAGTTGCATCTCTCTTCGGTCCATTCCAGTACTCCACATAGAATGTAACTCCATACTGTGGAATTATCTCGATGTTTCCTCTATCGCAAGCCACCTCAATCTGCCGATACCCAACCTTTTGAAATTGTTGTGGGTCAGGAGCAAGGTCCTTCACTTTGGGCATCTTTATTCCGAGTGCTGCAGCCTCCTGAATAAGTGCATCAAGTTCCCTCTTTCCATCGGGACCTGATCTATCAACCCTGTGATTTGCGACCCTGTATTCTCCTCCTTCTTTGTCATCGGCAATGTCAAAGAGGTCGACGGGCTCTTTGAATCTGGTGACGAAACTGGCGTTCCCAAAGGCCTTCTTGGTTGCCTCGACCGCTTTCGCGTATTCCTCTTTTGCGGAGTCTGACGAATGTGGTCTACCTTTGGCTCTCGGAGAGTAAGGTGGTACCTTACTTCCTAGTTCCGGCTCTTCTTCGGGAAGTTCAATATCTTTATCATCCACATCCATGTAGTCCTCATCTTCGACGTCTTTGGATGACTTTGCTTTCCTCTTTCGGCTTTCAACGTCACGTCGGATGATTGCCTTGTCGTCCTCGGTGAAGCACTTGCGCATAGTGTCCTCCATGTAAGAAAATGAGTTCATCAACTCGTTCTTCTTCTCAGTGTCGGGACAAATAGCCAGGTGATGTTGGTTTGAACCACAACAATAGCACACCATTTGGCTCTCTGCGCGTGCTCTGACCCTTCTGAGGTTGTCATAGGCGGATTTCCAGCTGGAAGCGGTTGCTGTACCTTGCCCACTGCGCTTGGCAGCTCTTTTCCGTTCCTCAGTATCTGGATTCGATGTCGGGTAGTGTGACCATGTTTTCGTCGGAGATACTGAACGACCTTCCCCTTCCTTGTAGTCTTGCGGATCAAGCTCAGGCGTAGGTGGTTCAGGCTCCTCGACTCCTGGAGTGGTACTCGCAGGGTCGGCTTCGCCATCCTTCATCTCTACATCAGGCTCTTCCGTAGACGTTCTTTTGGGCTCTGGGGCTATGGCCAGTCGTACCATTCTCCTGAACTCTGGTCTGGTAGCATACCTGGACATGACGGCATCGATACAGGCTCGTTCGTCAGCTGTAACATGGAGCCCTGAAGGTTTGTTCCTCTTGGTGTTATCATTGATTGATTTTCGGCTCGCTGCATAGAAGTGAAGAAAAGACATTTCTATACCTCTTCTGCATTCATTGATCTGAGCCCAATCCTCGAACAGCGTGTCTTTGAAGATGCCGGCCAGTTCGAGAACACCAGTCCAAAACTCCATGATATCGCCCGCAAGCTCAGAATTTGTAACAGTCCTATATTCATTCAACGAGAAGACGTCCTGGTACTCCTTGTGCGTGAAGAAATATTGGATGTAGTCGTGGTACGCCACATTCCCATAGTCCATATACGCTCGGAAGCCATAGTCTTCACTGCCTGGATCATAGTCTCGGTGGATGAAAAGAGTGGATCCCTTCCCTTGGGTACAGTACTGTTCCACAAGTTCCGACGGAGCTCTGATTCCACCATGATGCGAAATAGCTTTCAATGCTCCTTGAATCCAAGGCGGATTCTTCCTGGATAGCATCATCGCACCCTCGACCATGAATTCACGGAGATTCTGCGCTGGATACAAACGGTTCCATTCAGCATTCTTCTCCCAAAGGACTCTAACTCTCACTGCAGTTTCCCAAATGCTTTCTCTTTCTTGTTGAATCGTGGGAGTGCCGCTATGAACACACCAAAAATTGAAGTTGCAATTCACACAACGGCTTCTATTGTCTTTGTGTGTGTTCCAATCCTCGGATGCATCATATTTGTTGCAATCTTCACAAAGATATGGTGCGGCATCTGCAGTGGCTTTGCAATTCTCAACTCTCCGATTTCCCGTCATCCAATATTCCATCCTGTCCTCCTCAGGCTCCGGGTCTTTCAGAACGAATCTGATGTCCCTCGATTCGGTACCTTGACTGAAGCTCCCACCGACAGTATGCTTCGTGCTGGTCTTCTTCGGTTGCCCATCGCTTGCCGACATAGCAACGTTCAAGTACCTGTCGAAGTTGTCCTGAGAAATTGGGACCTGGATCTCGTCCTCTGCCATGATGTTCAAAGCACTGACATGAACTTTATTCATTGAACACAATAGGATGACCCTTTCTCTCGTGAGTTGTTTCTCCATCACAGCCCAAATCTTGTTCTTGTCGCTGCCTGTGATATAGTTCGCACTGGGAGCACCTGCAACTGAATACATAGCTTTCCAGGCACGTGACGATTTGGTGGCCAAGGCACCACTTCGTCTCACTTGGTCTACAATGTCGGTGACAATGTGACTGTGATCATATCTTGCTGGCCCGAAGAACTTTGAATCTGGCTGGATGTTCACTAATACTGGAGTAGTCAGGAGCTGTCCGATCGAATGGACCTTCTCAGCCAACTTCCTTGAGAACTCTTTGAATGTCGCCTCGGTCAACCTCAGTGTGCTGCCGTTCGGAAACATACAATGAAGACACAGCCAGATGTGGACGGTTGTACCGTCCCCCTGATCTTGTCCATGTTCTTCCAAGAAAGCGACTACTCTATCAAGAATATCCAGGATGTCTTGGTGCCTTTCTCCCTTAACTTGGAATACACAGCAATTTTCGAATGTCATCTCAGTTCGGATACCGTACTGCATCGTCGTGATTTTCTTTGACGAACTTGCTCTAGTCACATAGTCAAGGTCTGTCACAAGAATGGTGTGTCCGGTACCGACTCCTCTAATCTGGCCACTCAAATGATCAACATCCATGACTCCCGTATCCCCGTCAATCATCACCTTGTCCTTCTCCTCGGTGTGGCACCCAACTTTGGATGAAAGGGACTTGATGTGATATGCGGCCTTCTCTGGCACATCGATCAACTTCAAGATAAGTACCATGGCCCTTGCTGAGGGATACTGAAAACAACTTGTCAGATCGAACTCTTCAACCATCTCAACATAGAGCTTTGTCCAAAAACCGTCGCTCTCGTTCACTTTTGTCCTCAAATGAGAATCGGTGAGAGGTTGAAGCCCCATTGATGAACTCGATCTATAATTTCCACCCAAAGTCACCCCGACATAATACGTGAGCCTTCTCACATACTGTCTCCAATCTCTTCCTGGCTCGGCTGTACGAGGACCAGCAAACGGAGCTGTAGCGTAAGCAGTGGTACTGCTTCGATAAGTCCAGAGATTGAATCTGATGGGTTTGCCAAGGTAGTCCATACCGTTGCACCCGATAGTCGTCACACCTTCAGGAGGAAGCGTGACAAACCATTCTTTTGGCTGTGCAGGCTGTTTCGGCTTCGGCATGGGTTTGCACTTTGGCGGAGCTTTTGGTGGAGGTCGTGGAACATCATACGCTCCATGAGGTACATCGGATGACCAAGGATCCCATTGTTCATTGTTCCTTTCCCAAGGTGGCCTAGGACCTGAACTAGATGAAGTGTAAGGACCGCCCGGTGGTACCGAACTTCCTTTTCTTCCAAAAGTCTGGGTATAGTCATCACGATTCTTTGGCGCTCCACTTTGATCTCTTGCCCTTCTTGCTTCCTCCCTCATCTGTTTGGTGATTTCATCCTGACTAAGCCCTCTGTTCTTGGCATGATGGATCCGAAATTGACACAACCATTGAGGTTCCACCGCACTGAAATCTTTCAGATTGGGTGGTCCGATTGAGGGATTCTCGAAGGTTAAGTAGATCTTCTCCTTTGGCTTGCCCAAGGTCTCCATATCTGGTTCTTTATCCAGGTTGGCTTCGGATAAATGGAGCTCTGCAATGTACTGATTCAAGATACTGATCGATGTGTCCCTTGCGAGAAGATCTCGATGGACTCCTAGTTCAGCACCAAGGACATTGTAACCTGCTGTCCACACATCCTGCTTCACCTCTGGAAACCATTCTTTCAAATGCTGGAATGCAGCGAGCATCTGCGCATTCGCTTCAGGTCTGAGGGAAATGGCAGATTGCTCAATGACATGCCTATGAATGCATCGATACAACGCTTGGATGCACTGGAAATTGTTGATTGCGGCACACCTTTCCAAGGTTCCTCCCGATTGCCCTTTTGCAATGATCTGAATGAGGTCAGTCAAGGATGTGAGATCTTCGGGATGATTCTTGTTGTGAAACCTCAATGCAAATCCCAATGACGCACCCGCCAAGCTGATGTATCTGCAGCTGCGTTCCCAATGTTCGCCGGTCATTGCCACGTAGTTGCTGCTACGACCTTCAATGGGTATCCTGTGATGCAGATCATTCATGGAATCATAGAAGTACCCGTCCCTCGTGATGTCTAGAAGTGAATCTTTTGACATCGCAGTGGAATTGATACCTTTCATGCCTCGTTTGGCGACCTTCTCATTCAGGTCTTCCAACATCCCTTTGACTGGTGCTTCTTGGTTGAAGGGTTCCGGCATGAATAAAGCCAAGAGATTGTCTGCAAATGATTCCAACCTGTCCCAAACATCATTGGATGCAAACGCCTCATAGGGAAAGTGATCCGGATTAGGAGGAGGTGGCGGCCCAAGAGGTATGTGTTCTGGTCGTACCAGTCGCTCTTGACTCTTGACGATGCCGATCACCCTCTTTATTCCAGCAAAGAATGCCCTTGTCACCTCATTGCCGTCGTCCGTCGCTGGGTCATACTTGCTGAGCAACACTCTGAGGGTTCTCACGAGGCGCTCTTGGATGGCTCCACCCTTGGCTTCAACGGCACAATAACAAGCGCTGATAGAGTAGACGGGTGGTACCCCTCTCTCCATCCACTTCTCTGCCAGTTGCAGAGCTTGTCCTGGGTCCATGTCTTCGACGAACCGTCTAGGAACAAGTGTAGGACTCTCCCCTCGTCTGCTATCCAATATCTGGAGGTGTTCTTTCAGCTTCTTGGCTGAGGCCATGCTCCTCCCTGTGGTCCCATAAACAGTCGAACGGAACATGTTGACTACACAATCTCCACGATGTAGGGATGTTGTCAATCTCCAGGAATGGCTCACGGATGCTAATGAGTTCCCCCTTTGTGGTAGGGTTGCCGGTGACAGCCCACCAGTGATTGGATGGAACTCAGCGAACTTCTTCTTGGCAAATTGCTGGATCACGCCGGCACCAAAATGGCTAGCTTGGTTGATCTCAAAAATCTTGCTCAAGATGATTGTGAAAGGTAATGACACTGGCGCATGAATCATGAGTGTCATGGTTGTTTTCACAAGTGAATTTCTTCTTCTTGGAATCGTGAACCGACTGAATGATCTTGTCAAATCTTTTATTGATATTGACCTCTGAACATGGGTTACCGTTTGACATGGAAGGATGCGGTGACCGCGACCAATCGTAAAGCGCAGGAGCACGGCTGGCCACATGCTGCTTCTTCCACAACGACAATGCACGTTTGTTCAAAGTCTCTATCATATGCTGCGCAATTCTAAGAGTATACAATTGAGTTACTCTCGTTTCTCTTCCGGCACAAGGTGCATGCTGATGTTTATGATCACACTTCTTCATCAAACTTTGAAACTGCACCCCCCACGACACAATCCTCCACGGCTTCTTAATGGGTATATTCCTATGACCATAATGAGTTGCGAGGCCATACATACATCCGTCGAAGTCATGTACGTGTGATTCCGTGCCTTCTATCAGAGTTGTCATTCTATCATCTCTCCAATACTCGCAACCTCTAGGTAGCTCAGTAAGCGCACATGCTCCTATTGCGAAAACATGGTCAAGTGCATTGGCAAAGCAATTCCACAACGACCAATACAACTCTTGATGTTTCTCAATCTGCATTTCGGCCTTTATACTTACAGTCCTATTCAAGCGATTCCATGCAGAACCACCAGTGCAAGGACCCGCAAAGAAGACACAATCAAGACTGGACCGGACACATGCTTTCACTTTATTGATGCCATAAGCAGAGCAGGCATCGTCGTCCTCTGTGATTGTCACGATGTTCATGAACTGCTTCTTCAAACAAGTCTGGAGAAAGGTAAACCAATTCTGTTCTTCAGCACACATGAGGACTAAACATGGGACATTTCTTTCGAGCTCTTGTAGCATGATGCATCTATCAAAGATATCTTGAGGACCCTTGACATCTTGCTGATGGAGTTCGAACTGATATTTGTGTGACCGTCCTGATCTCCTTTGTAAGACCAAATGCAACACGGGTTTTCTTCCCGGAGGTGTGTCACTTGCAACATATTTTGCTGTTTGTGCAATGAACATGTGCTCGTGGGCAATGGTGTTCATCCCCCACGCTTGTATGCCTGTTGCAATCGCCGTGACATCGCCCTTTTGCTTGTTATTGCTGTTGTCTGTCGTTTCATGTTGTGGGCTGTGTCCGTGACCGTTGGAAACGATCAGGAATGTTGTATTTCCTATCCATGGATCGTCCTTACCTACGGAATTACCCTTGAAACGCCAGGAATCAACTTTTGTGTCCTTACCGCTCTTGTAGTACTTCTCAGTCCTACGATAATCAGACAAATCCGACAGCCGGACAGGACAGTGTGAGTCTTCACTAGGGACAAACTCTTGTGTTCTCGGCACATTATGCACTCGGGTGAGTGTGTCGCCATCGCGTCGCCATTCATCTCGGTAATTTTTATTTGTTTTTGGGTTTTTCCCCTTCGAATCCAGGCGCACAAAATGGTCTTGCACCGCACCGAAAGCGCGAATTGATGCACCGTCCTGCCCCCCACTCCCCCCATGAACAAGACGTAGAAGCGTGTTGATCACACGAAGGGTGGCAGGATGACAATTGTTGAGAGGAACCTCTTGTGACTGGAGCAAAGCTGGATCAGTCGACAAGGAGGCAATAGAAAACTGTAGCACAGCGTCTGGAGTCCAAGGAACATTGGCTAAGGCCAGGAACGGGGATTGGGATAAGCAGGCGCCCGCCTCTGGAGATGAGGATGCCTTGGAGACATGATACAGGAAGCATGCACGTTCGACCCAATGATCAAAGCGCAAGGCTTGCTGCAGTGGCGTAGCTTCTCGTTCCACACAATTCCAGGAACCGTTAACAAGGACCCATGTACTCCGACACGTGTCTGACGGTATGTAGCGACCCGGTGGGAAGCGACGATAATAGACTGGGACTTTGACGACATAGATGCAATCTCCATTGGGGAGATCCTGGACACCTTCTTTTCCTGTCATTCCTTTTACAAAGACTGCGCGAGGCAAGACCGGAGTCTGAGTGTATGGGAAATTAGGAATGTCATCCGTCTTAGTCTGAAAGATTTGATGATCGATTTTCTTATGATCGACTGATGGAGAGACCATGTCAGCCAACTCTTTGGAGCTCAAATCCTCTGGGTCAAGAAGGTTGATCAACATACAAGCCCGGCGCCACGCAAGTGGAGTCCGAAAGGCCTTTGTATGAATATCAGCACACATCTTGTGGGAGATCTCGTAGAGCAGCACGAAATGGTCCTGTTGAAAATGTTCACGCAATGAGACAATGGATATCCCATGAGTGCGTTCAAGATGACGCATGGTGGGATTCTTCCCGGTTCTGGCAACTCCAATCATACCTTGATTGTCATCATGGAACAATATTTCAGGAGCTTTGCCCGAGAGCGTTTGCCAGAGGCCGATGGAGGGTATCCCAAAATTGCGGAGAGTGGAATCTGCCGCGACTATTTCTGCTTCAGGTGTTGAATGGCTGATACATCCTTGACGCTTGCTCCCCCCAGCAATGGGAAATCGTGTATGCTTACCTTGTACGTGCATGTGAGAGCCCGACGTGGAACGAAGGGTCTCACCGCAACCAGCAAAATCAGCATCAGCGAAGATTCCGACTGAGAGAGTTGCGATCGGATCGCCAACCCATCCAATCATACGCTTGTCTAGAGTGCTGTTGACATAGCACATGAGATGATGCAAACGAGCATCATCATTGCTGGTCCATTTATTCACATTCCTGGCCAGCACGTTGATTGATCTCAATAGATCGAATCGAGCAATTCTGGCAGCGTACAACAACTTCATGAGTATACTCGCTGCATGTGGCGCCAAAGAACCACGGTTTCCATCGTCCGGAGTGACGTCAGATTCGGACTTGGAATGCAACTTATCAGAATACTTGGGGTCAAAGGTGTTAGCACACCATGGACACGTAACGGCCTCTTTCCCTGGAGCGGGTGCTCGTGCGGGATGAGATTTGGTTTCTTCTGGGACGCTTGGTGTCGTGACCTTTTTCAATTTTGTATCATGACCGACAATGTCTAAATACTTTTCGACGGACAGTTTCAACAATCCTTCCATGTTGTATGAGACGGTGTTGACTACTGTTCCATCATGGAGTTTGGACTCTCCTCGTGTGAGCATGCAGCCGAGATAAAGTCCAAGATCAGTCTCGGGCTCAATCCTGAGTTTCGTTCGTAGCATAGACCATCCTTTGGTCATGTTCTCGGTTGGTCCGGCAAGCTTCAGGTCGTCCACATATATAACGAGAAGAAGTTTCAGGCCTTCATGAAAATACATTGATGGCCATTCATCACCAACTGGCTTGAAGCCAAGTTGGCGCACCTGCGTATCGCAGTGCTTCTCCCACATTGTACCTGCGTCCGGATGTCCATACAGGGCTTTGAGGAGGCGTACCACTGGTCGATGATACTTTGATACATCAACATCATCTGGCCACGCGTCTGACGGTAACTCGACACAACAGGGCGGTCCCGTAAGAGAAGCCTGAATGTATGCCTGAATCGCATCAGCGAGCTTGACCGAATGTCCGGGAACACATCCATAGAAATCTGCCCATCTAGAAGATTCAAAGGATGCTGGTGAATTGCCCAAGTCCTGAAAGAAAACTGCTTCCCAATTCTGATTCTTCACTTTGTTTCCCAGTAATACTCCTCTTCCCTTAAATTTTCGTCTCTCATCACTCATTGGCAACTGGTAGTTCTTTTCCACAATGATGCCATGGACCCTTGCAAAGTGCACGACCTGCTTCAGAGTGAGCGCTTCTTGTTTTACGTCGTAATACTCCCGAATCACAGAGAAGTCGAACACTCCTTGCTCATGAAGTCCCAACCATTCTTTTCTCATTGAGGCTTTGGCCTTGGGATTCTTCAGCATTTCTGCTCGACTAACAGGTCTGGAGACTGCTGCATTGAACAGGTTCCGATAAGCACTCATCGGGTTCGTTGCGTCGGCATATGTGTATCTTTCTCGATGTTTGGAGATCGAGTTGATGCAGGGCATTGACGGAAATGACAAGTGATGATCTTTCAAGTTCTTTGTGAAATCTTCGGTTGTACATCTATTGGATTCCGTTGGCATTGCATATGCTACTGCCATATCATTGAGGATTTCTCCACTGTTTACATCAATGATATTGAGTGGATCCCAAGTAGCACGTGGGCCGAACCCATTCTCCACACTCGTCCATTCCTCCCATTCGACTAAGTAATCGTCGTCGCTTGGGAGTTCTGTGGGAAGTGTAGATGCCGAAGATGGACTATAGCCCCCCATGTCATCGTCATCGGTGATCAGCGTCCGATCTTTCTTCAGATCGATGAAGATGTTGGGCGATACGTCCTTAGGATCATCATCCTTATCCTCCTTCCTTTTCTTCTTCCTTTTGTCCTTGCTGGATCCCGCACCTTTACTCTCTCTCTCTTTCATCTTTTCTTTCTCGAGAGCTTCTTTCTTCTCAGCGATAGCTCTATCAGATAGAGACAACGCTTTCCATTCTTCTGGAGTATATTTTGATCTTGGTCTCGGTGATGACCTGAAGAACCTTCTTCCGTCTGATCCTACCTTATATGGATTCCCTTTTCTGTCCAGTTTCACGGTTTCACCATCATCATTCAAGTAGATGATACCATCACTTGCTTTTCCCATGGACATGTGATCCATTGAAGGATCTCCAACTGGCGGGTGATCTTCCCTGCCGGTCGAAGGTGGTACCTTCGCCTTGGCAGGTTTGGACAATATTTTGGAGTGACCGCCATCAGGTTTTGGATCATCATCATCACCGGGATCATCTCGTTCTTCATCATCTGCTTCATGATCTCCAATGGCGTCTTCGTCGTCCTCATCCCTAATCTCCCTTTCCGCAAGCTCCTCAAAATCCATACCGGGCTCAGTTGGTTCGTAATCTTCTCCATAGTCAATCATTTGACTAGGATCTCCGACCTCTGGCTCTCCATCTCTCCTGTCACGGATCTTCATGCCTTCCAACGTGTTGTTGATCTTCTCGTATCCTTCCTTCAACGGGAATTCGATGGGAGCGAGGAATACCAGGGTCTCTGTGAGCTGTGGTGTGAGTAGCTTTCTGATAGGGCGATTGGCATCAAATGCAAGGCTTTGATGTGCAAAAGTTTCAAGACTCCACACTCTGTATTGTCTCGACCAGCTCATCCCGGGCTTGATCTCATATCCGGCAAAAATACCTGGGATTCCCTTGGGATCAAACTTGTGCTTCTGCTCAATCCTTCCTTGACTGCTCGGCATGAAGAAGACCTTTGCACCAAAGGGAATTTTCTCTCCATGGAACTCTTTTCCATGTAGCTTGTACCAAGGGCTCACTCCATCCTCTCCTTCCTCAATGTTCAAAAGATGGCTGACGCATTCTACTGCATAGCTCCAGAAACATGGTGGTAACCCCGCTTCCAAGAGACAAGTTGCGGTTGTCATCATAATGAACTGATTGTTCCTCTCCGCCAGAGAATTGTTCTGAGGATGATTCGGTAGAGAGTGATCGAATGGGATCTTCAGCTGCTTCATAGCCGTCTCAAACTCTGGGGCTTTGTCGGCATAAGCAATCTTGATCTTCTTCAATCCTTTGAAGTGGTTTATTGCATTGACCACGTCCTTGGTAAACCTCTCTTTCGACGGATAGGCCCATATGACGCCTGTGTACCTGTCACGAATGACGAAGATCTCTCGATCAGTACTGATCCCTTGATCAAGGATGTTCCTCGTATCGACAAAATCAAAGGTAACCAGATCTCCAAAAGCTTTGAGCTTTCTCTTGAACGCTCCTCGATGCGTCTTAAAGTGTTTCATCTTTGCTCTGATGCATGACTCACAGTAGGGATTCTTGTAACGATGTGTGAGTAGATGCTCGATTTTCCTGGCATCTGCTTTCAGAGTTCCTCTTCTCACCATTCTACTTGCACCGTCAACAACATCCACCTCGATGTCATCTGCATCATCATCGTCAGCTTCTGGTTCACTGTCTCCGGCGACATCTGATCCTACCTCATCTTCTTCTCCAGGAGATGCCTTGAACTTCTTATTCCTCTTTCGTCTTTTGACTTTTGGAGGCTCAATCACAGGGAGGTCGTCATCATCACACATGACGCCTTGAGGATCCACATCACAGTTGATGAAAGCCGATTGGTAATCAGCTTCACCTTCTCCTAGGGTGAACCTTGCGATC
>CAXAMN010023250.1:2302377-2314233 GCA_963970005.1 Durusdinium trenchii | reverse complement strand
GGAGGTGGCGGCCCAAGAGGTATGTGTTCTGGTCGTACCAGTCGCTCTTGACTCTTGACGATGCCGATCACCCTCTTTATTCCAGCAAAGAATGCCCTTGTCACCTCATTGCCGTCGTCCGTCGCTGGGTCATACTTGCTGAGCAACACTCTGAGGGTTCTCACGAGGCGCTCTTGGATGGCTCCACCCTTGGCTTCAACGGCACAATAACAAGCGCTGATAGAGTAGACGGGTGGTACCCCTCTCTCCATCCACTTCTCTGCCAGTTGCAGAGCTTGTCCTGGGTCCATGTCTTCGACGAACCGTCTAGGAACAAGTGTAGGACTCTCCCCTCGTCTGCTATCCAATATCTGGAGGTGTTCTTTCAGCTTCTTGGCTGAGGCCATGCTCCTCCCTGTGGTCCCATAAACAGTCGAACGGAACATGTTGACTACACAATCTCCACGATGTAGGGATGTTGTCAATCTCCAGGAATGGCTCACGGATGCTAATGAGTTCCCCCTTTGTGGTAGGGTTGCCGGCGACAGCCCACCAGTGATTGGATGGAACTCAGCGAACTTCTTCTTGGCAAATTGCTGGATCACGCCGGCACCAAAATGGCTAGCTTGGTTGATCTCAAAAATCTTGCTCAAGATGATTGTGAAAGGTAATGACACTGGCGCATGAATCATGAGTGTCATGGTTGTTTTCACAAGTGAATTTCTTCTTCTTGGAATCGTGAACCGACTGAATGATCTTGTCAAATCTTTTATTGATATTGACCTCTGAACATGGGTTACCGTTTGACATGGAAGGATGCGGTGACCGCGACCAATCGTAAAGCGCAGGAGCACGGCTGGCCACATGCTGCTTCTTCCACAACGACAATGCACGTTTGTTCAAAGTCTCTATCATATGCTGCGCAATTCTAAGAGTATACAATTGAGTTACTCTCGTTTCTCTTCCGGCACAAGGTGCATGCTGATGTTTATGATCACACTTCTTCATCAAACTTTGAAACTGCACCCCCCCACGACACAATCCTCCACGGCTTCTTAATGGGTATATTCCTATGACCATAATGAGTTGCGAGGCCATACATACATCCGTCGAAGTCATGTACGTGTGATTCCGTGCCTTCTATCAGAGTTGTCATTCTATCATCTCTCCAATACTCGCAACCTCTAGGTAGCTCAGTAAGCGCACATGCTCCTATTGCGAATACATGGTCAAGTGCATTGGCAAAGCAATTCCACAACGACCAATACAACTCTTGATGTTTCTCAATCTGCATTTCGGCCTTTATACTTACAGTCCTATTCAAGCGATTCCATGCAGAACCACCAGTGCAAGGACCCGCAAAGAAGACACAATCAAGACTGGACCGGACACATGCTTTCACTTTATTGATGCCATAAGCAGAGCGGGCATCGTCGTCCTCTGTGATTGTCACGATGTTCATGAACTGCTTCTTCAAACAAGTCTGGAGAAAGGTAAACCAATTCTGTTCTTCAGCACACATGAGGACTAAACATGGGACATTTCTTTCGAGCTCTTGTAGCATGATGCATCTATCAAAGATATCTTGAGGACCCTTGACGTCTTGCTGATGGAGTTCGAACTGATATTTGTGTGACCGTCCTGATCTCCTTTGTAAGACCAAATGCAACACGGGTTTTCTTCCCGGAGGTGTGTCACTTGCAACATATTTTGCTGTTTGTGCAATGAACATGTGCTCATGGGCAATGGTGTTCATCCCCCACGTTTGTATGCCTGTTGCAATCGCCGTGACATCGCCCTTTTGCTTGTTGTTGCTGTTGTCTGTCGTTTCATGTTGTGGGCCGTGTCCGTGACCGTTGGAAACGATCAGGAATGTTGTATTTCCTATCCATGGATCGTCCTTACCTACGGAATTACCCTTGAAACGCCAGGAATCAACTTTTGTGTCCTTACCGCTCTTGTAGTACTTCTCAGTCCTACGATAATCAGACAAATCCGACAGCCGGATAGGACAGTGTGAGTCTTCACTAGGGACAAACTCTTGTGTTCTCGGCACATTATGCACTCGGGTGAGTGTGTCGCCATCGCGTCGCCATTCATCTCGGTAATTTTTATTTGTTTTTGGGTTTTTCCCCTTCGAATCCAGGCGCACAAAATGGTCTTGCACCGCACCGAAAGCGCGAATTGATGCACCGTCCTGCCCCCCACTCCCCCCATGAACAAGACGTAGAAGCGTGTTGATCACACGAAGGGTGGCAGGATGACAATTGTTGAGAGGAACCTCTTGTGACTGGAGCAAAGCTGGATCAGTCGACAAGGAGGCAATAGAAAACTGTAGCACAGCGTCTGGAGTCCAAGGAACATTGGCTAAGGCCAGGAACGGGGATTGGGATAAGCAGGCGCCCGCCTCTGGAGATGAGGATGCCTTGGAGACATGATACAGGAAGCATGCACGTTCGACCCAATGATCAAAGCGCAAGGCTTGCTGCAGTGGCGTAGCTTCTCGTTCCACACAATTCCAGGAACCGTTAACAAGGACCCATGTACTCCGACACGTGTCTGACGGTATGTAGCGACCCGGTGGGAAGCGACGATAATAGACTGGGACTTTGACGACATAGATGCAATCTCCATTGGGGAGATCCTGGACACCTTCTTTTCCTGTCATTCCTTTTACAAAGACTGCACGAGGCAAGACCGGAGTCTGAGTGTATGGGAAATTAGGAATGTCATCCGTCTTAGTCTGAAAGATTTGATGATCGATTTTCTTATGATCGACTGATGGAGAGACCATGTCAGCCAACTCTTTGGAGCTCAAATCCTCTGGGTCAAGAAGGTTGATCAACATACAAGCCCGGCGCCACGCAAGTGGAGTCCGAAAGGCCTTTGTATGAATATCAGCACACATCTTGTGGGAGATCTCGTAGAGCAGCACGAAATGGTCCTGTTGAAAATGTTCATGCAATGAGACAATGGATATCCCATGAGTGCGTTCAAGATGACGCATGGTGGGATTCTTCCCGGTTCTGGCAACTCCAATCATACCTTGATTGTCATCATGGAACAATATTTCAGGAGCTTTGCCCGAGAGCGTTTGCCAGAGGCCGATGGAGGGTATCCCAAAATTGCGGAGAGTGGAATCTGCCGCGACTATTTCTGCTTCAGGTGTTGAATGGCTGATACATCCTTGACGCTTGCTCCCCCCAGCAATGGGAAATCGTGTATGCTTACCTTGTACGTGCATGTGAGAGCCCGACGTGGAACGAAGGGTCTCACCGCAACCAGCAAAATCAGCATCAGCGAAGATTCCGACTGAGAGAGTTGCGATCGGATCGCCAACCCATCCAATCATGCGCTTGTCTAGAGTGCTGTTGACATAGCACATGAGATGATGCAAACGAGCATCATCATTGCTGGTCCATTTATTCACATTCCTGGCCAGCACGTTGATTGATCTCAATAGATCGAATCGAGCAATTCTGGCAGCGTACAACAACTTCATGAGTATACTCGCTGCATGTGGCGCCAAAGAACCACGGTTTCCATCGTCCGGAGTGACGTCAGATTCGGACTTGGAATGCAACTTACCAGAATACTTGGGGTCAAAGGTGTTAGCGCACCATGGACACGTAACGGCCTCTTTCCCTGGAGCGGGTGCTCGTGCGGGATGAGATTTGGTTTCTTCTGGGACGCTTGGTGTCGTGACCTTTTTCAATTTTGTATCATGACCGACAATGTCTAAATACTTTTCGACGGACAGTTTCAACAATCCTTCCATGTTGTATGAGACGGTGTTGACTACTGTTCCATCATGGAGTTTGGACTCTCCTCGTGTGAGCATGCAGCCGAGATAAAGTCCAAGATCAGTCTCGGGCTCAATCCTGAGTTTCGTTCGTAGCATAGACCATCCTTTGGTCATGTTCTCGGTTGGTCCGGCAAGCTTCAGGTCGTCCACATATATAACGAGAAGAAGTTTCAGGCCTTCATGAAAATACATTGATGGCCATTCATCACCAACTGGCTTGAAGCCAAGTTGGCGCACCTGCGTATCGCAGTGCTTCTCCCACATTGTACCTGCGTCCGGATGTCCATACAGGGCTTTGAGGAGGCGTACCACTGGTCGATGATACTTTGATACATCAACATCATCTGGCCACGCGTCTGACGGTAACTCGACACAACAGGGCGGTCCCGTAAGAGAAGCCTGAATGTATGCCTGAATCGCATCAGCGAGCTTGACCGAATGTCCGGGAACACATCCATAGAAATCTGCCCATCTAGAAGATTCAAAGGATGCTGGTGAATTGCCCAAGTCCTGAAAGAAAACTGCTTCCCAATTCTGATTCTTCACTTTGTTTCCCAGTAATACTCCTCTTCCCTTAAATTTTCGTCTCTCATCACTCATTGGCAACTGGTAGTTCTTTTCCACAATGATGCCATGGACCCTTGCAAAGTGCACGACCTGTTTCAGAGTGAGCGCTTCTTGTTTTACGTCGTAATACTCCCGAATCACAGAGAAGTCGAACACTCCTTGCTCATGAAGTCCCAACCATTCTTTTCTCATTGAGGCTTTGGCCTTGGGATTCTTCAGCATTTCTGCTCGACTAACAGGTCTGGAGACTGCTGCATTGAACAGGTTCCGATAAGCACTCATCGGGTTCGTTGCGTCGGCATATGTGTATCTTTCTCGATGTTTGGAGATCGAGTTGATGCAGGGCATTGACGGAAATGACAAGTGATGATCTTTCAAGTTCTTTGTGAAATCTTCGGTTGTACATCTATTGGATTCCGTTGGCATTGCATATGCTACTGCCATATCATTGAGGATTTCTCCACTGTTTACATCAATGATATTGAGTGGATCCCAAGTAGCACGTGGGCCGAACCCATTCTCCACACTCGTCCATTCCTCCCATTCGACTAAGTAATCGTCGTCGCTTGGGAGTTCTGTGGGAAGTGTAGATGCCGAAGATGGACTATAGCCCCCCATGTCATCGTCATCGGTGATCAGCGTCCGATCTTTCTTCAGATCGATGAAGATGTTGGGCGATACGTCCTTAGGATCATCATCCTTATCCTCCTTCCTTTTCTTCTTCCTTTTGTCCTTGCTGGATCCCGCACCTTTACTCTCTCTCTCTTTCATCTTTTCTTTCTCGAGAGCTTCTTTCTTCTCAGCGATAGCTCTATCAGATAGAGACAACGCTTTCCATTCTTCTGGAGTATATTTTGATCTTGGTCTCGGTGATGACCTGAAGAACCTTCTTCCGTCTGATCCAACCTTATATGGATTCCCTTTCCTGTCCAGTTTCACGGTTTCACCATCATCATTCAAGTAGATGATACCATCACTTGCTTTTCCCATGGACATGTGATCCATTGAAGGATCTCCAACTGGCGGGTGATCTTCCCTGCCGGTCGAAGGTGGTACCTTCGCCTTGGCAGGTTTGGACAATATTTTGGAGTGACCGCCATCAGGTTTTGGATCATCATCATCACCGGGATCATCTCGTTCTTCATCATCTGCCTCATGATCTCCAATGGCGTCTTCGTCGTCCTCATCCCTAATCTCCCTTTCCGCAAGCTCCTCAAAATCCATACCGGGCTCAGTTGGTTCGTAATCTCCATAGTCAATCATTTGACTAGGATCTCCGACCTCTGGCTCTCCATCTCTCCTGTCACGGATCTTCATGCCTTCCAACGTGTTGTTGATCTTCTCGTATCCTTCCTTCAACGGGAATTCGATGGGAGCGAGGAATACCAGGGTCTCTGTGAGCTGTGGTGTGAGTAGCTTTCTGATAGGGCGATTGGCATCAAATGCAAGGCTTTGATGTGCAAAAGTTTCAAGACTCCACACTCTGTATTGTCTCGACCAGCTCATCCCGGGCTTGATCTCATATCCGGCAAAAATACCTGGGATTCCCTTGGGATCAAACTTGTGCTTCTGCTCAATCCTTCCTTGACTGCTCGGCATGAAGAAGACCTTTGCACCAAAGGGAATTTTCTCTCCATGGAACTCTTTTCCATGTAGCTTGTACCAAGGGCTCACTCCATCCTCTCCTTCCTCAATGTTCAAAAGATGGCTGACGCATTCTACTGCATAGCTCCAGAAACATGGTGGTAACCCCGCTTCCAAGAGACAAGTTGCGGTTGTCATCATAATGAACTGATTGTTCCTCTCCGCCAGAGAATTGTTCTGAGGATGATTCGGTAGAGAGTGATCGAATGGGATCTTCAGCTGCTTCATAGCCGTCTCAAACTCTGGGGCTTTGTCGGCATAAGCAATCTTGATCTTCTTCAATCCTTTGAAGTGGTTTATTGCATTGACCACGTCCTTGGTAAACCTCTCTTTCGACGGATAGGCCCATATGACGCCTGTGTACCTGTCACGAATGACGAAGATCTCTCGATCAGTACTGATCCCTTGATCAAGGATGTTCCTCGTATCGACAAAATCAAAGGTAACCAGATCTCCAAAAGCTTTGAGCTTTCTCTTGAACGCTCCTCGATGCGTCTTAAAGTGTTTCATCTTTGCTCTGATGCATGACTCACAGTAGGGATTCTTGTAACGATGTGTGAGTAGATGCTCGATTTTCCTGGCATCTGCTTTCAGAGTTCCTCTTCTCACCATTCTACTTGCACCGTCAACAACATCCACCTCGATGTCATCTGCATCATCATCGTCAGCTTCTGGTTCACTGTCTCCGGCGACATCTGATCCTACCTCATCTTCTTCTCCAGGAGATGCCTTGAACTTCTTATTCCTCTTTCGCCTTTTGACTTTTGGAGGCTCAATCACGGGAAGGTCGTCATCATCACACATGATTCCTTGAGGATCCACATCACAGTTGATGAAAGTCGATTGGTAATCAGCTTCATCTTCTCCTAGGGTGAACCTTGCGATCATCTCCGCCCTAGTGTCGTCGGTGGGAGTACAGAAGTCACTGCCCTTGACAATATATGGGATGTTTCCCTCTACTTCTAACATGATTTTCTTAAACCATGTACGGGTTGCCGCAGGCTGGCCATATGAATGTGTATCCTTCTTCCATGCATTTCTTTCCAACAGACAGTACTGAAGGAGACTCATCTAAGACGAATGGGGAGTAGGTAGAGTCAAATTCGTCGAAATGAATGTCGGCGACCCCCTTTGTGGATGTCACTCCATTTGCGGTATAGAATGACATTGATTGGTCGCTTTCTCTCACTTCCAGACCTAATTTCTTGGCTCTGCCTTTCGATATCAAATCATACCCACATCCTGTGTCCATGATGAACTTTGTTCTTGATCCTTTGGCTGGAATAGACAATGTCTTTGTGTCTGCATGATCTTTCTTTCCCTCGCATACATGAGGAATGACTTTATGATGAAAAACTAGGCCGTCATCTTCGTCAAAAGACATAGTGACCGATAGATCACCCTTTGGTCCAACTGGTATTCGGACCCTCTTGATCTCAGTGTAGGGGACCATCAATATGCCTCTCGCCTCTGCGACCTTTTCTTCAAATCTGATTTGTTCTTTCCTCGTGTAGCAGGTGAGCTCTTTCTCATCGTATCGTTTGATGTCCGGACGTAGAGGTTTCTTTTCTACTACCTTCCATTTGTCCCTGACTGAGTAGATCGCTTCGTTCAACATGATTTCACAAGTCTCTTCATCAAAGGACACTTTTGCACCTCCTTCTCTTGCCTTGGCGGATGCAGCAATCCCTTCATCTTCGGATTCGTCCATGAGAAGTTCACCGTCAATGGCTGGGGCTCCAGGCTTCGCCTTAGGCTTCGGTTTGGGTTTTGCCTTGGGCTTTGGCCTATCGTCTCCTGAGTCAGCTGGTGCAGATATCCCTTTCTGAGGAGAGGCTTTTGGGTCATGGTAGAACTTGCAATCCTTCCCTTTGTCACAAGTTCCTCGAATCCACATCCAACATACTGGCTTGTCATTCTTTCCGACAGAAGATCCTCTGGATGGTGATCTGGGTTTCTTGTGACTGAATGGGCAATCTTTCCCCATAGTGCAGTTACCTTTCACAAAGAATTTGCACGGTATCTTCTTCTTGTCTGCACTCGGACTTCGGCTGCGATCCTTTCCATCACCTTTACCTTTCCCCTTTCCCTTTTTGTTCTTGTCTTCAGGATGCTTCTTGGGATTGGGTTTCGGCTTCACTGCAGCAGCGTCTTCTGAGACAACCTGTTCTTGTTGCCCTTTTGGTTTCTTCTTCGGATCAGCTGGTGCAGCTTTCAGTTTTGGAGCAGGTCCGCCTGGTTTGAGATTCTGAAAGATATTGGCCACATTCTTCACTGCCTTCTCCTTTTCCAGGATCATCCTGTCTTCAGTTTGCCGTTCGATGTGCCTTCTGATCATATCACGTAGATGTTTGTATGTCTTCTTGGCATCATCGTCGTTCATGCTATTGTAGGCGCTGATGTCGTATGCCATGAGGTTTGAGTTCCTGATCTTTCTCCATAGGAGATCCCGAAGAGTTTCGTCGCTCGGGACGTCAACGGGCTTCATTCCTGCCAGAATCTCATCCCAAGTGTGGAAGAACAACGATAAGTTCTTGTCTCCTTGATGTTCTAGTTGGTAAAGGTGCATTGAAGTATATAAGACTTCCACATTTGATGTTGTCTTGAAATTCATAAGGATCAGGGCTAGGACCTCTCTTCCCTTTATGAGGCTTGATGTTCTCCCTTTTGCATTGATCCTCGTCCTCAACTTCATAGCTACACCTGAACCATCATCTTTCGCATCCATGACGACCTTGGTAAGAGCTAGGCCGAGTTTGGCATCGATTGAATGGAATCTTTGGTCTCCTGAGTCGACAAACTTGTCCGGATCAGGATCGTCCATGGCTTCTTTGATCCAGTCGATCCAGGGCTCTTGATCTGAATCATTGGCCGCAATGATGATCGATTGAATGAGATTTGCCTTCCATAGTCCAAGATCATTGATCCTGGGCCATGACGGAACGTTTATCTTTGATTCTTCCTTCCTCGATACTTTCATGATTGTAGAGGTTGCCGGTGCAAGATGAGATGAAGAGGATGCTTCTGCTTCTGAAATCTTATCCCTCAATGATTTGTTCGCCTCGGATAGCTCAATTGATTTCTCCCTTTCCTCGGCGTACTCATTGTGGGTTTCGGCATACCATTCATACATCTCATCTCGGCTCTCTGTCATTTCATTGTACCCGTCCTTGTAGTGCTTCGCCTCCTCTTTTGCGTTCCGAATCTCATCTTCCTCGGACGCGTGGGTTGGTAACCCGCGGTCTCTGGAACTAGGACGCTTGCTGTACCGAGAGACTATGGGTGCCATTCGTGCTTCTGCTTTTAATTTCGCATTTTCCATAATGACATTCGTCTCCTTCTGGCTCTCCAATAGTGCATTCTCCAGTTCTCTGATCTTCTGTTGAATTTCAGCACCATCATCGCCGAACATAGGAGCTCTCATCATATTCTCTCTTTTCAGCTGTGCGTTGGCTTCGGATAGAGCGAGGTTGACGTCTTTCAATTGTTGTCGTTCACGGATGGAACTTTCTAGGACTTCGTTGTTGAATATTTCTCCTTTTGCGATAACCTCCTTTGCGACGTTTGCTTCGTATTCATGGTGGCTCGCCTTCATTTCTGCCATTTCTCTAGCAGAGACTTCAGTCTGGCATACAAACATCTCCATCCTCATGCCCACTTCCATCTCTCCTATCTCCGCTCTCGCGTTGAGTTCAGCTCCACGTGCCATAGCTAGTTGACCTCGTAGATGATCAATAACCATAGCTTCCTGATTGCTCTGATCTTGAGATGAGTGAACACTGTGTTGAAGACGTCTTTCCCTGACCTCACTGTTCCATTGTTCTTCTCTCTGGTGTTGGATCACCTCGTGCATGTTGACATTCTCATCCTGTAGCGCAATCATTCTAGCTTGTATCTGGTCAGCTATTCCGACGAAGGCTGTGTTCTCATCCTGAATGGCTTTTGATCTTCTATTGATCGCCAATGAAGATTCATTCTGTTCTTGGATGTGTCCAATTGCTGCTTGAAGCTCTTGGGACATTCTGTCCTTCGTTGCTTTCACAGATTCAAGCTCTGAATGTTCTTGATGAGTTTCTTGTGCAAGCTCTTGATATCTCATGTAGATATGTTCAGCTGTCGATTCCGCCAAGCGTAGCTTGTGTTCGAGCTCTTCAATTCTTATTGTCGCTCCTTCATCTTCCTGTGTCATCTCTTGTAGATGTTCCTGCATCTTCCTGTTGTAGTCAGACATTTGCCTGAACTCCACTTCAGCCTCGTGGTGTAGTCGTGAGTATCCGGCTTGGATGCATTCATATTCTTCATGAAGAAAATTGTATGCGTTTCTCGCCGATCTCAATTCTTCACCCAGCTGAATCTCTCTTCTTTGCTCTTTTGTTCCTCTATCATCGTCACGTCTCTTCTCTATACTCCTTCTTGGGGATCTCGCGGTAGACGTTATAGGCGATGTAGATCTTGTTGTAGCTCTCATCGATCTTCTTGGTCCTACGGGTGCAAGATCGGTCAGATTCCGAGCCGGTGGCACGGATCTTTCCGAGATTTGTGACCCAGTAGGCATAGTGATAACGTCAGCATTTGCTGATGAATCAGTACCCATTGTAGAGTCTGGTGACGAAATGGTGTTGGGACCACCAGGAGCAGCGAATGAATAGGGTTCGCTTCCATTTCCTCCTGAGCTTGACATTGCAGGTTTCTGTAATGACTAGTCTTGTTCTTGGTCTCGTGTAGCTCGTACGGCTATAAAGAGCGCGTACGGCTGATAACCTGCGAGTGGATCTTAATCAGCGAAGTTTGAAGCTATCACTGACGGTCCATAAGCGGCGTAGCGTCGGAACGGAAACCGCACCTTTTCTAGTCGCTTGATCCTTGAGCCAAAGTACATATAGTACATATATATGTACAAGTTGCACTGTACGTGTCGCTGCACTTCCATTCGCATAATTAAGGTCCAATTAAGGTGCTGAACTGAATATATGAGACGCGGCGCGTGCATTTCGCTGGAATTCTCGTGATTGCAGCGGTCCCATCGAAACTTCGCTTTCCTGCAGCCAGAGGCAAGAACCAAATTCAAAAAAAGCGTGAGCCACGCGACTGGCAACAAAGTGCAATTAAACAAGGGGGCTTATTGTTGTCTTCTTTTCTCACCTCGTCTTGAGTACTGTGGTGACGTCTGACCATGGGGCAAAAATATCCCCAAATCTTCACTCCCGACCAGCCTTGGCACTTTTCCATAGGTTTTGAAAGTCCGTGTCAAAGTTCAGCAGGAAGCGCGTCCTGAGGGACATTTGGAAACACAATTCTCACCACCAGTCACCATCCAAAAGGGCTATCTTCTGCCCCATCTTATCCCTGCCTAAAACCGTCAACCAAACACAGGCCCTCAATCTCTGTGAAGGACTCCAGTTCTCTCTCGAATTGCCCGACCAAGAGTCAAGTATGCCACGAAACGGCCGGGATAGGCCTCCGCCAAATCCTCCGACTCACCCTGCACGGCGACTCCGCGGAGGGTCAACGTCACTGACGTATCGAGTCCTCTGGAAGACTCCTCAACTCGTTTTGGTCAGGTTTGTTCATCGTCCGGTTCATCATCATGCTCATGCGTTCTATCACACATGTCAGAGCAGGACCCGAAGTGTGCAAAGCATCATGAAGTCACCCCACGGTTTCACGAAGCAATGCGAAGCATCAATCAGCTTCCTGCCACTCACTACATAGTTCTAACTTGTATGTATACCTCGCAACAGTACTGGAACATTTGATCATTAATACAATTGCACATATTAAATATATATGCATAAATATACACAGTAAATATATAAAGACTCCCAGCACTCCACTCTCTTTTGTCTGCAATGCAAAGCCTA
>CAXAMN010023250.1:2270886-2302367 GCA_963970005.1 Durusdinium trenchii | reverse complement strand
CGGCTTGAATTCGAGAAAAAAGATTAAGCTACTTGTGGTGTCTCTTCCTGCCTTTAGGCTTCTTTCCACGTCCCCCTGGCCTCCCCTTTTGGGGAAGCTCAAGGGTTTGGAGCGGTGCCATCAAGGATTTAGTATATTGACGGGCATATGCTCTGGCTGGTGCGTTAAAAGTCAGCTTAAGTTCAGCAAGCACGGCCAACCCTTCGTTGATGTAGATCCGGGCCGTCTTGGACGAGGCCCACCTCCCCTGAACTAGGAGGCGATCTAAGGAGCCATGTCGCCCGAAGTACATAGTGGCCCCTCCTCTTCGAAGGCTGTAGGGACGGAAGTCGTGCCCTTGAAGCTGACATGCCTCTAGTGCATCGTTGAAGGTCTTTCTCCAACTGTGGGCAGTTCCACAGAGTAGCGCTGGAGTCTGGGGAGTTTGCAACCACTGCCATAGTCTCCGGAGAGTTTCTTCCTCTCTAATGGTAACACTTTCGCTTGCTCCTACTCGTTTGCCTCCTTTGGTCATCCCGAGGGAGATGACGGCTGGTGACCTAGGTCCTACCTGAGTGACATGGTTCTTTCGGATCCCCAGCAGCTCCCCGGTACGCAGGAGCCCATGGAAGGGAAGGAGTAGTGAAAGCCCGAAAAGTTTATTTTTAGAGAAGAGCGCGTACCCGACAAGGACGTGCAGTGCTTCCACCGGTAAGGGTGGTGCCCTGTTTGGTATTTCGTTGGTCTGCCAAGTCCTCATCAGTCTCCATGCGCTGGGCAGGTGCCCCCGAAGTGCTGGCTGCTGGTCTTGCACGGACGCAATTGCGTCGCAGGCGAGGGCCCGGCCCTCACCCGTCTCCCACAGAAACTCTATGTACTGCGAGAGGAGGTAGTCCTGTCCTGCTGAATCCCTTGGGAACAGGCGTCCTTCATCTCTCAGGAAGCTTTTGTACTTTTCCAAAGCTTTGTTGTATCGATCTCTAGTCTTACTCTGAACCGCGAGGTTGCGAAGTGGGCCTAAACGTCTCCTCTGCTCCTGCCTCTCTGCTTTACTTCTACCTTCCAGATGCGCTGCCTGCCTTCTCACCATTTCTTACGAACAGGCCGCCTGGACGGCCGATCCGCTGGGTTTTGAGAAGTATGGACATACGCCCATACTCCATGGTTGCCAGAAGCTAGAAGTAAAGCATCTATTCGACAGAGAGTTCTCCTCATCTTCCTGCTGCTGCTTCGTCCACGCGACAAGGAGTGTAGGCACACGAGACTATCGATCATATGAATAAACTTCGAGTGGAAAGTCTTCTGCTTCACGATCCGCCACCTCAGGGTGGTGAGGACGGCCCGCATCTCAAGCACGTTGATATGTTCAGGGCTGCCACGCCAATGCCAACCAGTGATGGTCTTCCACTTCCACAGTGCTGCGGGCAAGCTAGCTCGAAGGCGATGATATCGGAGTGTTTCCTCGGATTGGGCCTGGATCATGATGTCTTCACCCTTCAAGCTAACTAAGTTCAAAAGCTTCTCAACCAGCATGCGGCTTCCAGGGCGGCTCCCCTCTGCAGTAGGAGCCTTCAAGGGAGGTCTCTGCAAAAGGCCAGCTACCGTAGCGCTAGTCCCCGGCGTGGTCAGGTTCACAATTTTTGTGGACTGAGAAAAGGACATAGTCCCAACTGGCCGCCTAGCTGGGCAAGCAACCAAGTCACCACGGTGACGTTCCACGTATTGCCTATCAGCGTCTTGCGCTCGTCCATGTGAGCTTCCGTACCATGGAACTGTTTGCTCATGCACTGAAACGTGTAGTCCCGGGGAAACCCCATGATGACCTCCCTCTCAACTATCTCTGGCAACCTCAAACGACCCCCTGGTTCTTTAACAAGGTTCTTCTGCTGATATTGGTAGGGGGGAAACCTGTATCGATCTTCCTCCCAGGCTTGCCTTTCCTCTTCATCCAGTGAATCGAGACCTGCAGGTCTCCGGCCAGGATTGTCCCTTGGACGTGAGGTCGTAAAGGTTGGAAGCGGGGCTGGAGAAGTGCGCTGGCACCCCTCCCTCAGGAAGAGCTCTGCTTGCACATGGGCTTGAAGCTCCACTGTCCTGTAGCGACCACTCCCCGACCCAATAGGAGGCTGCATCACTACTCCCCGACCTGGGAGCAGTTCCCAATTGCACCAATAAAGGCGAGGTCGACGGGCCAACGAGACTCCAGCGGCATCGATGGAGACGGGAATATCACCGAACGACTCTGTCATGACCTTCCTGTCGTCCTCATCCATACTCATGACGCTTTCAGCCAAGTAGCGTACCTGCGCCCAGCAAAAATGCAATTGAACCAGCTTGCGGATTCGGGCCACGTGACTGAACAAACAGCTGCGATGATCTCGAAGAGCACCACGGCGATTGGCGTTTAGCCCACTCACTCCTTGGCACGGAGGGCCAGCACCAATGAGGACTACGGCCGCCTGGGAGTAACGGGCTGCCCATGCCCTAACCATCTCATCGTCCACCACTTCCACACCGCCATCCACAAACAGGGTGGATGGAAACCGACTCTCAAGGACCCTGCTCGCTTCCTTCTTCACTTCCACACTGATGTGACCAATCACTCCCAAGCCAAGAGTGTCAGCTGCCACTCGCAGTGGCCATTCCTACTGGGGGCCGCAACATGCATCATCCGGTCACCTGGTTGTTACTGCGCCCAAGACGTGCGCAGAGAGCTGGCAAGCTGACCGGCGAGTGTCTCCGATGTTGGTTTGATGAGAACACATCACCAGGCTTAAACAACTCACCACTTCTTAAGCCAGAGGGCTATGACCAAAACCTAGCCGCGCATTATTGCTAGTTCTCACCACCAAAGCAGCGGCAGCCAGCACCGCGCAGGGCCAACGCGAATTTGTTGAAAAACTTCTGCAGAAACCCTGTTCCTGCAAAAACATCCTGAACGCAAACAATCCAGAAAACCCTGCGGGGCCACTAAATCTGCAACCTTCGAGGACCTTCGTGGACCTTCGTGGCCCTTCGTGGGCCTTCATGGGCCTTCGTGGACCTTCGTGGGGCTGGCAAAACCTTCGTGGACCTTCGTGGAAACCTTCGTGGACCTTCATGGCGTCTTGACTAGCGACATAAAGAACCTTCGTGGACCTTCGTGGAAAAGGAAAACCTTCGTGGGGGTTCGTGGGTGGCCCTTGAAACCTTCATGGGTGGATCCGCGCACCTACACTGCAGTCAATCCGCCTAAAAATTTTGTTGAGCGAAAGAAAACCTGAAAAGTTCTGGACCGGAGCATTTTTGATAGAAAATGAATGTTTTGCCCACAAATGTTGACAAACCGGAATCAAACGGCGGTCGTCAAGTAAATGTGCGGTGTTTCTGAAACTCGGAGACTTCCATAATCCAAATCCCTCACTAGGCCAAAATATTTCTCTCATAGTTTCTAGCTTGGTGCCAGGCGCACGACCCCAAACAATAAGACATCAACATTCGCACCACTTCGTTGTGCCAGGAAGAGCACACTTCCGAACTGAACAGGACCCCAGTAGGAATGGCCAACTCGCAGTGCTCCTATCCCGTCGAACAACCCTATCGTGAGTACGGCATTCAAATCTTCCGGATCGGCCAAATCACCACGCACCTTCGCGCTAGCCGCTGCAAGCCCAAAGCCTGTTAGACCTGCGCTGGCCGTGATTCCTCCTCCCGTAGTTGAGGCGTCGCTGGCCGTGACCTCCCCGCTGACCAGGAGGCGGAAGTTCAACTTGGCTAAAGGAACTAAGCAAATGAACCTCGCGATCTCGAGCTTGACCCCGTCTGGGATGGTGAACTTGATGAAAGGCGGATATCCCCGAAAGCTTTCAATGAATTGCCAAACGTGATTCAGGCAGCCTAACAGGGGTCGTCTGAACATGCTGATGTACACCAGGCCTCCCGCCACCACTTGGGCTTGCTTCTGACTGCACAAAGTCTCCTGAAGAAGAAGTGAGGCCAAGGCGACATACTTGTAGACTTTCACTGGTTTGGGGTAGGCAACACCAGCCTTTCCATCAATGATTGCTCCTTGCACTTCGGCTTTCAATGCTCTGCAGACCGCCTTCTTGGGGTGACGCGGGATGCCCCACTCTTCATATTCAGCCCTCAATGCCAAGAGGGCTGGGCTCGGCTCCCCTTGCAGGAGCTGAGCGGTCCTGTGGTCCATCTTCTCCAGCAAATCGAAATTGTCAAGGTACACTCTATGCAGGGTTGGCGCTCCAGAGAAAGGCTTGTCTTTACGAATCTCACCTGAACCTTCAAGGGAACCTGGCATCCGTAGTCCAGCTCGTCGTACAATGTTGCGGTGGACATGCTGTGCTAGGCTGACCGAGTTCTTGAACCCCATAGGTAATACCTGAGATGCGAGGTAGTAGGGTCCATTCTGGGTTGGCCACAGATCTCGCGGGAGCACTTTGTTGAACGCCAAGAGCCTTCTCCACTCACCTGGAATCTTGAAAATATAAAAGAAACACCGCACATCTTCAGATGACACGACTAGATCCTCTGTGGGCATGACCTGCAGTGGGCCCTTTGTAGCCCAACTCGGTAGAGTCGAGACGTCGCCCTCGAGCGCTCGACATACCAAATTGCATGGTCGTAGATCCATGATCAGGCGGTGAATGGGAATGCCGTTGACCTCTTCGTCCTTGGGCACGCCAAAAAGGCCGTTGAGAACTGGAGCTCCGTCCACCCGGTAGAGCTCGTCCTCGTGGATAGGAGTGCAAACTCCCCGTTCCAACAATCCCTGGCAGACCTCAAACCAGTTGTCATCATGGACCAACACCCTTGGTGGCTTCATGCCCTTCTGCATCTCCCCGGGTAGGAGATAATCGAGGAAGTGGTCAACATAGTGCTTACAACCAAGTTCGCACACTTCTGACAAGTCTACTGACGCTACTTCTGCAGGCATAGCCGGGGCCAGGTTAGCCCAGGAGGTTGGGCGTGCACACAAGACTTCATCACCGCAATAATCGATGGTCTTTAGCTCAAAGAAACTTTTCCAAGAAGTCTCTTCCAATCTTTCGGGCCAACCCATGACCACTTGAGCCTCTTTATGTAACCCCTTAACTACCTGCCCCTGGACTCTTGTAGGATAGAACGTGTTCTCAACCGATTCCCCATAGAAGCTATTCAACGTACAACACATGCCCCTCACGATCACCACTTCTTGCTCAGGCGCCTCCACCATCTTCTTGAGGTAAACCATGCTGGTGGGCAACGGGAAAACGTCGCCCTTGGGCTGGGCCTTGCATCGCAGGTCGAGACCGATCTTCTCACATGTATGAACCAGCATGCTCAACACCCAAGGGACAGCGTCGGCAAAACTATCTCCTGCACTCGGCGGTTTCATGCATTCTTTTTCAAGCGCGACCACGTTCAGTCGTTCGCCCGAAGTCGGCAGGGAAGTAGCCAGAATACCCGGCCTCACGTCTGCCGCAACTGTGCTCCCGGCCTCCACGTCGACATGACGTCCAGTGGCCAGGTCATCTGGAAAACCATCCAGGCTCTTGCCTGGCTCCACCCCCTCGAGCTCCCCTTCAAATGGAGCTCTCTCCTCCGGTGGCTCATAGTCTGTCCTCACCTCTACTTCTCCTCTCTCTTTTCCCATTTCTTCGGATCTTCTTTCTGCTTCCCCTTCTTGCCGCGGCCTTTCGGATCTTTTCCTTTCTTGTTGACGTCGGTGCCGCTCTCGGTCCAGGAACTTGACCTCCATCCATCTCCTTTCCCCTTCGACTGGGAAGCTTCCGACTTGGTTTTGGAGTCCTCCTTTTGTTCTTTGATAGCCTCTCTGGCTTCGCTCCTTGTAGATAACACAGGGCGTTCCGGAGGTAAAACCTCGAGCCTCTGGGCTATTTGCCACGCCGCCCCCTGCGAAACCAGTTCGATCGACTTCAATCTCTGAACCAGACAGTCGGCCGATTCGGCCACTCGACCTTGCAAGATCAGGTCTATGGCAAAGCCAAGAGTCAAAGCTTCCCTCGAAGGTGCACCTTGAAGGCGAGGGGCCATGGCTTGCCGGTAATACTGGATCGAAAGGGGTTGAAGCTCCGAATCCTCCTGATGCCAGATCCCTCCAGTGCTTGTGAGCAAGGCACCCTGCATCTCCTTGAGTGCCTGTGCCGCGAGGAGGCCCGGTGCCTTCTTTGCGACCCGACGGATCTTGTGCTCCTCCGCGAAGACCTCTGTTGACTCCCCGCTGTAGGAGCTTCCCCCGCTGCTTGAGCCGCTGCTGGATGATGACCTCTTCTTCTTCTTGGTCTTCTTCTGTGCCTTGTTGGCGAATCTCTTCCGGAACTTCGGGTCGGGGGAGAGCCCTGTTCCCCCTAGGACATCTTCCAGCTTCTTCTTTGCGCCTCCTCTCAGGTTGATCTTCTCTTTTGAACGTCCTCGACTCCGATCTCGATCGCGGCTTTTTCTCTTTCTCTTCTCTCGCACCTTCTTCTCGGCGGGATCCCTCTCTCTTTCTCGGCCTCGATCTCGACCTCCTCCAGCTACGGCCTCCCCGCCTGGGAGACCAGCCTCGGCCGGGCGAGGCACCAGGTCCACGGCGTCCACCAAGTTGCTCATCCATGGCAGGTCCTCCCCTACTCTCTTGCAGATGCTGCCGCCGTGGAGGAGGTTGTCGGCTTCTAAACGATCCAGACAGGCTCCTCCGCATAGGTGGACCCTCAGTGACTCCTTGGGATTGCCGCTCGCCCACTTCAACAGGTTCTCCTCGTCGGTGCCCTGCAGTTTGAGGGAGGCCTCGATGTCCCTTGGTGCCCGCACATGGAGATCTTGAAGTACCCCTGCGACTGCTGCTTTTGCACCCCAGTAGGTGCCTTCCACTACCACTGCAACCCCCCTCCGGAGGGCCTCCAATGGTATATCTTGGCATTGCAACTTATCTCCCTTCTCAAATCCCTCAGCCAATCGGGGATCACGAACCACTTCTGCTTCTTCTCCTTTCTCCTCTTCTCTTCTCTCCTCAACTTCCGCACGACCTGCAGGTCGCCTCCTCACTTCACCTCCCCGAATAGGAGGTCTGTCCCTACCAGCTCGACGGAGAACCGCTGCTGGCCTTGCTCTCGGTGGCATTGGTATGGCGATCAGGTCAACGACCTCCCTGACCTCCCTGATAATGCCGCTCACGCTTCTTGGCACCCTTGTTCACACCGTAGTAGGCTGGATCGTTCTTCCAGTCCTTGAACGGCCCTCGCCAGAAGTTCCCTGGTGGCCTCTGCTTGGCCTTCGCGACCGGGAGCCTCTTAGGTGGCCTTGGTGGCGACCTTGATGGCGTACGAGGCGGTCGAACGCTGGGCTTCGCTTTCTTCTCCTTCTCAACCTCCGTGTTCTTCTTGGGCGTCTTCCTCTCTGCCTCAGAGGAGGTGGGCCTCCTTCGCCTCCTACCTTCTCTACTTCTCGATCGGCGTGATCTCCTTCTGCTGCGACTCCTTCTCGACGACCTGTTCCTCGAGGAGCGGCGTCCAGACTTCTCTCTTGCCACCTTGGACCCACTCGAGTGCTTTCCTTCCTCTTCCAGGTCAACCAGACCGGGTCGGGATGTGCTCGGGCTTGTCCTCTTCTCTTCCTTCGGCTTGATCCAGCACTTGTCGACCTCTTCTTCCCTCTTGGCTTCAGGAACAACTGTACTCCCCGACTTAGGAGTGGCGGTACCCTCGGCTGTTGTCTGTGCACGCTCCTGCTCACCCAGCCTTTCGAGTTCTTCCTCGAGGATGCTGGTCCAAATCCTCAGATTCTGCAGGCCCCAACCTCGTGCACGCGTGGGCAGCTGGTCAAGGGTCCGCCAAAAACGGTCGCGGCTGCGGCAAAAAGTGCACACAGTGTCAGTCTCCGCGCAAAGGATGCGACAGAGCCGACACGCATGCATACCCTTTGAGCCCAAACACTGTTCAAAAAAGAGTGTCCGTTCAGTCGTCTTAATGTCCGGGGCCGGAAGTACATGTCTGCGAATGAGGGACGGCCAATTTCCTCATGAAAGGTCTATTTGTCGCTGCTACTGGCAGTAAGTCATGCGAGTTCCCACAGGGCCCTGACCGGCAAAGATCGCCAAATGGCTTCAGCATCGCAAGGCGTTGACGACAATGGTAGGCAAGCAAGACTCGGCAAAGAGCGCCAATAGGACAAACATCTACTGTTGAATGATTCAATGAGCATGAGCATGTAACATGTACGACATATTGATTTTTTAAAGTATCATCGTGCATTGCATAAAACCCCCTCAGCCATCCTCAGCCCATGCACCCCAAACAAGAGGTCCATCAGTCCATCGAATACCAAAATACATTATAACTTGTGCAATGTATACCGCTTTGTCAAAGTCTGTGTCTGTTTATATTTTTATCTCTAGTGTTGAATTGAAACGATTGTAATCTATAGTATCCTCTGTGGAATAACCGGTGGGGGTTGAGAACCCCATTTTATAGTGATAAATGACTAAACCAGGCTCTGGGAGCACAATGCCCCACTTTTGAATCTAGCTTTCAACCCTTGTAGTGTACAGCATAGTTTCTCTATAGAATAAAGGGAGTCAACCTTTAAGGCACTAATGTAACAGAATTGTAGGCTCAAAATCTGAATTATCCAATAGAAACAGCCAGGGGTGGGCCTCATTCTATAGACAAGTGGGTGTAACATCAAGGCTGACATATTACTTTAGAGGAAAGTTAGGCAGCAATGGCAAAAGAGGTTGGCATTTTATTCTATAGAAACATGATTGAACATTGCAAGGTTGAAATTCATTTTATATTTAAAAAACAATGGACAGAAAACGACACTCCAAAAACAGGATGTGTCTATAGAGGTTGATATTCATAGGGTTGGACACTCACAGGTTGATTTTTATTTTAAAGAGGTGGGCTGAATTTTGAACAAAAAACATTTTATAGTGGGCCAATATTCACCGGTTATTCCACAGGAAATGTGGGAATGCATGCACCAGATTGCACAAGAATGCGCCGGATATTTCGTGAAATCAGAATCAGAATCCAACCTACCTCACTGTACAGCATCCATCCACTCCTTAAAGTAAACTCTCAACCTTCTACTGTTCCAGGTTCTCTCTATAAAATCAAAATCATGTCCTCTATAAAATGTCCTCAATTGTCATGTATTCTCTATAAAATGAGGGTGATCAACCTCTTGACCCATCAATATATGATTTTCTCACCTCAGAGATCCTCAGAGTGGATCTGTCTTGACATTTGATTCTAGAAAAAACTCTCTATAAAATGCCAGGTCATTTTGGAGCTCGACCTCCCCCATTCTATAGGGGTTATTCGGCAGAGGATTCTAGTAATCTTATGTAATCTTGTCATCTTCAACGCCCCAGAGTGCTATCTCTTGTGGCCATATGATGCCGGGCTGTGCCTACGCAAGACATAGCGGCACAATGGCGCCATGTCGAGCAAATGTCAAATGTTCACGTCGTTGGCCTGAGTTCCTTGCCCGAGCAATGGTAACAGCTGCCGTCTTGAAAGCTCCTGGATTCGTTCGTTCCGATTCTCATGCGAAAGCACCTTAAAAGCCTAAAGCACCACCAATTTTAGGTCCTTTCATATTGTATCGCGATGAAATTCCAAAAATGAAGGTAGGGTGTTGACCTAGTTTTGGGTTTCCATCATTTCGGAAGGTGATGGCCAAGCCGAATTCGACACAAAACTAAAGGTACACGCTACACACTCTGACATTGGTTTTCAGTTGCACTCAGTTCCCACGCTGAGAAGGAAGGTGAAGGAACAGAAAGGCGCATGAGTCAGCAGAACAGTATTGTTGAAAAAGCGTTTCACAAAACGCTCAAGTGAAAGCGATCAGCGGCTCAGCTGCGGTGCAAAAGGTGGAAGAAGAGGTTTGAGGGACGTATCATGAAGAACCATGAATCAAAACGTGGAACAGTAGGGTGACAGCTTGCGAAAACCTCAGCAGGTACACAATGCGGCGTCCCGCATTGCTTCACGACCGATCCATCACTGTCTTCGTTGGGCAGTGAGTGATGGTGGTCCACTGCCCCCCTGCGTGTGGAGCTGCTAGGAAGGTGGTGGTGAAGGTGAACCCTTGGCCCAGGGGTTGACACACACAGATCGCCGTAATCGGCGCTTTTTCCTTTCAAAAACCGGATGCAAGCAATTGAGTCGTGTCCTTTTTGGACGTAGAGCTTCACTAGCTCAGTGGCAGCAGCTTCAGCGCTTGAAGGTGGAAAGGTGTATTTGTGGATAGTGTGAAGTCTGGATTGGAGGCCTGATAGAGCCAAGCGCTGGCTCCCGGCGCTGGTGGCATCCCTGATTTTCCAGGGTTGTAGAGGTTGAATGTAGGTGATGGTACGTTGTTGTAGGTCAATATTGAAACCCAGGAGGTGGAAGCCGTCAACAGGTTCAAGTTCCACTGGGTCTCCAAAGAAGTTGTGATGGATGAGGGTTTGAATGGCTGGGTGGCGGAGAAAGTGTTCGTTGTGGACAATGAATCTGTTTGTCAACGTATCGGTAGTATGCAAAGCGCAGGTCAGTGTGTTGAAGTAAATTGTTGTGGATCTGGTGCCAGGAGTGTTCAATGAGAGTGATGGCGACGTTGCATAGGGCTGGAGAAAGTTGGGATCCAATCCCAGCTCCCCGGATTTGTTTGTATGTGTTATTGCAAGCCCGGAAAATGCAGGTGTTGAGTGCGTAGGCAACAATGGTGGTGATGTTGGAAGTCTGAATTGTACGTTGTGTGGGGTGTTTGTGGTGGTGTCGGCCGATGTGGGAGTGGTGGAAGGGGTTGCCTGTGGCTTGAACATCCACTGTGAGAGTGTGTGTGGATTGCTGTTGTTGCCAGTGGTGAATCATGGAGTGAACTGCGTCGATCAGTCGATGCTGGGGAACCGAGTTGAAGAAGCCCACCAGGTCGTCATTGGCGGCGTAAAGTGATATGTCTGCTGGGGTTTGGGTGAGGTAGCAGTGGAAGTGGCGCCAGAGTTGCGGGATGGAGAGCTGTCCTGGATGCTGTGGGTAGAGGTGTTGGAGAATGATGTCAAGGGCACGGCTGGTGATGCGTAGGAGGTTGCCACTGAGTGAGTGAAAGTACGAGATAATGGTGCTTTTTCTCCTGAGGTGGACCACACCATATGGGATGTTGAAATCCTTGCGGAATCCCCACTTGTAGCGGGTGCGCTGGATGGGCGGAACAGTGGCTTTGAGATGTTCGTGGATGTTTGCGACTGTAAGGTATGGAAGTGGTTCAAAGAGTTCGGGAGATTGCCATGTGCTAAGGGCACCGGTGAAGTATTGGCGGGGGCAGAACAGTCGGAGTTGCTGTAGTTCGTGGTCAGCAAGCATGGTGAAGTACTGTGTGTGGGCCGAGATATTCCTGGATCTGACGGAGCAAGCGAGCTGTAAATCGGGGTTGTTGTTTGAGATGGGTGGTGTGGGGGCGCCATTGGTGCTGGAGGAAAGGTTCCAAATGCTGTGTAAGGGATGGTGGAAGCCCTTGAAGCTTGAGCCATTTTGTGTAGGCCGTTTGGAAAGTGAGGACATAACATGCCTTGCTGGGGTAGTAGGCGCTGCTCATGTTGGCGTTGAGAAAGATGTTGAGGTGAAGTGAGAGGTGTAGCTGGTCCAGTGTAAGAATGTAGTGGCCGTGGGTGGTTGGTGTGTCTGGATCTCGGAGGAGATTACGAAGGTGGTTGCGCGCGCAAAGGGAGGTCTGCTGGATCAGGTGGTGAGTGGAGAGTGTCCTCCCAGATGCGATGGTGCGCTGGGATCGAAGGGTCTTGTGGGCTGCTTCACGTAGGCGATGAGATGGGAGGTGGAGGGGAATGGCCAAATGTTTGTGTTGCTGGATGGTGGTGCAGAGCCACTGTTGGCAGTGTTTGGTAAAGTCGTCGTGCGCCAGGAAAGGCACTGTGAGCGGGATGTTCGGTTTGGGTGGTGTAAGATTACGGAAAAGGAGGGCTTTGTTGATGATGTGGAGAGCTCTGCTGCGGCCTGGTTCTTCGAGATTGGCGGCCATGCGCCTGATGGCGTAGACTTCTAGGTCGGTATGACGGCCGCTGCGCAGTTGTTTTCCTGCTTCAAAGGAGGCTGCTGTATGTTTTGTGAGGTTGCGGAGAAGTGTGAGAGCGTGGTGTTTGGTGGAAGTGTAGAGGTGTGGTTCTTTGAGGGTGTGTTGGCGTTGTCGTAGTCGTCGAAAGAGACGTTTGTGGGTGGCCAACCTGGAGTAAAAGTGTGCTCGATGTTTTGCGAATTGCCATCCTTGAGCTTTAAGTTTGAGGTGGTGCGAGATGAAGGGCCAGTTGAGTGTGGGCATCCAGTTGGCAATGTGATGGTGTTCTTGGATCCAGGCCTGATCGTAAGTGTCGTGGGATGTGAGCTGAATGGTGGTGTAGTGGTGAATGTTGTTGTGGGAATGCCAATAGCGTAAGGAGAGTTCTGCCGAGATTGGGATATTGTTCTGGAGTTGCTTGAGCTTGGCTCGGCGGTTGTGTTCTCTGTGTGGAATGCCAATGGCTGTGGAGCCGACGTAGAAGTGGCCATGCTGGTGGTAACAGCGATGTGGTGGAATGGGGTTGAAGTAGAGTTTGACGTAAACGGAGTTCTGAGAAAGAAAGTTGTGGTAGTGGTAGGTATGTGGAAGAATGTGGAGTTGACGGAAGCGGTTGCGCCACTGTTGAGATCGATGTGTTGTGGATGGATATGCAAAGAGTAGGGTGATGTGAATGAGGCCTGTCGCAAAGATGGCCTCTGCTCGTTCTATGTATTGGGTGTGGTGGATCAAAATGGATAATGTGCGGTGGAGGTGAAAGAGATGTTGCATGGTTGCGTGGCTGGGTTGCTGCTGGCTGAGAATGGCGAGTCAGCAGCGGATGGCTGCGCCTACGCTAACCAGGTGTTGCAAACTGCGGATGGGTAGTCGGTTGACGCGACCAAGAGGGAGGCCATAGCGAGTGGCGGCCTCCTTCAATTGTTGTGTGGTGACTTTGCTTGTTTGGAGTAGGCGTAGGACTTCGTTGGCCGCCTCTTGTACTGTGGGGTCAAAAGTGGTGACCCATTGCTGGATGTCGGTTTGTCCAGCTGTCAGGGATGTCGTCCTTCAGTTGCTTGAGCAGGCTGAAAAGGTCGGTGCGCAGAGGAAGTAAAACATGGAACGTGGTAAAACAGTGCAGCCCGGATGTGAAATCATGGTCAGAGTAACTGTCAAGTTGGCAACCAGCAAGTCAATGGAAGAAAACATGAAATCTGAAATGCACAGTCAAAATGCAGCTGGTGAGATACAGCAAATATCCGGCAGTACACGTCGCAATCGTTTTTTCGTGGTGCGTAGTGAAACAGGTGGAGGCCTCGTTGTGGATGGCTGCAATCCGAAGATTAGTGTAATGGAGAGGGTGTTTCAGTTAAGTTAGAACAAAGTGGTCAGTAGGGAATAAACACATCGACGGATCGAGAGGCTCTTGTGGCCAACGTAAGGCTGCGGCGCGATCAGTGGTTGTCAGCGTGCCAGGGGTCATGTTCTGGGCGGTAGTCCTGTTGGTGAAGTGGCAGGGGGCGCCCCTGCGCATCATAGTCGCCCGATGGAACAGGGTGGCAGACGCTGCGGTGTTCGTGGGTGGTGTCGTGTATTCTGGAGGCAATGTTGCTGGGGGCGGCTGTTGTGGTGGTACTTGGTAGTAGGATGGCACATGCGTGTGGTGGTGGCGGCGAAGCGTGTGGAGGTGCGGAAATAGGCGTTTGGTTGGTAGCTGCACCTTGGAAGACGGGCCATCCTGTTGCTGGAGGGACGGGTTGCAGGGGGTTGTTGGTAGAGGGAGTCTGGGTCTGGTTGCCGAGTGCGGGTGGGGGTGGTCGAACGTGGTGGGGTCTTGGAACGTCTGTGGCGCGGGGCGCCGCCAATATAGGGGACGGAAAATCCTGAGTGTGTTCGGGTTGTGCTGGAGTGGTCACTGTAGGGGTGGGGATAAGGTTGACGTACTGCCAGCGTTCATGGGGTTGCTTGTTGGCTGCAGCAGCTGGGAATGTTGGCCGTGGTGTTTGAAGAGGTTGGTTGCTCCGCGTCTGGGGTGTGGCTGGGATACCCGCGAACGCGGGGTAGTGGACAATGGCATTGATGTCTGTCTGGGCGTGGCGGCTGTGAGTATCTGGTCGTGGGGTGGTCTGTTGTGATTGATGAAAGCTTGGTGCTGTGATGTGGGTGTCCAGAAGGGAGAGCCATGGTGAGGTTGTCTGGGTGGCAGCATCCTGAATGGGAGTATTGCTGCTAGAGGCGGTCGGTGGTGGGTATCGTCGGAGTGGTGTGATGTGGCTGGGTGAATGTGCCTGGGGGTGGATGTGGTGTTGGTCTGGTGTGAAGAAGTTGGGGTCAGTGAAGTAGGCCGCTGGTGGAAAGCGGGCCAGTGTGTCAATGGCATTGAGGTCAGGGATGGGTGTGGAGGTTGCAGGACATCAGCCAGGACGGGTGGCTTGTGTGCTGGTGGGGTCGGTGGGTGGGGTGCGTGTGGCTGGTGCCCTTAACGGGGGGTGAGAGGGTTGCCCAAGTTGTGGAGCTTCTGTTTTGCTCGGGCAAGCTCGTCTGTGGTGGATTTGAGTGCCCGTAGGGCAGTGCCTTCCGCCGGTGCCGGTGAGTGGGATTGGAGTTGCTGGATGAGGTTGATCAAAGGGGCGTGGAAAGCACGTGCTTGCGTTGTCTTGCTGGGGATGTCGGTGCCTTGTGTGGTGTGGAGGGTTTCGGCGATGCCGTCCAGGTCCAGGCGTTTCTCCCGGATTTCTTGGAGGAGGTGTGTGACAAAAACGGATTCGGACACACTCCGGGTGGCGATGAAGCCGGTGTACTTCCCATGGCTGAGGGTGCGGGCTGTATACTCAGCCGAGCCGTGCCGTGGTATGCGAGTTGCCAGGGGAAAATGTCAAAAGCTGGGAGGCCGGCAACACCGGCCTTCCGTGACCATTGGGTAGGTTGTATTGTTCGATAGAGCTGGTGGCCGTGAAGTGTATTGGCGTCCCAATGGTGGTCAGTTTGGTGCCAAGAGTCTTGGAGGGGTGGCTTGGGGGAAGGGATGTGGGGTGGTGGGGGAGGTGCAGAACCGGAGGCACCGGACGCTTGTTGAAAGAGGAGCCTGGGGGAGTGACTGGAGCTGTTGTGGGCAGTGGCGGAGGTGGTGGCGGGGGTAACTCTGGCTGTGATGGTGGAGTCAGTTGTGGCGGCGTGTGCTGTGGTGGTGGTGGTGTGTACGGGTGTGTGTGGTGAGTCTGGTGGGTGCGAAGAGCGTGGGTAAGTGGACCATATGCGCCGGTGGGGTTGTAGGAGTGGTGGCTTGTGGAAGGATGGGTAGTGGCGGCTTCTGTGGTGGCCAGCTGCTGATGTTGCTGCTGTTGGAGCAAGTAGTGGTTCCAGTAGTACTGTTGCCATTGTGCGTCCATGATGGAGCGGCTGGAACTCGAGTGGCGTGTGTGGTGTTGTGCTCGTTGTAGGTTGTTGTGGTAGATGGCAATGATACGCTGGATGGGTTGCGGTAAAGTGTCAGTGAGTGGCTGATGGCCAATTGGGGTTTCTGTGAGAGCTGTATGGGTGGCAAGGTGCTGATGGAGGAGAAAACGGTGGATGTGGAGGTCTGTCAATACACCCATCAGGGCGTGAGGTGGGTCGAGAGTGTATACCTCAGACCAAAAGGATTGGTCAGCTGAAGTGGTGGGAGGTGGTGCCGGCAACTCCGCTGCAGGTGGAGATGTTGCAGGTGGAGATGTTGAGGGTGGTGGCTGGTTGTCAGCAGCATCTTCGGTGAAGACAAAAAGAACCTCTGATTGCTCATCGCACTCCGGTGTGTGATCCATCGTGGATCTGTTGATGTGAAAAGGCTCGAAAAGTAGGGCGAAGGAGACCTACTAGTTCACACTCAAGCTGAAAATGGCTGCGGTGATGGAAGAAACAATTAAAAGATATATATTAATAAATGCTGGCAGTGTTGCGTAAAGTTGGCGTGTCGTGAAATGTCGGAAGGCGATATGGGTGTCTTTTGGACGGCGAAGAGTCGTTAGGTTCGGTGATGGTGAGACGTGAGGCTGTGAGACGTTAGCCCTCAGTTAGCGGGACGCCATCTCGACGGCAGCAGCGGCCGCAGCTTGTCGGGCAATGCGGAGTATGGCATCGTGTAGGGTGGCAGCTTGTTGGTCTGTCAATGGGGTGTCAGGGATTGGTGGTATTGGTGGAAAAACGGGTGTAGTGGTTGTGGATGAGGTTGGCGGATGGATTGGCTGTGGAGCTGGACAGGGTGGCGATGGCCTGGAATCGAGAAGCGGTTGTCGTGTGCGGTGTGCGGTGGGGTTGAGGTAATGTTTGATGTCATTGGAGAAGTTGAAAGGTAAGAGACGCCCATTGTGTTGGGGGCGTGGGATAGTGACTTGGAGGGGGATCTGTGTGGGCGGTGCGGAATGGGTGTGGCTGGTGGATGTGATGGAGATCGATGGGGTTGGAGATGTGGTGGTCCCACCCATGTGGTGTGGAGAGGTGGGTGTCCAGGGCGTGCTTTGGGCAGGATGGGGACGTTGGTAGTGAGGATAATGGGTCCTCACTGCTGGTGGAGGATGTAGTGGATGGTGGCGTTGCTGCGATCTTGGGTTTGGTGACAGCGTTGGGCTGCCGTATGGAAGCGGTTTTGAGAGTTGCTGGAGGTGTAGTGCGTGTGGAGAGGTTGCGGTAAGAAGCGTGTGGTACTGGTGGTGTTTTGGCCGGTGGTGTGGAGGAGTCTGGTAAGCTGCTAACCGGAAGGCAAAGAAATGCTGGATTGGAAGGTGAGTCTTCCTCTTTTTTTGGTATCTTCAAATGTGACCTCCGGAGTGAGGGAGGTTTCGGATTTTGCTTTGACTTGTGTGGGCTCGAAAATCTCGTCCTTGGTCTCGATCACAATGGAAGGGCTGGGGTCCCAGTCTGGTGACTCATGCTCCATGGGAGGAAAGTAGTGCCGGGGGGTGGAGCGGGCGAGCGAGCTGAGATAAATCAAATGGCTGCAGGAGGAAGAAAATGTATGGATTTTAAGGCAAAGGACCGACAAAGTGTAAGTGAAGAGAGAAAGCCCGTTTTTCTGTTTTCCGTGGCGGAGTGTTCGAGGTGAGACTCCGCGATGCCCTATCAGCTTCAGAAATGGTGTGGTGAAGGTCCGGAGGGAGAGTGCTCTGGTGTTGGAGTCGTAGAGGCTGTCCAGAGTGCATGGTGGAGATGTCCGCGCTGTCCGGCTGTGACTGGGGTAATGTTGGTAAAAGGTTGCCGTGGCTGTGTAGTGAGGTGTGGATTTGTAAGTGTGGTGAGGGGGAGTCGATCCCGAGATCTGGATCGATCCCTTCGGTGGAGTTGTCGAATGAGAGGTGTCTGCGGTAAAGGTGAGGTGTCGGGATGACTGTTGTGGTTGGTGGGGTAGAGCCGGAGAGGTAGTTGGTGTGTCCTGGTGCAAAGGTCACGGTGGGGTCCATGCGGTAGTGGCCTGGTGAGCCTGGAGAACCCGGTAGGAATTGAAGAATGCTGAGCCCTCGCTGGGCTTCGTGGGTTGTGTTGATCAAGTGGCGGAGGGCATTGCGGAGTTGTAGGTAAAGTCGGTAAGCTGGTGTGTTGGTGAAAGTGGACATCGCGGGTATCGGGTCATGGACGATGGGGTGATGTTGCAGATCGTCCACAAGTGTTGTGATGGTGCGGAGCATCCAAGTGAGTAGGAGTAGTTCTTGCTGGTGGGTGGCGGATGGTGCCATGTAGGGCATTGGGTTGCTTAGTAAAAAATGTCCTTGGTGGGTAGCGGGTGGATCTGTGTAAATGGTGATTGATGCTGGAGGATGTACTGTTGGAGTCGGGGGAGCAGCACTCAGCAGCATGTCGTCAATACGGCGTGTGGTCATGAGAAACAGGGAGGTAGGGAGGCGGTTCAGTAAAATGGCTGCGGGAGCAAAACGGAACTGTTGCGATGTGAAAAGGATCATGGAAAAAGTGTGAAACAAAGAAGACAATCAAGAAGCTAATGTTTTGTATGCTCGGCGTGAAGTGTCGGTGAGACTGAGATATGGAACAGCGGCCGCGGCAGAATGGTGTTCTCAAGTGGAGGAGTGCGCTTGGCGCGGTCGGCCGCAGCTGCTCAGCGAAAGGCGCTGCCTTGGGTGCATGTGTTGTTGGCCTGTGGGCTAGTCGATGTTGGCGTCCCGGGAGCGGGAGCGATCCCTGGCAGGGCTGTGGGCGTTGTGGTTGCTCTGGCCAGTGCGATGGCTGTCGCGTGGTGGAGGGCCGGTCCAGTATTGGTGAAAACGGAGTGCGTCTTCTGGTGGTGTACGTGGTGGTGAATGGTCAGAGGTTGTCGATGACAAAGGGAAGCCGGGTGGAGTGGCGTGGAGTGTAGCTGCGGTTCTGGAAGAGATCCGTGCTGTGGGATCAATGCGATATTGCCCCGGGCGGCCAGGTTGTACAAATTGGAGCAAACGTCGGGCTTGGGCGATGGTGTCTACCAGGCGGTCCAGCAGCATGGTGTCTCGGCGGTATTGGTAAAGTAGGTTGTATGCTCTGTCATCTTGGAAGTATTTTTGATTCGGCATAGGTTCTGTGTGGAGTGGGCGGCGCCTGATGAGTTGGATGATCAGGAAAAGGATGTCGAGCGAGCAGTTGAGTGAGTGTAAGTCTGGCTGGTGGGTGATGGAAGGTGCCAGGAAGCTGGGAGGCCGTCCTGGCAGATAGTAATTGCCAGCAGCGTCGGCCGCAATGCGATCACGGGAGGAGGCCATGTGTGAGGATAAGGAGGCTGAAAGTCACGTAAATGCTACGGGACTGTAGTGAGCCTGTCAGAAAAACACAGTGTGTGTCGCAAAGGAATGTAGTCAAGCGGCACCAGTAACTGCATGAAAGAGGTTTTTTCAAGTTCAAGGTGAGCTCAGAAAAAAGAAAGAAAGTATTTGAAGTGTTGGAAAGCCATAAAGAATCGCTGTTGAGTTTATCCTGTGGCACGCCGGGCAAAATGGGTGAAACCGATCAAACGAAATAGCTGCCAATAGGCATGTCAGAAGATGGTTCCGGATGCCTGTTCTCACTGGGCGCTCGCTCAGCAGCCGGCTGCGGTGGCAAAGCTTCATGTGGAGACGCTTCGTGTGGAGACACAGGGGTTGTCATTGGGGAGGGTGAGAAGTCTGGTTGTGATGGCTGTGGTGGTGTGTTGGCTGCTGATGTAGGAGTAGGCGAGATGTGGTTCGGAGTGGAAGGTAGAGGTTGCGGTGGTGGTGTCATCTTCTCTACATCTGTGGGGGGTGGATTGGATTCAGGTGGTTTGGTGTCTTGTGCTTTTTGCAGATCTTGAAGCTCCTTCCATCGAGCTTTGCACTGCTCAACGGAGTATCCAACCCGTCGGGCAACAAAGACCCAATTGGGTCGTAGCTTGGGGTTGGCTTTGAGCTCCACGAGGCGACAATCAGCGCCGCCATCCCAGGCATCCCAGTCTGCATGTGGGTTGAGTGGAGGCTGTTTGCGCTTGCGGGCCGGTGCACGCTTGGGTGGAGGGGTAGGAGACGGTGTGTCGTCGGAGTTGATGGAAGGCTGTGGTGGTGGGCGGACTCGTGGTCTGGGTGGTGCAGAGTCGCAGGAAGAGGTTGGGGAGGGCAAATTGATAGATGATAGAGTATGTTGGTGCTGGCGGCAGTTGTGTAAAGGGTCGGTGGAATGTGGGATCTGCCTGTCCGATGTGATGCAAAAAGCGAGTGTGAAGATGTGTCATGATGTCAGTTGCTTGTCGGAGGAGGTTGTGAATCTGGGAAAGCGCCACTGTCGTTTGATGTAGTAATGTGTTGGTGTCTTCAAGAGGAGGTGGGCTTGCGCTGGTCATAAGTTGGGAATGTTTGTAGGAGGATTCGTTGGAGTTCTTCGCACTTCGTAGCTGCAGCGCGGCGGCTCAGCGCGCGGCGGCTGGTCAACGGCAGCATCACGAGGGCGTGCAAACGAATTAATCACAACGAACGGGCCAAAATTCATGCGAAATAGATTCAAAATCAGCTTGAAACAGCGGAGAAAGAGTCACAACAGAAGAGTGACAGTGCCCTTGAAACCTTCCAATTCTGAAACGCTGGCGGTCATGTAACTTCAAAGCTTGGTTGCCATGTGACATCAAAGTTTGAAAAGGCTTTGCAAGCGCCAACTTCATTTTTGGCTGTTGGCGAAGCCGAAGGTGCGGCTAGGTGAAACAAAAGGTTGTAATGGGTGGTTGCTGGGATGTGGTGTGTGGCGGGGTCATAAGTCCGGTGGGGTGGAGTTGATGGACCATGCCAGTCCTTTGACAATGGCATGGTCGGGGTGGATGACCCAGCATTTGCCTTTCTGATGAAAGACTGCTCCGTGGTGGTTGTGTAGAAGGGTCATAGCCTGCTCTTCGCCGCCAGAGGTGTATTTTGTGGCGGCGCCCCATGCCAGGAGTGTGATGATGAGGGAGTGGGTGTTTTTTGAGAGTTGCCATGTGTTGTGGATGATGCGAGCAAAGTCGCCGTGGTCGTGTTGTTTGTTGTGGGTAATGCGGACGCCTTGAGCAAAGAATCCGGGATAGTTTGGGAAGTGGAGTGTGCTGGGTAGGAACCGGCCTTGTCGTAGAATGTTGGTGATGTTGCCGACAGGGCCGGTGTGGCCGGCGTTGATGTGGGCAACTTCCCTGTCAGTGGAGGTGGCGCGGGAAACGGGTGGTGGTGATGTTCTGGAGGCTTTGGTGTTTAGGTAGGGTAGTGAGATGGCGTTGTATTGGAACTGGTCGTATTGCTGGGTGGCCTCATTCCACTTGACATGGGTGTATTGCCTGAAGTCAGTGATGTCTTTGTATGTGATGTTGCTGTCGAAGAGAAGGTTGGCCAGGTATTGATGTTGAGGTCGGTTGGGAGCGTCGAGCTGGTCAGCATGAAAGTCGAGCCAAGTGAGGAGTTGATTGGCGATAAGGTTTGCGGTGTGGGTCGCCAGAAGGTGGATGGTCGACGGACAACTGGTGTAAGTGGAAATTGCGAGGTGCCAGTGTTGGTATTGTCTGCTGCGGAGGCATCTGTGTTGGGTCGTAAGTCGATCGGTTGCGTGGAGCGGCTGCGGGAGGGTGTGGAGGAGTATAAGTATGTGGATGTGGATGGCGAGCGGCGTCGCCAAGAGGAGCTGTGATGTTTGGTGTGTGCGCCGACGGCGACGTCGGTGACGACCGCTTCGGTGGTGGTCGGTCTTGCGTCGGCTCTTGTGATGGTGGCGGCGACTGCTGTGAGGTTTGTAGGAGGATGGTGGGGCTGGTGAGGCTGTGTTGACTGATGCCCCGGCAGCGGGGTCAGGAGTGACTGTGGTCGGTGGTGCCGAGGCAATGGATGGCGATGGAGAGGGCTGTGAGACAGTGGCCGTAGTCGCTGGGTTGGGAACTGGGTTGTTAGGATCTGGTGGTGCAGGTTGCTGATGTGGTTGGGGTTCGTGTGGTGAATCACTGAGTGTCAGTGGGGGTTGTGGTGGAGAATGTTGCGCAGGTGGCGTAACTGGGGGGAATGCTGAATAAGGTTGCCATACCCCTTGTGGCATGTGCCATTGGGGTTCTGTTGGTGTGGTAGCCGGAAGGGCTGCAGGAGGCGGCTGTACTGGGGTGGCAATGGCGGGGTCGGCAGGCGGTGGATGGTGCAACCATAAGAATCCTTTAAGATAAAATCACTTGAAAATGATAAAACAAAATGGGTTTATTATTTTTAGAAAATTTTATTGTTTTTATAAAATTTATGTTTTTGATAAACAAAATTTATCATCAAATAATAAAACTTTTGTTTCCAAAATTACAAAATTCCATTTCCCAAAAAATAAAACAAAATTTATTATTGGAAACAAACGAATCTTGAGAGTGTATATAAGTTGTTGTTGTTGGTGGTGGTGGTGGTGGTGCAGGTCGTGGTGGTGGTGGTGGTGGTGTTGGATAGTTACTGAGTGTTCTGAGAGTTACTGAGAGTGGTGAAGGTGGTGGTGGTGGTGCAGGTGGTGGTGGTGTTGGAGGGTTCTGAGTGTTCTGAGAGTTACTCGAGTGGTTCAGGGTTCAATGATGCATGTGTACAGGTGCCTTATTGTGATCTGTGGCGCTGCCAATCCAATATTGAATGCAGCCAATCCAGTTTGAGTGTTTTCCTTCAGCTGAACACAATCGAACGATACCAAAGCTGCAGGGGAAGCAAAAGGGACCAACTTCATGGAATGGACGCTGTGTTTCCGGGCACTGTGGTGTGGTGAAATGAGTGATGGCGTACGACAGCTGTCTGTTCTGTAGCTGCGCCAATCTGTTTGTAGTTTGTAAACTGAACAGAACAGCATCGCAGAATGTTGCGCAAAAGAACGTGCAGGGTTCATTTGCACATATGATTTTTCGCTTTGCTTTGAAAGAATTTTGAGAGCTTTGCTTTGAGAGTTTTGAGAGCTTTGCTTTGAGAGAGTTTTGAGAGCTTTGCTTTGAGAGAGTTTTGAGGGAATTTGTTTGGAGAGTTTGGAGAGCTTCCACAGAGTCGGCAGGCTTGATGTTCAGTAGGTTTGATTGACCCACACGCAGCAACTAGGGCTTCAAACTTGCAATTTTGTTCGTCGCAGTATCTGGGCCACAAGTGCCCAACTTCCCAACAGTGGTTGATTGAAAGCGTTGAGAGGTTTAGAGAGACCAAAGCACTACATAATCCAAAGATTTCAAGAACTAACCAGAAACCCTTGAACGCGTTGAGCACCACCTTTTGATTTAGAGAGACGCGAAGAAAACGTCTCCGTATTCCATGGCTTTGAAAACCAAGCGCTCACGGTTGTCAGCTGATGGGAATGTTTCCATGGTCAACCTTCAAGAAACATTAGAAAAGGGCATGGCAGAGACAGGAAGGAACCTACACCACATGGTTCAGCTGGCCAGAGAAGGGCAATGCAACTGGACCAGCACGCCGAAGACCGCGTTGGGAATACTTTCCAAGTACACTGTTGCGTTCCAGGAATTGCTGATCCTGTGCCCTAACACTGCGGTAAACAAGACCAAGATTGCGCAGGCAATCTATCAGTGCCATATAGATGGCGGTGAGGTAAGCAAGTTAGCCACCTTCAGCAAGGATGATGCTGACAAGGTTGGCGAGGTGATTCGGATTACCCTGATCAAACTTCGCAAATGCAGCGCTGATGAGAAACAGCAACTAACTAAGATCGAGTGTTCTTCAGAGGTTTGAGATGTTTACATGTGCCTGAGAGCTTTGACATCGAGTTACGAGGGTTTTAACACCGAGTTTCTTGAGAGTTTATTTTTTGGTTGTTTTGAGAGTCTTCGAGGTCTCTTTGCGAGGAGAATTTGGAAACTAGGGTTCCAACGTACTTGCAGCATGGCCACCCAGCACGAAATCCAGATGCTCAGATCTTTGCTGGGAAGTGTTCATTACAATGACAGCCAGGCCTATCCTTTGCATGTGACCCCCACCTGCGCTCCTTAGTTCTGTGCCCTGTATGCACCATGAATAGCGTGCCATTTTGGCATGGAGGAGGATGTTTGGAAGTCGCCTAATGATGATCTTCCCGACTTCAGCGCGCTCGCCACATCCACTGCCTTTTGATTGATATTATCGGCGCAGAAGTTCTGAGGGTTTTTGAAATGAAAGTTTGAGGGTGCTGCAAAACGTGAGGCAAGAAGTTCCAAAGATCCTGGAGTGTTACCTCTTGCGGTTGCTTTGTTGCATAATGTTGAGTTATTGTGACCCGAGATCTCGTAGATGAGTTATTGCAACCCGAGATTTTTGAGTTATTGTGACCCAATTTGTCACCAAGCCAGGAACCTGATGAGTCGGGGTTGAGGAAGGAAGGAGAATCCATACCCGCAGAAGATCAGACACTGTTGGACGAGGTGCTTAAGTATTGAAAGTTTGAGGGTTCCGAGTGGAGAGTTTTGCAAGTTTTGAGAGTTTGAGAGTCTTGAGATTGAGAGTTATTTGAGGGGCTGAGCTGGCTCATGAAAAGGATGAGGAAGTGCGAAGGTAAGTGGACCTTAAGGTTCAGTCAACTTCAGTTCTGAGAGGTACTTGGCAAGAAGAAAGAAGATAATGTTGTCGTGGAGGCAGCCGAATACGTACGTATGCTTATATAGGTTAGTACGTATGCTTATATAGGTTAAACACCAACATTCTTGCAAGCGCAAGCTTTAAGGTATCCAGCAGCAGCCAAGAACAGGACGAGGAGGCATCTCCGTGCAAACGCCCGGCAGCTCGCACCGGCACCAAACGCCCGGCAGCTCGCACCAGCACCGACCCGGACAAGGAACTTCCGCGTAAACGCCCGGCAGCTGCTCGCAAGAGAGCAAAGAATCCTCAGAAGAATTGGAAGAAGATGTTTTATAATCTTACGGGGAAATCTTCTGGATTCTCTGTCTTTGGCTCATCTGTCTCTTGCTCCTTTTGATTCTCGTCCTCTTTCTCATCTTCCTCTGCCTCTAGCAGTGTATCGGCGTTCTCTGGGTCTTTGACCTCTGTCTGTGGCTCTTGCTTTTCAGAGGTACCAGCATCGTCGAGCGCAGACATCAAGCGCCAACAGTCTATTGCCCAGAAAGGGCCAACAACTTTGGTTTGAAACAGGATGCTAGCAATGCTTTCAAGGTAGTATTTCGACACGATTCGCGAGTTCCACTCATATATCAAATATGGAAAAACTCTCAAAACTCTCAAGACTCTCAAAGAACTTTCAAGACTGTCAAGACTCTGGAGAAATATCAGAAACTGTCGAGACAACCCTTTCAAACCCATCACGACTCTTGTCTTTCTTCGATCCTGCTCTTGTCTTTCGTTTTGTCAAATTCTTTGGTCTGCTTTGGTCTGAGGGTTTATATTCATTCTTTATGAAACAAAACACTGCCCGTGTTTAAAAGAGTTTAGGCTTTAAGGTGGGTTTCTCTTTTTTTGGTCTCTTAAATTCTTTGTGTAATTATTTATGTAACTGAATGCTCCCCTTTTTAGCTGAGGGCTTAGGGCGGGTTCCTTGAGTTTAGGGTTTAGGGTGGGTTCCTCTTCAACTCTTTATGTAACTAAACGCCGCCCATTTTGTTATCTAAAGTTTATTTATGTAATTCTTTATGTAACTAAACGCTGTCCGTTATCTAAAGTTTTGGGTTCAGGGTGGGTTCCTTGAGTTTAGGGTTTAGGGTGGGTTCCTCTTCAACTCTTTATGTAACTATATAAATGCTGCTCATTTTTTATCTAAAGTTTAGGGTTTAGGGTGGGTTCCTCTTCAACTCTTTATGTAACTAAATGCTGCCCATTTTGTTATCTAAAGTTTAGGGTTTAGGGTGAGTTCATCTTAATCTTTTTATGTGATTCTTTATATAACTAAACGCTGCCCGTTGTTATCTAAAGTTTAGGGTTTAGGGTGGGTTCCTTGAGTTTAGGGTTTAGGGTGGGTTCCTATTCAACTCTTTATGTAACTAAATGCTGCCCATTTTGTTATTTAAAGTTTGTTCCTCTTAGTTTATTTCTGCAATTCTTTTTGTAACTAAGCGCTGCCATTTTTTATCTAAAAGTTTGGGGTTTAGGGTGGGTCCCTTGAGTTTAGGGTTTAGGGTGGGTTCCTCTGAATTTCTTTGTGTAGTTCTTTATTGAACTAAACGCTGCACATTCCTATTTAAAGTTCAATGCTAAACCAGTGTGAAGAAAAAAGTTTCATGTCAAAACTTCAATGTCAAAAGTTCAATGCATTGAAGTTTCATAACAAAACTTCAATGTGAAAAGTTCAATGCATTGAAGTTTCATAGCAAAACTTCAATGTAAAAGTTCAATGCATTGAAGTTTCATATCAAAACTTCAATGTAAAAGTTCAATGCATTGAACTTTTGATACGAAACTTCAATGCATTGAACTTTTACATTGAAGTTTTGATATGAAACTTCAATGCATTGAACTTTTACATTGAAGTTTTGATGTGAAACTTCAATGCATTGAACTTTTCACTTTGAAGTTTTGTTATGAAAGTTCAATGCATTGAACTTTTCACATTGAAGTTTTGCTCGGATAGTTCCTCTCAAAACTCTTAGAAACCTCCAGTCTCAACCCCTAACACTCTATTCTCAACACTCAAAACTCTCAGACCTTCAAACGAAAAAGGCTCTCCAAACTCTCAACCTCCAAGCAAGACAAGAGCAGATCCGTGGCAATTGTTTCGTGGCGGTCCTTGCTGTGTGACAGTTGTGAAACTGGAGGCTGTTGACAGCAAGTTTGAGAACTTCGTTGTCAGCTTGATATGGAGCCATATGGTGGCAAAGCAGCAAACCGTCAAAGAGTATTGGAAAGCGCTCGCCTGGTCTCTGGAAAGCTTGTGGCAAGGCAATTGGCAGAACAGATATATATAATATTGACAGGGTTGAGCCTGCTCACATTTTTGAAAGTTTGAGGAACTCCTTTTGTCAGTGTGAGGGCTTTGAGAGTTTGAGAGGGACGTTTTGAGAGCTTGGAGAGTTACAGTGAGAGTTTTAAGAGTTTTGAGAGTTTGAGAGGGAAGTTTTGAGAGCTTGGAGAGTTACAGTGTTTGAGCCTGCGCGGACTTGAAACTTTTTCAGAGACTTCTGTTGTCAGTGTGAGGGCTTTGAGAGTTTTAAGAGTTTTGAGAGTTTGAGACTCTGAGCAAAGTGCTTGGAGCACAATTGTGGTGGACGTTGGGCCACATCCTAGATATTTGGAGGCACCTGGTCATAACCGGGCCTGGGACTTCTGAGGCCCATGTGTTCATCCAATGTCAGTTTGTCTAGTTAGAGCGTGATTAGAATAGCATTTAAAGAACATCGCTTCGCGACAAGAGAGAGTGTTTTACAAACTACTTCAGAATGCGAATAGAAGTCAACCTTCTTACGACACTTGGGAGAACACCCCATGAGAAAGCGAGAGGAAACTTCCACAACTAGGGTTTAAGACCAGGCAAGTTACAAAAGACGCCAAGGCGAAGGAATTGAATACAAGGAGCTTGAGTCATCTCAGCAGCTTTGGGCCACATAAGTTTGTCAAGTTAGAGTGCGATCAAGGGTGAGAAACTACAGTGGCAACGCAAGGAAACGTGTTCAAAGTTTATCCAGAAGACTTCTTCGTACAGCTGCCCTCCTTTGCGCAAGTCTCTCGTGCAAAAAATGAGTCTATACATTTTTCCTCAACATTTGTATAATAAGTAAGTTCATCATTCCAAACACCTTGTTGCAAAGGTCTCGTCCATTGAAAGGAGTCATTTTCTTTCAAAAGGATGTTTGTGTAAAGGCGAAGTGCGTTTGTTTTTGTTTAGTTCTGAACCAATTGTTTAAAATGCACCTTGCTTGGTTTGCAATACCAGTCCTCGCAATACAGTTGGAATAGTATATACATTGATTGAAGATTAAATAATATATAATCAACCTAGGTAAGAAATTTGGCAACCTACTGGAGCAATAGAACAACGCCTGCAAGACTGGGGCAATCTTGTTAAGGAGACAGCAAAGAGATAAAAGCAAGAGAGGACAATCAATGTACCGGGAAAAACAGAAAGCAAGAGAGGACAATCAATGTACCGGGAAAAGCAGAGCGACGAACCAACGATGCAAATGACCAAGCAAGCCAAGAAGGGAAAAAACAGCTACTTCAGACTGATTAAGTACAGGAAAGTGGGATCGATGAAAAGGATGTTGACTATTTGGAGCCGGGTGAGAAGTGGATATTGGGCTGCAGAATATGTTCAACAAATGTGAGATGAAATGGTTCAAGCGATCGTGGCATCAAGGTGGCCTTGTGGTTTTGACAAAGTGTCCAGGCCAGTGTGAAGAGTTGTGATTGTTCTTAACGTTTTGTAGGCACCCAAATGTAGGACTCCAATCAAAAACAGGTGTTTGTCGCAAGATAGGATTTAAATAAGGAAAACTGATCTGAAGTTCATTGACCTTCAGTTGGAGCAAGGGTGTTTGAGGTTTAGGCTTTGCAGGGTGATCGCCTCGAAAGCTACACGTTCATATGGAAATGCAGCAAAACGAGCAGCGTAGACATATTCACAGGTTTTGAGAAGCTACCCGCGCAAAGAATAGATTGATTAGCAAGAGAAGGAGTGAGAAGTAAAACCATGTGAATCAGGCCAATTGTAGGAATCTGCCCGTGTCGATTCCCTCTCTCCGTTTCATTTGATGCGTTCATCCATTTTGCGCCGACTTTTTGACTTGCAGATTGCCTTCGCAGCTCAATCAGCAGCGTAGCCTTTTACCCCAACCTTTTGCATCAAGAATTGCCTATATTTGCTTCGTTTTGTTTTGGATCAAACACTCTTCGGATGAAGGGAGTTCAAAAGGACTCTGAGGATCTTTGAGGTGAATAGAGCTTCTCAGTTCAACCCTTTTGGGATGCAGAACGGTTTCAAACAAATCCGGGGCGACATGACGACATGGACTTGAAGGTTCAAAGGAACTTGGCGAGAAGACACTTTGGAAAAATGAAAGTTGTGAATGACAAGTTGTCAAAAAATAGCAGGTTGGTCGCGGCACACCCTCCGGGCAACGAGAAAACACAATGGCGCTGGTGAGGTTGTTTGATGCAAACCTGGGTCTCAGAAGTCCGAGGCGGGTTATGAGATGAATTTTGGAAGAGTGACAGTTGTGGATGGCAGGCAAAATGCAGTTGTTTTATGGCGAAGCTGTTGGACAACCACAACCTTGGGCTTAAACGCCCGAGTCAGGGTTATCTAGACGCCAGACAGCCAATTGGCAGATCTAGATGCCAAACAGCCGTGAAGCAGAGTCTTCCTTCCAAATAGAGTTTGCAGGCGACCTTCCAGCAAAAGCGTCAGGAGGGCACCTGTAGACATATATTGACCACGATCGAATCAGAATACCGAGCCGCTGGTCAATGATCGACAAGATCGGTTGACGCATATGGTGAGTGGAAAAAACTGTGTATTTTTATGCGTGCCAAATGGGCTCATGGGGACGGCCCATGGTGTGGTGAGGATCGAAGCATATACGTTGTTATAGGTTAGTTGAGAGTTCCGAGTGTTTTCTTGATGCCGCAGCCATATATGGTCATATGGTCTGGAGCAAGTGTTGGAGGAGGTGCCCACTGACTTTCGCTTAGGAGTTTTTTGAGTTTCTGGTTTTTTGAGCTTTCGGGGTTTAAATTTTGAGGAAATTTCAACGAACCCCTACTAGCAAGGTTGTCAATAGGAAGACGTTGTTCGATTTGTTTGGAGAGTTAAGTCTGAGTGTTTTGAGAGACTGAACCTTCGTTTGACAGGGTGAATCCTCATCCTTTTCAGGAGCCAGTCAGCCCCTCAAATAATTACTCTCAATCCCAAAACTAAAACTCTCCATTCAGAACCCTCAAACTTTCAATCCCAAAAAATTCCAGAACCAGAAACTCTCAAAACTCTTGAAACCCTCAAACTTTCAACGCAGACATTTCAAGAAACCCGAAGCAGCTGCACCACCTCCTGCTGCGCCAAAGGCGCCACCAGGCCTGTTCGAGACTTGCGCATAAGCTAGGTTTGAGAGACTTAATTGCGGGTTTTGAGAGAGTTGCGCGTGAGAGTTTGAGAGAGATTCTGAGCGCGTTGGAAATGTAGTATACTAGCTTTTCTTGACAGTTTGGAGAGATCTATGCACGGCTCAGCTAGGCCATCGCAAGCAGTGTGGCAATATGCCACGATGTCCTGTCGAAAGTGAGGAAGCTCACGAACCCACTGGCAATGTTGTTGTTGGCGGCGGTGGCGTTGGTGGTGGTGGTCGTGTATACACTCGCAAGATTAGTTTATTATTCCAAACAAGCTTTATTATTGGAAATATATTTTATTTTATTTTTTTGAAAATAAAATTTTATTATCAAGAAATAAAACTTTTATTTCCAAAATAATAAATTTTTATTGTCAGAAAAATAAAATTTGTCATTTTTTAAAATTTATTTGTTTTCATAAAATTTATGATTTTCACACATTTTATCTTAAAGGATTCTTATGGAACTGTTGCACCAGGTAGGATGGGGGAGGTGCCTGTGGTTGATATGTGGTTGGCGGTTGCGTCGGCTGTGGCTGAGGGGGTGTACAAGGGTCCACGTAGAATGAGGACCATAAGGTAATGCGTTTGGTTGTGGTGAGTGAAAAGGTGTTGGAGTTGGAATAGTCAGAGGTTGTGGAGCTGGAAATGTTGGATGTTGGGGTATGGGAAAGGCCGGATGTTGTGGATAAGGAAATGCCGGTGCTGTGTGTGGATGTGGCAAATGTGTGGTCAGTTGTGTTGGTGCAGTGGGTAATGGAGGTGGTGTTGCATGTGAGTAAGGCCAGGGATACTGCATGAGGCGTCCAGTGAAGGGCTGTTGAAAAACTCGTGACAGCTGTGTGGCAAAATGTTCGCAATGGCGGCGGCGGCGGCGGCGCGGCACGGCAGCGGAGACTGCAGCTGGTGTAATCGTTCAAAAATTGAAATGGTAACGCGTGTTTGGAGAGTGGGTATGTGTTGTTGCGGAAAGGTAGGAGTTGTAGTCATGTGGAATGTTAGTATGTGGTGTTGTAGTGTGTTCATGCAAATCGAATTAAACTGCTGAAAACTCAGGTCAGACTGCTTGAGTAAACATGCAAAATCATGCGGAAAATTCATGCAGAAAAATGCAAATCTATGCGAACTGGCAAATCCCGTGTTTAGGCCCGGCGGCCGTTGTGGCAGTTAATTCGGTGGAAGTGGAGGTGAATTCCAGTGAAATTCCATGGCTGGTCCCTTGTGCGAGGACCATGTGGGTGGTACCCTGGAATAATTTTCTTATTATTCCAGGGTCATGCACATACATGTGGATAAATTATTCCTGATGTATCCCACACCGTGGAATAATTGATGAAATGCATACAGCTCATATGATTGAAAATGCTTAGAATTCGGGGGGGTCAGCAGGAAATGTTTGGAGCCGATCCTATAGGGCAGGAAGTGAGAGTTGTGGCCTTCTAAAGCAGGAGAGGCTTGGAGCTGATCCTATAGGGCAGGAAGTGAGAGTTATGGCCTTCTAAAGCAGGAGAGGCTTGGAGCTGATCCTATCTTTCTTCCTTTCAAGTGGACACTTCGATTGGACGGACCGGCAGGATTGAATTCGGTTGTAGGCCTTAAAGAGCGCCAAGATCAGTTCTGAGATTCACAAGGATCGTCACACCAAACACAAATTATTTCTGATGTCTAACAGGAGTTGGTGGCCCCAGAATAATTTTCCCGTTTGTGGAGAGGTTGGTGAGGGGTGCAGGGAGGTGGGCTGTCTGTGTCTGGCGATGCCTTCACAGGGCCTGGGGCCAATGTGAAGATACTACCGACTTCGTTGCCAGTCTCAATTGTCTCACCCACTTTCGATGTTTGATAATATTTGGCAACGATCTGCTACTTGGAGGCCTAGCTTCTCCCAGTGGGTGCATTCCCTGAGCACAAAAGCAATTTGTTCTGATCTCCAACAGGGATTGGGGACCCCAGAATAATTTTCTGGCCAGTGTGGGCCAAGTGTGCAGGGAGGTGGACTGTCTGTGTCTGGCGATGCCTTCACAGGGCCTGGGGCCAATGTGAA
>CAXAMN010023250.1:2195549-2223414 GCA_963970005.1 Durusdinium trenchii | reverse complement strand
GGGGGGGTCCTTAGCGTGATATATCACGCTAGAGTGGGGGGCCAGGCCCCCCTCCTTAGTGTGATATATCAAAGTTTAAGGCACGCAGCTCATCCCCACTACCAATTGCTAAAGCAAAGAAGAACTCAGCTAGCATGCTACCTTTCGTGATGAGCGAAGCGAGAAAATCAAAGAACATTATCTCCGTGGTCTTGGGTTGCGAGAGGGTCAAATGGTACCCTTGTGTTCGTTGTCTGATGCCCTTCTCCCACACATCGATGAAGGCAAAACAGCTCCAGATGCTTCCAAGGCACCAGGGCACCATGTGCATGGGCAATTCTGGCCTCTCGTGCCACACCAGGTCCACCCTCCAGAGTTAAGTAGATGTCGCCGAGCAATGCGAGAACTTCCTGTCGGGGCGTCCCAAAAGCACAGCGACTGTGCCCAACCCCGAGCGGCACCTGTCTCTGCTCCAGAGTGGTTCCTGCGAAGTCTGTCTCTCAAAGCTCAAGATTCCCCGCTGAAAACCAATAAGATGGACCCTGAAAACCACTGGTTTGTAAATGGGTGCACGTTTAATTTGTTTTTCTATTTTTTCCAAAAACTTTGGAATAGAGCAGGTTTCTTATTAGTACCTAGCTAATTACAGCAAGTTCATGTCCTTAGCCGAGACACAGGTGTCGTAGCTGGCCAAATACATTGGAATAGTGCAGGTTTCATATTAATTGCTAGCTGATTAGACTAATTTGGGACCTGTCGTAGCTGGCAAAATACATTGGAATAGTGTAGGTGTCAGAGAAAGTCCTACGTTAGCAGAGAAACAGTAAAGAGAAAGAGAGCCAGCACAGGAGGCATATATGATTGGTTAGAAGTTTATGCCCTGGGGAGTTCACCTTAAAATATTGATTTCGTGGCAGGCGTGGGTGTCGGAGATGAATCAAAGTGATCTGTGCATGGCGGGGGGGGGGGGTGGGGGGGGCCACGGCCCCCCCCCCCAGCAGCACACCAGATCCAAAGGTTTGAAAGCAAAAACAAGCAGTGAAAGGAGAACAGCTGCCAAAGCAGAAAAGCAACAAAAGCAAAGAGCAGAAAAACAAAAACACAAAAAGCAGAAAAGCAGCAAAAAGAGAAAAGCAACAAAAGCAGAAAAGCAACAAAAGCAATAAAGCAGCAGAAGCAGAAACGCAGCAAAAGCAGAATCCGAACAAAAATTATAAAACAGATCACGAAAAGAACGCCCCTCCTTTGTAAATCTTGTAGGCCAAAGTGTACATGCACAAACTAAGAAACACCTATTCATCAAAGTTCTGGATGCTGTGTTTGAGTTCACATCGGTCGTCATAAAACTGAATACGCTCGGTGTATTCAAGAATTGAAGTCCATTGAAGTCTATCAGCTCCTGCGTGGAGATCATGCGCATGGGCGATTTCGCCATAAGAACCTGGCGGCCAGCGAGGGAGATTTCTGCACCAGGGCTGTCTTCATATAGTACTGAACTTGCCAACTTCGCTTGACCAACTGTATCTGATAATCAGAGTCTCCCTGTTGAAACCAATCAGCAACAGAATCTGCAACAACTGAACCGCTCGAGAGCCGCCTATGGGTAGAAGCTCAAACAGATTACCTCCCACGCAGTTTTGCGAAAAGGCCTTCTGAACCTGGCGACCAACTTAGACACGTCGGCTTGGTGCGGAACATGGTGTCCTCTGCTTGCTGACTCGAAAAAAGACCGGCTGTGGCACTGCGTCACCAATATTATATTAATCTGAGGACACTTAAAGACCGATACTCCTTGGGATGCAGCGGCTTGTGTAGTGTGGGTTCCGTGGTGTTTTATAGCTCAACTGCTCTCATCGTTTGCCAAGGTACTCCGTTCATACCTCCAGTCATGAAGGTGACTCGATGTCTAAGATGTTGCAAAGCCCCGGCACAGGACACGACCTTGCAAAACAAGCACATTTACAGTATTTGCATTGTGGACGTTCACGTTCCAATTTCCAATGATGTGTTCTTACCAACCAATGAAAAGTCAATAGTCATCGCCGCCGCGCAATGTTGGAAAGCCTGAATTGAAGTCTCAGCATCTCATTCAAGTTTCCGCATCTTGCAATGTGTACATTGTACAGCAGTGCCCATCTCTGTCTCTGTGAAACTAGGTCCCAAACGATCGCCTGCCCAAAGACTGCTCGGTTCAGAAACTGGTGTCAGTGAACTGTTACGACATGGGGAGCCAACATCGAAGGGTCGTGCTGCTTCCATCAGCAAGTTGCAATCAAAGCATGTCAAACCCTTGTCTTCAGCAAAGTCAGCCAAATTGTCAAACCCTGGTCTTCAGCAAAGTCAGCCAAATATCAGGAAAGCCAATGAGTCTGGCATGCACTGGATTCTGCAACTTCGTCTTCTGGCAAACATAATCCCCCTCCCATCCCGGACCTCAGTGCTGGGATTTGTGAAGGTCGTCGAGCCGAGGACGCAAATCACCGGCCCTGGTGGAAGTTCACGCCTGAAGTGAATGAACCACTGTCCAAGCAAGGGTAATTCAATGAAGCTGAACAGCTGAACCTTGGGATACCATGGGGTACCTGTATCATCCAAGAGTAGCATGCTTAAGCACACATTGCAAGGCATACAGCTCTGTCCACCGGTGAGATTCTCTTGTTGCGGCTACTTTTCTCTTTCAATCTCGATGTTGGGCTACTTAGCTTTGCTTAAACGTTCTAGAAATAATTGTGTTTCTGTTTTGCACCTCTACCTTTACTACTCTTGGATACTTTTGGCAATTTGTCCCCAGAAATCTCTACTCTTGAGACGTGGATCACTAAAAACTGCGAGTCCATACTGTCTGACTTTATATGTTGCCGAACATAGATGGAAAGGGTGCACATACATTGCAACAAATGTGTTAAACAACAGAACACAACTGTTGTTGGACTGGGGTTCTCAGCACCTTGAACTTGGCTGATGAATGGCAACCTATGATCTATAGCCACTAAATGAAACTGTAAATCATGTTAAAATCCATGTTATTTCTGCTAAACGTCCTTCTCGTGCATCAAACAATGGTTTGGATCAACAGACCCGACTTGCGGACCATGAAAAAACAGAATCACCCATTCCCTTCGCATGGAGAACCGGCCTGAGGCGAGAAACAGCATCTGTGGCAGTTTCAGCTGTTGCCACTTGGGTTGCCACTGGAACTGGCCAGTTTCGAGGTTCGGAACCGAATGACGCACTTGTCAACAGCGATGCCGTTACTAGTAGCTTCTTGCTCCATGTGTATAATCTTGCCAGTCCTATCATGTCCTATCATCCTTTTTCAGTCCTATCTGAGATGGGCTGTGTGACTGGTGTCCACTGAACAGTGCGGGGCCACGTTTTTCCTTGTTGAACGCGTGGAATCCTTTGAGCAGCACTTTGGCATAGACCTTTCTTTCGGTCTTTCGAGCTCAGGCGCAACGCTTTGATTCCGGCTGGAAGGAAAGGTGCGAAAGGTGCGTAATGCTCAATATGAGCGACGTGCAGTTGGCATCTTTGGTCATATTGTTAGTTGTGTGCACCAAAGCTGCGAAACAAGTTTCTTAGGCCTTTGAAGCTAGGAAACAGTCAGTCAGCCTGCTATGAAACTATCCAAGTCTCCAAGTGGTTCGACAGGTGGTGCTCCATGCACCTGCTAGTGCTATTCAAGTTGATCTGCTGCTCTCACTCTAGTTTGCTAAATAGTTGTGTTGTGAAGAAGCTTGTGGCATTGGTCACACGCACGGCCACAGCCCATGAGGACAGTCCACCAATGAGCAGACGTCCAATCTGAAGCCACAACTCACAAAGAGAAGCGTGTGTCCTAAGAAGCAAAGAATCAGCCGTTCTGGAAACGGACCGAATAAAATATATTGACTGCTTGATCTTTGTTGGGCAAGAGTTGTCAACAGCGCATGACGGGTACCCGGCCCGATGGCCCTAGCTTCAACATTGAAAGCCAAAGAAGAAAAGGCCCCCATAACTTCCAATTATAGATCTCCAGCTTGCGCGCAAAACAACCTGCAAACAGTGTATTGCAGGCGGGTAGCGCGCACTTTTCAGCCTAAAAGGGGCTCACGTACATGTACACATCACAAGCTATACAGGATGTATGTACTCTCTTGCACCCCACTTGAAAAGCGGGTGACTCAAGCTGCTTTTCACAAGCTCTCTGCCGCCCATGGGATGCTAGGCAATCCTAGGCCTGGGCAGCACTTACAGCTTCGCAGCTGCAAGTAAGGTCGACTGCGCTGCTGCAGCCGTGGACAAGTCGAGTCCAAATGAAACACATCCCTGCCTTCCAGGATGTAAACTTCCGAAAAGCGTCCAGTGTTCCTTTCGCACTGGATGGCCACATCTTTGCTCTCGGGCCGCGCCGGCTTGAAGCTCAAGCCCCCACTCAAGGCAAGGTGCCTTCCCACCATGCGGAAGCACCACCACAATGCCGTGCCCTGCATGATCAGCAAAATGCCGAAGGCCACTGCAAGGTCCGTGAAGATCCAATCAAATCCCCACTTTGATGCTTCTGTATTGGGCTCCTCAGTCTTCACTCCCTCAGCGCTCTGCAAGAGAGTCAGCATGGCCATGACCAGGGCCCGCTTGCTGAGCCCGCTGAGGGCAATAGCATTGATGCTCTCAACATGCCTCTTGCTCTCCTGCTCATAGGCTGTCTCCTCTTTCAGCCCGATGCCCAGCTTCAACCTCAGCACATTGAATCTCTTCACTGCCAAAGCCTTGGTGCCGAAGTCTGCTGTGTTGTCTTGGCTTGGCGCAGCATGCAAGCTGAACAGTTTGCGATGCAAAGCGTCTTGCACCCACAAAGACTTCACCTCTAGGTGTCGGATCCTTCCAACCCCCTGTCACTGGAACACGCCACGGGCTGCGCTGCTGTCAAGGTAGACCTCCATCTGGAGCGGGAAGCCAATGAAGGCAAACACCTCCTTCATGAACAATCTCTCACTGCAGGCAGCCACGCCACCGTTGAACTCAGCTTCACCGGACGACAGGCAAAGCATCTGGAGGCTCCGGGCGTAGCTGAACAACAAACAGCCACCGACCTCAAACGTCGCACAGGCACAGCTCTTCCTGGTCTTCTTGCAGTTTGCCCAATCAGTATCTGAATGCACCTTCAGGATCTCAATCTCGCCATTCTTGGGCAACCACACACACCATAGTCCTTTGTGCCTTGCAGGTAGCGTGCCAAACGATGCAGCTTGTGTAGGCTTCCATCCGTAGGCTCCTTCATGTCTTTGGTCAGCTCACGGACTGCGAACTGCACATCCGTCCTGTCGTAGGAGAGGTACAGGGCAATGCCAACTCCTGCCCTGTAGATTCTCAAGCTCTCCCCACTCAACTTGTTGCCCTCCTTGACCTCCGAGCACAGATAGGGTGTTGGAGCCGGGTTGCACTCTTCCAGTCCCAACATCTTCAACAGATCACTGATGTACTTCCCACGAGGTGTCAGGAAGATGCCGCCATCCATGACCTCACGGGTCCTCTTGAGGTGCGTCCACTTTTCTCCCACGCAGTTCTCATGGATCTGACTCTTCATCCAGCAATGCTGCTTTTGGTCCTGTGGCATAGAAGTCATCCATGTGCACTTCCATCAACACGCCACTGGCCGGGTTGTAGAACATCCAGGGTGCTGCTGGGTTCCTCTTGAAGTCAATCTCCTTGAGATGCCCAGCTGCCCACTCCACAAAGGCCTGGCCAGCAATGCGCCTGCCATACCACTCAGTGTTGAGCTTCCAGACCACGCGATCAGGTAGATCGACTCCGCTGTCTGCCATCTTCTTCAACCACTCCTTGGGAGGTTTCATGTAGGCTTCCTCTGCAATTGGCACTTGCCAGAATGCATTCTCTGCATCAGCTGTCAAGAAGCTGTAGCCCATCTTGATGCCCACAATGTCAATGACCCTTGACGTTGAGGTACTGGATGCCACCGCGAACACGTCAGTGCGCGGGTCTCCCCGCTTGAACTCTCTCACACAGTACCTGCACCTCACCGAGCCATCTGGCTTCCGGGTTCTGACCCAGACGGCATCCAAGATCTTCATGCCATCCTTCTGCTCCACAGGGTCATAGGTCTGGTACTTGTCCATCTTGCGGAATTCTTCTGCATCACCTTCATCCATTTCTTGCCTGCTCAAAGGCTTGCTCTCCTCATTGTCTGAGTCCTCATAGGCCTGGTCCACGTCATCCTCGCACACAATGGTGTCTTCTGTTGGCGAGTACAGTGCACCCACAAAGATTCCAGCCACGCGAGCTTTGTTGGCCTCTCGAGTCATCTCACCAGACTCTCCTGCCCATGCCCGTCTTGCAGACATACCCAAATCCATAGGTGCTGCCTCATCACCGCCCACATCAGCCGTAGGTCTTGATGCCGACGAAGGACCTGATTGCACAGGAAAGTCTCCCTCGTCCTCCTCTTGGATGACCTCCCCACTTGGCTCCAGCCGGGGGCTCTTCTTGGCCGTCTCTTCAGTCGGGATCAGGTTCTGTTGTGGGATCTCCTGGCCTTACTCATGGGGATCTTGAAGAGCACAGTCTCACCGAAGGGCACTAGCTGCGAGGTGTATGCCGTGTCGAAGCACGCTGTCCTCTGATTGCCCTTGACGCTGAATCTGCTCCTGATAAATGAACACCACCTCACCAGCCATGGCCACAAGTTGTGTGAGGTGTGGAGCGTGATGCCATAGCTGGCTTCGGTCTGGTACCTGACGGTAAGGACATCACCACGGAGCAGCTTCTGAAATGCTCCCATTGTCCCAAGGCTCTGAGATGAGTACCTTGGCACCTCTTCGAATTGAATCTTGAGTCCTTCAGCTCCTGGGGCTTTCCCTTCTCGCAATGCGCCAGCTATCTTGGCCACAATCTTCTTGATCACAGGCTCATTGTCACTTCGGAGCTTCACCTGCATGTAGCCCAGCTGTGCTATGAAGGAAGTCACCGTCTTGATCACATAGGGTGTTTCCAGGTTCTTGCCAGGCAATGGATGTGTCTGTCTTGAGGAAACTGTAGTCCAGCTCGAAATGGTTTTCGGCCAAACTTCTGGTCCATTGTCCTGCGTCGATGTGGCTCATCCATTGCATGGCCTCTGGTGCAAAACTCACACCAAGGTGCTGGCGGCAGATGTGTGATCAGGTGCCGTTCCACTTCCTCCGTGTCCGGCTTCTGAGGTACCGGCACATTCCACTCGGGAAGGAATTACACCGTACCCCCATCGCTCTGCGGATTTACGGGGTGTCCACCACGCAGGCGCCCACGCGCGGGTCTTACCCTGTCTAACAGGGGACCCGGAGCAGGAGCTCACCCTGCTCCGCTACCATGCGGGCGGGTAGCGCGCACTTTTCAGCCTAAAAGGGGCTCACGTACATGTACACATCACAAGCTATACAGGATGTATGTACTCTCTTGCATGTATCCCAAAACCACTTTCACTGCTCAGGCCATGTGTTCCGGGAGTCCTTGGATGAGTCTGCTTCTACCAGAGAAGGTCTCGGGGCCTCCGCAATGGTTCAGCCAGGTGCTAATTTGAGGCCATGAACGCTCACAGGAGAAATCAAGGCCTAATCACCTGGGCAATTACCGTCCTAACTCTGAGGCGATTAATATGAGTCAATCTTTGCCATGGAATTTATGGATAATTCATTGATGAGCATGACAACCAAAAGCGTGAATTCGTGTGCCTTGTGATGTGGCAGGGCTGCCTGGCAGTGGCTATCCATGTAAACTGGCAAAGTGCAATCTTGATAGACCTCTCAAAGGGCTAATCACCTATTTGGGTGCGACCTCTAAATATGAGTTGAGGCTGAAGGTTAAGTTAAAGCATGTCAGTGACAAGTCTCCTTCACTAGTCAAACTCGTCTGTGTCTGCAACGGCGATGCCACGTAGCACGCTGAACAGGACTCATTTCAGTTGGTGACCCTGACTTTTCCTGCATTCCTGGCCTCCAGGTCTGAACTCGCGTCTACGTTGGTTGGTGTAGTAAATCCCACAGGTGACGACACCTCGCGAGATTGGCATCATGGCAGCCACACAGTCCCCCATGCTTGGGCTGCTTGGTCGTCTACCAGATTTCCTTGGGCAGGCCTTTACCAAATGTGAAAGGCAGCAAACGGCAAAAAACGGAAACCATACTACTCCACACTTCAGATCAGGCCCTCCAAGCCGAGTGAAGAAGGAAATCAAACGACAATGGTTTGCGTTCAAAGAAGTGTTACCAGAATGGAACTGAACAAAATCCCGTCATTTGCAAAGGACAAAGCGTCCTCCAAGGGGGGGCATCCACCACTTCCATAGGAATAAAGGCATAGAGGTATATAGATGTATGTATTATAAGTACTTATATAGTAACAAGTGTAAGTGTGATTGACACCAAGACTGATCGTGTCTGTGACAGGGTGTGCAGCTTTTGCTCAAAGAGAAGACCCGTTGGAGCGTATATGATTGCAACATATTGCAACGGTCAACGGCGGATTCGGCCATGGATTCCTAAACTAGGGACACGACGGGCTCGAAGGAACGTCAACACTACCCACCCCACCCCACTCCACCCAGAGAACCTGTAGTTTCTGATTCGGGACACCCTGTAGTTTGTGAATCGGGTGAGTTTCTGAATCGGGCCTTCGGCCTTAGTTTCTGAATCGTCGAGACCATTTTGTCCCCAAAGTTCGGTGCTGAAGAGTTGATGGGTCATAGCAAGCAAACGCAATCAAAATAGACCGATGTACGCACAACAGATATAATTTGTACAACTCTTCAAAACTCCAGGTTTGCTGATTGAAATGTTTGCTCTTGTGGAGCCCACCTATTGGGCAACATGAGGTATGCGTAGTATTAGATGTTTCTAGTTGTGATTGCTTGCGTGCCATAGCCCTGTTTGCTTGCCATCTTGTTACAGTAAGCTTCCAATTGAATTAGCATTCTTGAGACTCTGGACATCTCTGGACCTTATCACGCCCAAAATGCGTTGGGTCCCGGGTATGGTCCTTCCATTGTCAAGACATGTCAAGACTCAATACACCCTGTAGTACTTGGGTCATCTTGGGTCTTTAGAATCTCAGAGCCGGTCCCTGCCGAGGCCGCCTCCAGACTGGCTCCATACGGAGCTGGCTCCTCTTCGAGGCTTTTGCCATCCCCGTGCACGATGACCGTGCATTCATCTCCAAGACCGAGTGTCCTCCATGGACGGACCAACCACACTGGCTCGATCGGACCGAGTGGTCGAACTTGCAGGGCGCCCTGTTTTTGTTTTGAGTCTTGTGATTCTGTTGGGCGGCCAAAAGGAAATCCGGCATCAGGTCCAGCTGAGCCTACAAATTCAAGAAAGAATGTGTTGAAGTGTTCAGTGTCCAACAAAGTCTGAAGGAAGGCAACACGACCCCACACAGCCGTGTCTTTACGTGTAAAACCATCTTAGAAGGCTCCAACATGTTCACACCCGTAGCTCCAACGTCAAGATGTAACATCCCTAAATGACTCCCTAAATGCTTCTAACTTCTAATCCCCAAAACTATAACTGAGTTCACCAGTCACTAGTCCTCCACACGAGCCACGTCAAATCAGCTTCAAAACCCTCAGCGGCCTCACGCGCCGGTGCAAGAGCGCGAAGACCATGTGCGGACGCCGCACAGCATCTCGCAATGCGCTGCGCACCGCAACACCTGGCGGCCGGGCCTGGCACAGTCAACAGGCGATCTTGAGACAGGAACCCAAACCTATAAAGCCAGCCGATAAATATCACTCCATCTCACTCCATCCTTCTCTTCTTGTGGTTAGTGGTGCATTTGGGCACTCAAGCCGTTTAGTAGGCTCAAATCCTGAACACGGCACAAAACTGTGCGAGTGAAGGAACATGGGAGCACCTCGGCGGCACTAAACAACTCAGTTGTGGAATATTTTGGAACTGTGGCGATAGGGGAGGGAGGGGCTGAGGGGCTCCACATGGCTCCAACGTCTTGAAACATGTTCTGAATCTTTCCGCTCGAGCTGATTCCCGACAGAAGCGACAACCTGGACCCGGCCTTGCTTTTCTTCGCGCCAATGCCGGGATCCTCTCCAGCCTCTGAAGCTGCCCGAGTCTACTAGCTCCAAAAAAACCTGAGAATCTCTATATATATATATATATGATGTAGGACCCATTCGCAAGTATATTTTTGTGTGCCTGAAAGGTCTAAGGGCAGGCCAGCAAAGTCTCAGAATCCATGGGCCATCTGATGAAAGCACACCCATTGGAGTACCACAAGGCAATTCAGCAAAGACCCAATGCTTTGTTCATGCTTTTTTCTCATGCTGTACACTGTGCGATGCTCGGCGGCTCGGTGCACGCGTCCTTTACTTGCCATGTCCAGGTTTGGCGTTATCCGCCTTGACCCTGTCATCACGATCGCCGCGAGTTCACGGCGCTTCAGTTCGCGCCTCTGTGCCATCATGGTTGAAGCCAACATGCCCAAGCTTTCGATTGCTCGGATGGCCCCAAATCCAAAGCCGGTGATCGACCGTGACCCTGAGCGAACAACAAAACGCTCATGGAGAGGAACCGGCCCAATGGGCTGCAAGAGCAAAATCTGACAAAAGCACTTGTGCCATGGATTTCAGTCAGCCTGCGCGTCCTGTGCTACTTCGATCAACAACGTTTGAACAGTGTGAGTCTATCTTCAATCTTTGTCTCCTGGATCTTCACCACACTCCGACACTCCAGGCTACAATTTGCACACTTCCATCATAGAGATCATAGAGAGAGAGAGGGACAGAGAGAGAGAGAGAGAGAGACCAACATCGATCGAGCGTCAAAGCAGAGTGCCACTTGCCGGCAAAAATCTTCGCTCCGCCTCAGATGAGCACTTGGACTCAGATCGCTCCGTGATGGCAAAATGCAAATGACAAAGAGGAGACCTTCCTGGGTGAGCAACGTTCCATGCTTGGGCCCTCGTCTGATGGAGATGCCGCCTGCAATGGGACATGGAAGTCGCAGCAGGCTAAGGCACAAGTGATGTTGCAATTGCCACTGATGGTGTTGCGAACGTGAGGCAATATTGACCGGAGGTGGATCACCGCAGGTGAGGAGGCAAGTAATTATATATAATATATACTTATAAATGCAGTATATATTGCAATTACTGCAATGTTTGCACAAGAACTTGTTCTTTGTGTGACAGCCTCGATGGGAACAGGTCTTGGCCGTGGCACGGTGCAACCATTGATGTGCCCAGATCCCACTGGTTCCACGACTCCGCACCTAAGAAAAGGTCGTTTCATCAAATGAAAGGCCTGAGTCTATAGAGCCCTGCAAAATAGCCGAGCAAACGACTTGGGATGAAAGTACCAGCGACAACAAGTGCTGCAAGGTGCTGCAAACACCGTGGCTTTTTGAACAAAAAACATTGAAGGCCGCTGATCTTTTGCACTACTGTAATTATATGATATTATATATGTAATTATCTTCCATGATTTTCATGGCATGCAGCTACCACATCGAAACGTGCTAAATTGAGCTGTAGGAGTGCCTCCTGCCTGATTGATCCTGACAAGTGACTGCCCGGCCAAATTCTCCCCAAAGGCATAGAGGTGCCCAAGAGCATCCAACAAAAGCGAGTGTCGCTCTCCACACGCAATGTCGATGAACTCCTCCCAATGCAAGCGATGGCCTTCAACCTAATAGCGATGGCCTCCAACCTAATTTAAATGTAATAGCAAACAGCCGATGAACTCCTCTCCACATCAAGTCTGCCTTTCAAATTGCACCGAGAGGATAAATTCAGTCCAGTCCAGCATCCACCTTTCTGATGGGGACCTGTTTGATAGGCCGCCTGCTCCGGAGGCTAGCCGCTACAGTATACGCATCACTCTGGGGGACCGAGAGCCTGGTCAAATCCAACACTCAGTCTAGATCAAATTGATATGAATCGAAAGGAGAACAGTGCAGCTAAGAACTTTGAATGCAGCTTTTGCTCATCCGAAACTCACGTTAAAGTCACATGTTTAAACTCGATAAAGCATGATAAAGCGGGTCATCGCTCCTTTGAGGTGTCCGACGCATCCTTCTCCTGACACCCCAGCTGATGAAGGCTGACGAGCCAAGAGCGATCTCGACCGAGTATAAAGGCGGCGTAGGGCCGTAGGGCGGATGGACTGGTGTCTTAGATTTGCGGTCATGGAGGCTACTAGGAGCGGCATCGCTACTAGGAGCAAGGACGTACTAGGGGGTCATGGTGTAGTTGCAACAGTTTGCAACAATTGAGAAATGGGAACCCCCCACACTGTAAGTCGACCATGTCCGGCAGCCCACTCTCTTGGTCAACCCAAGAGAATGTGTCTTAGTGGTGGCACAAAGAAACGCTTACTACACCCATTCAATGAGCGCCGCGTTCGGCGCACATCGTTGTGACGGCCCTCGCCTGGGCGTGTCGAGGAAGAGTGATTTTTCCAGGCACTGAGCGGCTTCGAGGCACAAACAATGCGCGTTCCAGGCGAAGAAACAGCAAACGAGAGACCCGGTTGGCCAACGGGTGTCATTCATTCATCTAACAAAGCTCCATGCCTGGAAGGTCAAACCAACAAAGTATGAAGGGTCATGAAGGGTCTAATTATGTCTAAATTTTAAATAAGCTCCAGTACATCAAGATACATCAAGCAAATCAACGCATGTCTGAACGGCAAGTGATGCCTGGGAGTGTTTGCGGGTCTGTGAAGCTCCGGTTGGCCAGTGGCCACCCACCAAAGTCCATCGTGGCCTTAAGTCAACTTTTGCTTCTCACTCATTGTCTTAAGGCTTAAGACCCCTGCATCTGTTTTTCCCGCAGCCACCGTTGAACAAGCGAAGGTATCGTCTGACTGGTGAAAAGATTCTAAGTGCCACACACCTCCAAGCTCTCCATAGGTGTCATCACCCCAGGCCTTAGATTCCATTCCTCCCTTCATCGGTCCTTGACGCGTGCTGAATTGAAAAGAACTGGAGCCTGGATGAGCCTGGCAGGCTCATTTCGGCCCGTTTGAATTCCTTTTGGTCTCATGTCATCAAACCAGAATGAAACAACCCAATCGCATGCCGCAAACCAATCACAGCAAAAGTTATTGTAGCGCCTCCCACGGCCTCCCAGTTCAACCCACCCACGTCCCTGCCGGGCCACGAAGACCTCTCCGGCCACGTCCAGCACGAGTCCAAAGGATCCACCCAAACAAAGCTTCTTTGCCATGCGGGGCAAACGGAAGCACGGCGTGGGGCGCTCCAGCAGATCCTGAAAAGTGGCGAAGGAAGAAAAAACGGACAAAGAAAAAAATGGAGAACACTAAGTACATTTTAAGATGATTATCATGATTGTAGAAACATAAACACTCATAAATTACACATGAACTATTTGACCGGTGTTCTGAACACTTGTTTGCAACCAAGACCTTTTCCTCTAAGCTCTTAAGTTTCACAGGCAAGCCACAAGCCACTCTGAGCATACCAACTATGTCTGTCACGGGTACTATTCAGAGACGTCCATGCTGAGCCAAATCCTTTCTGCAATGCTGTGATACCAGTCAACAGTCAGCACCCCTTTTGTGAGATTTCATGAGTGAGTGGCGGTATGGGTGGTCCACACTGGAGAGCAATGAATAACTAACATAGTGACACAGTAGAGGAACCATATTCTTAGCGGCTTTGGATGGCCTTGATATATAAAGCGCGGGGCGGTCTTTGGGAGGGCTTCCAAAACAAAGGGGGCAAAATGTGGTCAAACCGATGCCCCGCGCTCCCTTTATTCCACCATGCAGGTCCATTTAGGTGAACGGCGGATGATGTGCAAAAAAATCAAAAATAACAGTCACAGTGCTCACCAAAGTCCAAGTTGCTGGGCAAGGACAAAAATCAACTTCGCCCCAAAGATACAGCAGGTGTCTGCACATCCTCAGTTCGCAAGGTGCGAACGAATTTCCAAAGTCTTAGCCACGCCGGTCCCAACATGAAGCAAGCACGGCGCATTGCTCAGTCTGCACCGCTGTTCTTTGCACAATGCATGTCCTTTCCCCTGGGGGCAAATTGTCTACGGGGACGGTTTCAATGGCATCATGTTTAACGTCTTAAACCCGTAAATTCCTGAACCCCTTCAACCCTTAAACCTTTAGGCATTGACCAAGCAGGTCACATTTGGACCATTAGATTTGGCCAATTCATGTTCTTTTTGCAAATGCTTCTATAGCGGCTTAGATCTTGTATAGCCTAGCCCGCATCGAAGAAAAGCTCTCCAAAACTGCCATTTGAGCCATGTGTCTCCGACTCCCCTTCACTGGCAGTGCAGCAGCTGGCACCTGCCCGAGCTGCAATCGCTGTCACATCATGTCGGAGCCTCACTCGTCTGCCGAGACCCGAGACGACGAGAGCGCGGGCCGAGACACGAGACCCGCGAGGAATCTCTGTGACAAGCTGAACGTGCTCGGAATGCATGGCGGCACTTTTCGGGCGCAGGTGCTGTCAGCTCCAAGTCCTTGACTAGTCAAGACGACTCAGTGTAGTCCTCAGAATGTCTAGCTAGAGTGACTGAAGATCAGAAACTCCCAAAAAAGAACTTCAGTCAAAAAAGTCAGAGAGCTTCACTTCGGATTTCACTTCGCTACCCTCCGCACCCCGCATCCACTTCAGTGGAGGTGGGATGTAGCGAGTGCCATCAGGGTTTAGGTGGGCATAGAAGCAGCTGTTGCCAAATTGACATGAGCCACGGCCGTAGTCAAAAAGTTTGCATGGAATCCGCCCCATTTCCTGTTTGTACTGGTCAATGATTTGTCGTTTCTCTGCCGGATCGAGGATGATTGCATCGCTCGGAATGACATAGAAAGACTCTTTGCGGCACACAGGGCAAAGCCTCAGATTCTGCTTGTCCTGCTCACGCTCTCGTCGCCAACCACGAATGCAGCTCAAACAAAATGCGTGGTCGCAGCTCTCTAACATTCCAAAACGTTCCCCTCTTCGTTTCACATTCTCAAAGCAAATGCCACACTCACTGAATTCGGGATCCTGCTCAAAGTCACGGCGCCGCACAGGTCGTGGCTCTGGACAAGAACTCAAGGAACCGTTGGATCCGTTGCTTGGCCCCAAAGGCCCCACAGCTGGACCTATTGGCTCCAGCCTGCGCTCCCGGCCGTTGGGGGGCATGGGGCCTATTGGGCCTATGGGTCGTGCCGATCCTGAACTCAAGGGATCGACGTTGAGGTCCTCCTCATAGCCCATGGGGACTCCCACGGAGCTCATTGGTGGCCTGATGGGTGGCCCTGCCCCGAGTGGCCCTGCGTAAGGACCGGGACTCGGTCCTATGGGCCCTGGACTCGGTCCTATGGGCCCTGGACTCGGTCCTATGGGCCCTGGACTCGGTCCTTTGAGCCCTGGACTCGGTCCTATCGGCCCAGGACTTGGTCCAGGGATGGACCGCGATGGCCTCACTTCAGATGATGGGACTTCGTGAGAATTCCGACAGCTGTCGCCAAAGGCACATCGCCCCTGAAGGAAGTGCTTGCAAACATTGACATTGGACCCATTCGTGTTGCCATTCGACATGCCAGCACTCTCGCTTGTCTTGTAGCCATTTCCATTCGTCCCACTCTTGGTCCCATTTGTCTCACCGTGCCACATATTGCAGGCGTTGCCAAAGGCACACCTGCCCTGCGCAAAGAATTTGCACATCTGTGGCATGGGTCCAGCTGTCCGACGACCACTTTGCCACCAGGCCGAGGGCCGCAATCGCCCGAGTCTCTCCGCTGCAATTGCACGTTCGTCCCGCAAAATGCTGCCTGAAAACAATTGTTTCGCTGTCTGCCTCTCTAGCTGGACTATACACTGACAAACTACGTTGCGGTGTACCTCTAAAGCTTCACAATTGGCTCTATCTCTGCAGTTTACTACCCAGCCACCGGAAGGTGCAATGAGCAATTATGCTAGCTATTTTATGCTGATCAATGCTGCTCTGCACAGGAGTCTTGAACTGGACAGGGTCATACTGAGCATCCAAACTTAGCAGCAATGCAGTTCACCAAGGCCAACCAACAAATCATAAATCATAAATTCAAACTTTAACAAATAGCACAGCAAATTCAGCAAAAAATAGGTTTCTCTATGTTTCTCTATTTGCATGTCGTCCCTCCTGGTCAGCCTCTACAGCATTTGCTGTGAGAGACATTCACTTGCATTCACTATTATGTGGTCTTCACAAGGCCCACTTTGGGTGAAACAATCAACCGGCCCCACGACCGCTTCGCTCAACTGCTCACTGAGCGGCTCAAGTCGACAACAAATCGCTGGGTGGGCTGCCAAAACCCATGGAAGCGCTTACGTCAGAAGCTGAGTCAAAGCGAACTCCAGCCGACTCTAAACTCACTGGTTCATTGAGATCATCGGTTTTTAGTCTGCTGATTGGCTCAACTACTGCTTCATCACTACCTCCCAGCCGATTGCAACACCTCGAGCAGTTCCAAAGTGCAGTTCCATCCTTTCGATCCATCAAGGAACCCGGTGGCAAATCTTTGGGCGGGTATGCCCAGTCGGGCACCCGGACATTTTCAAAAGCGTAGTCTGGCAAAGCAAAAAACGAAGTCATTGGCATGACGAAACTGGCCACATCTCGCAACAACGAGGAGTTGTGTGTCATACTCACTGGTGTCACCAGCATTCGTTTGGTCTGAATAGAGGCATAAATCTTGCGACCATGCTCAGGTGGGACCAAGACATCTTGCAAGCCATGAATGATCAATGTTGGGCTTGAAATTTTCGATGCAAGTGTAAGGTTTGCAAAGCGATCTTCCAGAAACTCTGCAATCCTCCCAACTCGCCTCTGAAACAACTCCTTAATGCTGGTGAAAGGGCTCACCAGAACAACTCCAGCAATCTGGTGGTACCGCGAAGCCAGCGCTACTGTTGGACCTGTGCCCAAAGATCTGCCAAAAAGAAGGATGTCGTTTTGAGCCACACCCAAGGTTTCGATGGCAAAGTCCATGGCTGCCTCTGCATTTGCCATGATCCCTTCCTCCGTTGAGGCACCAGGACAAATCCCATAGCCTGGATATTCAACGGCTAGCACGTTCACTTGAAATAGGTCTTTCAGAATAGTGCAGAAGTTGTAGATTAGTCCCAGGTCCTCTGCGTTGGCATGAAAGAACATCATCAAGAAGCGTGCATGCTGAAATGGAAGGAAAAGGCAGGGCACGTTGGCTCCTCCCTCACGAGGAATTAAGATCAGCTCGCCAGGGAAGCTGTGAATAGTGTATGATGGTGGTGGTGCCGGAAAAACCACGCGCTCGACCAGGTTCCAGCTAGAAGATTGCGAGCTAAAAATTGCGCGGATCATGCGGTCGAATCAAACGCAGTCCACGAACCTCCCTACCATCATCGGTGCCAACAAGGGCAACCAAAAGTTGTCGTCGAACCTCCTACTGTCCCAGTACCTCAGCAGAAATGGCCACGGGTGTGCCTACCTGTGGAATTCAAACACGCTTGCATGTCCTAAAGCCAGCACCTTCCAACAATGCTAAGCGAGATTTCCTGGAGCAGTTGACCAGTCGAGTCTGATTCGCTTTTCACTCTAGTTGGTAGTCATCTGCAAATGTTATCGTTTCTGTGCCCGTCGTACAGCTGTTGAACAATCCTAAGCACATGGCGGACTGTTTCATGGCGTGCTGTTTTGCATGCAGGTCCAGCGACCTTCAAATGACAAACATTTCTGCGGAGCACAGGTGACTCCAACAGCACAAATCATGACACACTCAATGCATCTCAATTCTGAATTCAACGCTAAGGAGTTGCGAATGCAACCGCCTTGTGCAGGTGCAAGCAAACCTCGCAGATCGTACGGATGTTAACATTCGGATAAACTGATGAATCGACTCAGCAAGAGCTCAAGCTGAAGAAAGCTTCCTGGAAGCAGTCGGGAAGGTGGGGTGCATTTTTAATATGTCTCGTGGCTAGTAACTAGCGGCTATTTGTGGTCCGTCGGAAACCTGTCAAACGAATGAAAACAGGACGCCCCCTGAAAGTCCAAATGACTCATTTTACCGCCATGGTAATGGATGGTCGAGTAAAATGAGTCATTGAAAGTTCTGGATGTGAGGGGGGCTCCTGGCCGTACTACTAGGAGCAAGGATGCTACGAACGGGGCTCCTGGCCTTACTACTAGGGAAAAGAAGCTGTTAGGGGCTCCTGGCATCGCTACTAGGAGCAAGGACGCTACTAGGGGCTCCTGGCCTTACTACTAGGAACAAAGGACGCTACTAGGGGCTCCTGGCGTCGCTAATAGGAGCAAGAACGCTACTAGGGAAAAGATGGGAAAAGAAGGAACCTGGATTTCCACGTCCTCCGCTTCGCATCCACAAGGCCGCCGGCCGCTGAAGCACCCTCCAAGGGCAGGACTCTCTTGGCCCCAGGCAAAGGACGTCCACGCACCATGGGAGGCTGGGCATTCTCAAAGCTTTGAGTTGGACGAGTTGGACATCTCTGTTGCAAAGGCCTTCGGGACGGTTCATCAAGCTCACCACCGAGCTGAGACTGGCCCTCACCTTCAAAGTCTATCTCTTCAGCGGGCATCACTGGCTTCCAGTTCTTAAAGCCTCGAGCCGTCTGCGCTATGTTTCGTGCAAAGGGAGAAATGCCCGCACATCTTTGTTGGTGCACCACCTCCTGGTGGCCTGCAGCTTGGCAAACTGGCAAGTCGGCGCCTGGTTGGTAGCAAAACGAAAAGGGTCGCCAGGTCGAAGGCGAGGAAGGCGCCGGTGCCGATGGCTCAGCGTTGTCTGCTTCAGTCTTGGTAAGGCCCAACAAGGACAGCAAGCGGTTCACCAGCCCAGGGCGCTGCTCGCTGGGTTGGACATCTTCCGGCCATTTCGCATAAGTATAGAACTGTGTGGGGTCTAAATCGTAGGTCAAGCACACCTTTCTGTAAAGAAGCGCTTCTTCACCTTAGCTTCTCATGGGAAGACAAGTTGATATAGTCAGAACACTTCTCCCCAATGACAGTCTAGTGCATGTTGGTTTCTGTCTGCGGTTTGAGAACAGCTGGGACAATGTGGACCCTGTTGTTGCCAAACTCTGGGAGAAAGTCCAACAAAAACAGGTGAACTGTTGCTCAGTGCAAAAAAAGCAGAACACGGGTGATTCTGAGTCTGAGTCTACATCCTTATTATATATTATACTATAGACAAACCCTGTGAATAATGCGGGCACAATTTTCAGGGTCAGTCAGGAAGAGTCTGCGACCAAGGGGCCCTTGTGTCTCTCAAGCAATGCTGGCACTCGATGCAGCTTGTAAGGATTCCTCTTTCGGTAGACAGCTTCCAGTTGCCACCGCCAAAAGTCGCTTGTTGTAGTTGCTGCTTGCATCATCAGCATTTTGCATGTGGGCACGAACCCTTGAGGCTTGAGCCTTCTCGCAAATGAATCGAACATGGTGAACGCTTCTGCTACGTTCCTAGGCAACAACACGGACTAGTTCCTTCCAATTTTGGCCGAGTGGCGGGATCTGCTTTGGGGACTCTGGGTCCTCTGAACAATTTGGCAGTCCAAGGGCCTCCCAAGCTCCACAAACAAAGACCTGCCGGTGCACGAGTTGATGCACGAGTCCTTGGGTTCGTCCAAGGATTACAGCTGTTGCTGACCTTGCCAGTGCTCTACCCTGATGCTGTTTGGGCTGCCTGTCTCGCAAGCAAGACAGTGGATCTGATTGTTTTCTCACATGCTCTCGATGTCTACCGCTGCTTGAGCCTTCCGCCTTGGGCTGAGAAGGCTTGCATTCTGTACTGTACATAAGGCATAGTGCAAAAAACACCCAGTGAGAGCTTGTAATTTCAGCAGAGCTGATGGAGGAAAAGTCGATTAGCTAGCTTGTGCTCGTCCGCGCCAGTGAGGAATGGAGCTCCTGACTTCCGGAATGTCTTTTGGCATGGTCTCCAGGAATTCCATCAAGGCACGCTGTTCTTCCTCTGCTGTGAGATCTGTCAGCCTTTGAGCATCTCCCAATATCCCCCAAAGGACCAATCTAGACACGCTAGAAAGCAGGCTTTCAACAGTGAAATATAAGCATCACACTGAAATGCAAAAATGCTTACATGCCTCAGACATGAGCATCTCAATCAAAAGGCAGGCTAGAATTTGGCAAAGAAAAACAATGATTAACAGCAAAGAACAACCAACCAAAAAAGTGCCTCCCTGGCAATCATTTGGAGTGTTGTGGAGAACACCATGGCCGGCCCATCGATCTATCATGAGCTCAAAGGAGGACATCCCTGGACAACCCCTGGGCCAGTCCTTCTTTCCCACCATTCCAAGACAATGTAAGACCCGTGAGATCCTCAGCCAGTTGTGGTTCATTCCGAAGACTGCAGACCAGCAATCACGTCGTCCTTGGTCAAACAAAACATGATCCCCCTGTGCACAGTGCCAAATCAAAAGAACGCCTCACGTGCAGTTTTGTTCTGACTTCACACATCATGCCATATCATGCCAACCCTGCTGAGGTGGTCGTGTTCAGGTCTTCCCTGCAGCCGAGCTTCTGGTCTCAAAGTGTTCGGCTTTCGAAATCTTAATCTGTTTGCCCTCAATCGTCTCCATTTGCAAGCCCAAGAAGGAGAGGAATCGCATCAAAATGCGATCCTTGCGAATCGGACCGTTTGCCCAACGTCCAACGCGTCGGCACAATTATACATACTATGGAGATGGCCTCCGATGCCTGCATCCTAATAACATATTAACATATTATATAATGCATATTATATATATTTGGACTGCCGCATCAGCACGGAAGTGTGCACATAGGAGCAGTAGTTGAATCAATTAATGCACAAGAACACTACTACTACGGCGGCGACTACTACCACTTCTGCCCCTACTCTTCCTGCTCCCTCCTACGACTTCTACTGAAATCAGTCCAGCCCAGCTTCGAAGTTCTCCTTTATTTTCTCATCTTGGTGGCAAACTGCTTGCAGTTGAGGCGAAAGTAGGGGTGCTTGGCTGTTGAACATGGATGCTTCATCTGTTGGAAAAATCCACTGGACGTAGTCATGCACGGCCTCGCAGCCACGACCATGGGGCTGTGAATAACATCATCCTTCCCCTACGGATCCTGCGGGTACACAGCTTCAAAATGGCAAGTGCACACGAAGCGGATTTGAAACGGTGTTGATGTGGGCACGTGCCTCCAATTGATCGTCTCTCCAAAGCAGAATCTCGTCCAAGGTCCGACCTGCAACACCAAGAGCTGCACAGGCGAAGCCGAAGTGGCCGATTCGGCCGCAAATGGGTGTGTACCAAGTCACCAACCTGCAGCCCTTTCACAACAACAGTGTGTACAAGACCACTGTCAAACCCATATCAGGTATCACCTGGCTTTGACCACCCCCAACGAAAGTTAATGTGATACACTGTCTGCAACGGCATGTTTGTACACTAAGCATGTGCAAGTGCCTTATGGAACTGTCTGTCTCTGTCGGTTGTGAAAAGATTCCGACCACCTAACCTTGAACATCATCACGGTCCTCACCCCTGAGAAATCGATATAAGACCTGGCGGAAGAAAGCAGAGCGGAAGAAAGCCGTTTGCAACTGAGCGTCAAAGGACAACTGCTCAAAGAACCAAGCCCATTGACTGAATGATACTGAATGTGTCTGGTTCAAACATCATTTATGCTTAATTATTGAGGTTTTAGAGCACTCGCAAATTCAAATATAGCCTGGTCTCGCCCTCGCAACGAATCTGGTGACACGTAGGGAAGAGGCTCAGCTGCAGCTGGCTTGCTGCCCTCTGATTTCGGCATGAAACGAGCGGGACACCCGCCCATCGAGCCCTTCGGTTTGGCTGTTACGAGGGCCTTGAGATGCAACACGAACGATTGAAAGTTGGAAACATGAACATGTTCAAACATGCATTTTATGGCACATATGCCACATGAGAAGCTGAGAGCCAGGAACACACCAACAGGCGGCCGAAATGAAGGCACTTGCAAGATCATCGGAGGAAGAAGGCAGGTTACAGTAGATCGGAGTTTGCTTAAGGATACGCCTCTTATGGACATATCTTGTTCACACGAGTCAAGCATTCAGCAGGGTAGCTATGCATAGCTATGCATGCATGACCTGCGTCTCCTGCCTGTCGGGGCGTGCTGCCCGACAAGGGACGAACCAAAAGCAAGGTGTGTTCACCTCAGTCTAGACACATGCATATATATATATATACAGTATACGATCGCGTGAATGATCACGCGCATAAATCACATGTCTTCACTTCTGAGCCGACACATTTTTTGTTTCAGGTGCATTTGTGGACATCACAATCGCAACTTCTAGCTTCAATGCGGAAAGTAGAATTGCAAGTGTTGATGCTCTCCTTACTGCACCTCGAACCACCAGGCCAAATGCAGGACCCACCAACGCTGCCTTCATCCACCAGCGCAGGACCCGCCAAAGAATCGCAACCAGGGGACTCCCACACGCTGCATTGACGATGGCGCCTGCAACCACAATGAATGGTGGGTCACCTTTTGCAGAGCTCGTAATGTGTGTTCCATAAATTTTAAGTTGTTCACCTCATCCTGTCACAATACAATTATATACCAGTACTCAGTTTAAAGAAAAAAGTAAAGGTATGGAAAAAACACAAAATGGAACCCACGAACCCACATGCAAACACGTACTCCAAAACAAGCGCCCAAACAAACTTTGACACTCTCTTGTGGGACGGCACTCTTGCAGGACACTCTTGTCGGACAATTCTTGTGGCACACTCTTGCGGGAGACGCTCTTGTGGCACACACTTGTATGTCACTCTTGTGGGACACTCTTGTATGACCCTCTTGTTGGACTCTGTAGGGCACTCTTGACTACTACCGAAGTCTCAACAAGTGAACCATCACGTCTCCAAACTAGCGTTTCGTATGAGACTTCCTCCAAAAGTCAAGTGGGAAACCCCATCGGAGCACACACATCAAGCCCTGCCAAGCAGTTTCGTGACTCCAGCCCCTCCAAACAACACCCGCTCACACACCAATCCCAATGTCACAGCGACATTCACCTCCACCACAACTCGCAACCTCACGACTTCCTGCGCCTGCAACGAAAATTTGAACGTCCACACCTCCAACACCACAAAGTACCGCGAATATCATGTCATTAGCTTCAGCCAGTTTTCCACCACACCACACGTTTGGAGTGATTTCGACACGTTCGGAACACATCGCCACTTCAGCTGAGACTTGTCACGAAAACAGCCTGAAATGCAAGCCCCAACGTCACAGCCACACCCAAAACCCCAAGCACACCACCCTCAAGCCCCAATCCCAAAGTGACTGCGCAAAAAAACTACCATCTCACAAAACGCTGCCCCTGTGCAGTGAAATCATCCTCCGCACTTCAACATCTCACGCTTCCAGACGTTTCCCCGCTATTGCGCACGAATCTGAGACGTCGCGATTCCATCCAAAACCCTCTCCAAAAGCTTCCCCCAATGTGAGAACGGCTGCGGACGGTTGACAACGGCTGCGGTCGCTCAGACAACGAGTCGCGAACAAGGCTCTACCCCCAGACCCCCAGAGTTAAACGAGAACCCTTCGCTACGCATTCGGGGGAAAAAAACTACACGGTGTATCCAAACACACTAACCTGACATATATAATATATAAACTCTCCCAAGCATTTCTTCTAATGCAGACTGTGGTCATGTCATTTGGACGCAATCAGTACCTGGGCAAGCCAGATCTGCCGATCAATCATGTGCACGTTTACTTCCCTGTCGTACTGGGGAGGCCTACTGTGGCGACCCCGGACTCTACAGCGTTTTTGGTCCTCGTTTTTGGGGTCCGCCGGCGGAGCATGTTTTAGCTAGCGTTGTGATCCAGCTGTTCTGGCATAGAAAAATGATGGCCGTTTGGCATGCTTGGTGTTTTTTGTTGGTCGGCTGTTTGTTGTTCGTCCGTTTGGGTGGGTGGAAGGGGTGGCGTTGCGTGGTCAGTTGGAAATTACCACATCGACTCTCCGTAGACGCACGGTATCGACTTGCTGGCGCCTTCTTGCCCAAAGGGTCTCAGCTCCGGCAGCTCACTGAGTGAGGACCTTCCGGGAGATCCTACCTGAAACGCGCGAGCGCCCGAGCGACCGAAGAAGCGGTCGCTTTCATCGCAGTTCTGCGGTTTCACGATGGTTCACGTTACTCCCAGGCTCCAACCTGAGTCTACCATGCTGCACAGACTCCCGAAAAATGGAGCAGGATGACATAGGCCAATTCAATGAAATGTGAATGTGGGGAGCTGGACACATTTGGCATGTGGATGCTGTAGTGATAGAATGATGCTGGAAATCAATGTTCTCCAATGCTCCAAGTTGCAAATACAGCAAACATGAGAGGACATACGCCATATTCTGATCGAATCATGTTGACATCGAGAACACTAGTATAATCTAACTGACATCGATCGCGGACTGTCCTCGCAGCCAAGGCCAAGTTGACCCCTGGCAGCTGAGAGCTCAAAAAATATACCATCTTAAGTATTAAGCCAATTGTAAATCAAAAGAACAAATATCTCTCTACCTGATAGCGATGGCCTCCACCCTAGTAGCGATGGCCTCCAACCTACTAGCGATGGCCTCCTAATCAAAAAATGATATAAATATATTATACGTCTAGGCTGTCCCCCAAACAGATCTGGCCAAGACCCCGTACAGAAAAATGCCCAGCCAATTGCCTGGCCTGGCGTTGCAGCCATATCCAAAAGCTCGCCCACAATCGGAGACCAGGATGCAATGGCCACCCCCAACAGCCACTTCAGAGATCACCCTTGGCCGAAAGATGTTCCAAATATGCCCAGCTTTGCTGTTCTTTGCTTACTGACATGCTTCCGTTTCCCCCCCCAAAAAAAAAACTTGCTGATGTCAAAACTCTCAGGCTGCGCACATCTGCCCAAGCAGCTCGTGTGATAGCAGAAATCCTGGCCCGGACTGCGCAAACGCTACTGACTCACATGCTCATACTGACTGCTACTATGTGAAACTGTATTGTAACATACAGCCCGTGGATTGCAGAATCTGGGCAGTCCGAACACAAACGAAATTACAAGCCGCGATCGTCTCAAGCTCTCACCGCCGACCGCTCTCACCCGACTCCGACTCCAGCCTTCACAGGGCAGTTGCTCCTCAGAATGGACTGCCCGACTCTTCAGAGTCAATGAGAAACTCAACATTTTGTTGAAAGCCCGCTCCCCCCACCCTAGTAACAACTGCATCGCTACTAGTAACAAGTGCATCGCTACTACAAGAGTAGCAACTGCATCACTACTAGCAAGTGCAAGGAAAGAAGCTTGAAGGTCATCGCCATCATCCAACCGGTCATCATCGACCGCCTGCGACGATGAGAACAAGGCCGGCACCCTCATGTATTTTCTTGTTGTTCCATGTTGTTGTCTTAACTCATTTGGCTCTTGATGGCCATTTTGGCTGGCTGCATTCGCAAGCCAACAATGGTCCCGTTCGGCCTTTGCAAAAAACATCAAAAAACCCTCCAGGTTTGAAGCGACTCGCACAGGTGACACCAAAGCCCTTCCTCGTTGCCCCCTGGGCTACCAATCTCCGAGACGTCTCGCTCCCGACCTCAGTTCTGGTGATGAAGGCGGCAAAGTGATTAGAGCGGCCACCTATATACATTGTGCGGTGGAGTATACAGTGTATCATTGAATGTGAATCGATGTGTGGAAGTTGCCCACACATCCCTCTACCAAGGACCAAGTCCATAGAAAGGTGGGTGCTGTATGATCTGCGTGCAGAATTCTCGCCTACACAACTCTGCCCTCATCACCCCGGACCGTGATGGCAACATGCAGCCCAAGCCACTCCAGTCGCTGAGTATTCCCCACAGTTCTACAGCGGTTGGCTGCGCTGTAGTAGGAGCACCTTGGAAAGTCCATGGAGTTCCCACAGTTTTCGACGCAGTCTGGATCCAACAAGCAAATGGATGCACAAGATAACTTGGTTCGTGATGTTATGCTGTCATCCCCTCAATTGAATATCCAAAAGCCTGACCACTGGCTCCATCGTGTGCAATCTCTTCACCATCGAATAGGGTGGAAGCACAATGATCAACTCCCAGAAGGTCAGGGAACCAAACAGTTGTGGTTCCCATGACTGTTGAAGGGGGGTCAATCATGCGGAGAGATCCCAAAGACTAACCTGACTACCCTCTTCATGAGGAGACATCTCCGAGGCTACATCTCTCCATGAGAGACATCCCCTAAGACTATATATATATATCTTCATGAGGAGGGATCCCCAGACTTATGAATCTCTTGACATCCTTTGATTGAAGGGGCCGAAGAAAGGGAAAAGAGGCGATTATATAGTATATATATTAGTAGTTTCGTAGTATTGCAGGGTTTTGTTTGGAGGGTTTGGGGTACAAACTTCTTTGGAAAATGGGCCCAATAGTTGTTCCAAAAGGGTGCTCGTATTGCAGGAATACACGCACAAAAATAACTACCGATAGAGGGTTCCTACATGATGGGTTTCCATTAAATTACATGTTGTTGTTGTTGCTGCTGCTGTTGCTGTTGTGGTAGTGGTTTGCTTTCCCTTTGCCTTGCTTGCACTTTCCATCTTTTTCATAGGCTTTGCCTTCATGTTTCTCTCCACGTCACAAAGCACAGGCCCGGTGGCATCAGGTTTCACACCACGGGCTTTTCCACCGGCACACGCTAATGGTTGACTCAATCCAGCATTGAGAAACCCAGTACATCCGGTCAAGAAACATGAAAACAAAATAACATATGTATACGGCATATACATATATATATATATACTTAAACGAGTGCGTTATTTTTGTTTAAAGGGTGGTTAGCCGCTAGTAGAGGTAGGAAGTAGCTAGTAAGGAGAGGTAGCTAGTAGCTTAAGTAGCTATAGGCTACTAGTATGGACGCAGGATAGCTCACGCTTCTTCAAGGAAGCCCCACCCGCCCCCCGCCGCCCTAACAGGCCCTAAAGGCAGCGGGGGAAGCTTCCTTGAAGAAGCACTCGCACTCATGATTTGGTTCCTAGATTTGTAGGGAAACTTGACCGTTGGTTTTCATATATCCGTCCATGTCCTATCAAATATTTCCCCTCTGCAGCCTGACAGCACAGATTGAATAGGGGACGATTCCAAAAACAAAAATGGTAAAACAGATTCAAAGGACGGGCACCGCTGGCAATTTCCTCATATTTCCACGAGGGATGTTTGATATTCTTGACACGAGATATTGTCAAAGGAAGTTTAGTGTGCAAAACTTCCGTGTTACGGACATTCAACAGCTGTTCAACCACCACTCATCATACACCACTCATCATACACCACTCATCATACACCACTCATCACACACCACTCATCATACACCACTCATCATACACCACTCATCATACACCACTCATCATACAATACTCATCATACACCACTCATCATACACCACTCATCATACACCACTCATCATACACCACTCTTCATACACCACTCATCATACACTACTCATCATACACCACTCATCATACACTACTCATCATACACTACTCCTCATACACCACTCATCATACACGACTGATCACACACCACCCATCATACACCACTCATCATACACCGCTCATACACCAGCTCAAGCTCGTGGCAGGTGCAGCACTTTGTGAACCTCCATGTGCAGATTTCGTGGCAGGTGCAGCACTTTGTGAACCTCCATGTGCAGATGTCGTGGTAGGTGCAGCACTTTGTGAACCTCCATGTGCAGATTTCGTGGCAGGCACAGCACTTTGTGCACCTCCATGTGCAGATTTCGTGGCAGGCGCAAGACAAAATGGGTTGTGGAGGGATAGCGAAGGCACGAAATGCTGTATTTTTTCAATGGAACCGGTGGC
>CAXAMN010023250.1:2168204-2194639 GCA_963970005.1 Durusdinium trenchii | reverse complement strand
TCTCTCGCTGCTGAGTCAGCTCTCGCTATAGCCATCTCTCGCGGCTGAGTCATCTCTCGCTGCTGAGTCATCTCTCGCGGCGTGCAGGTTTGGCACAGTTCATACTGATAGTATTTGGTTGCATTTATGCAGGACAGGACATTCAACTGCTGGTCAATACACCACTCATCATACACCGCTCGTCATACACCCCTCTTGTCGTGGCAAAGATACAACCCAGTACGCTGTTGTGAGCTGCTGATCCTGCAGGGGGCACAAGTCCGGAGCGCGTGCGTTTGACTGGAGGACGCGCATGTTGGAGAGAACGTGGACACTCCTATAGGTCAAGTTGTTCTTATATGAAACTTCCGCCGCCGGCTTGCCCGGGAACTACTTGTACAAACATTGCTAATGAGGCGACACAATGACTCAATTTGATGGCATGAATTAACTGATTATTGACAGAAAAGCCCACAACGAAATCCCTGTTTTGGATACCTTGAAAGAGTTAAATGATAAAGGTAAAGCATTCTAGCTGAGAAGGTGGCCAAGGCCAACTCTGAAGACCGACTACACCCAAATCAACAGCAATTACACCAAACAAATACACACCCTTTCGGTGCTGGCCATGCCAAACAGCAAGCCGTTCGGTAAACTGAACTGCTTAAGTTTCAAGTCGAGGTCCTTGGGGTTTTGTGCTCGCTGCCACTGGCCACCGCAGTCTGCCGAGAGACCATCTTCCAAGAAGTCCGTTGACAGCAAAATCTTCGTTTGGTTCGGGTGGCATCCCGTTTCCTTAACCTGAGCTGAGTGACTTTGGCAGTCCAGTCGCAAAGACTGAAATGGTCTTTGGTCAATATAAAACGGTGTGATGGTGGTTCCGGCTTTCTCTCAGACAGTGCTGGAAATGCCAAGAGGTTGTAGTTTGCTTTGTGCACCCTCGTCTTACATTTGGATACATTTGGCTTGGCCTTGCTTGGACAATTGATGTTGGATTGGTGAGTCTTTGGGCATGATGTGGCATGACCCTACACTCATAATTATACAAGAAAGGTCATATGACGTTCTTGTGACGCCTGAAGCAGCTTGAAACATCTAATGCATTCTAATACTCCAACACGGCAGCCAAAATAGTGGAACATTGACGAGCAACGCCGTCGCCCCTTGAGACAAACAAGTTGGCCTTGGAAATAGGCAAGATCTCTGCACACGCCCCTGTCTACCCCAATAGCCTACATCGGCCCTGTATGTTCGGCAAGGGACAGTTCTCTTCCAATGCAACGCCATCCCCGATCATCGCGACAAGCATGGACTGAACACTACCATTGATGGTTTATGCGCAGCATCTTTGGTCCTTTTGTGGCTTTTTGATGCTTTTTTGTGTCGGTTCCTTTCTGGGGGCCAATGCATCCATGGGCGGATGCAGCTGCCAAATCTCCTGCAAAAGTGCCCTTCTGATGCACATGACATGGCCACATGGTCTGTGAATTGCGAGGGCACTACTTGCTTCACCTTCCCTTCTTGAACCCTTTCTGCTGCTTCGCATGACTTAATGTACTTCGATGACAACGTGGAATGCATTTGGAAATTTGAGCACTGACATGTAAAGACACCTGTGTGCGTGACCTGTTTCGACCACGCACAATACAAATTTTCACTCAACGTGTCAGAGCTTGCAGCAAAGTCGACGGCTCCAAGTTTGTGCTCCCCTGTAATATCTTAAGCACAGAAGGCACCATAAAACACCGGGAATCCTAGGTGGGCAGCATACCTCTTGCATTGCTGTGCTTGTCTGAGAAACATGCCTCCGGAAACAAAGCTCCAAGGTAGCTTGGTAGTTTTGGGTAGTTTCCTCTTAACAGGTAACTTGGATAGGCAAATGATCCACTAGGCCCGTTGACTTGAATCCAATTGAGGCTCCATCAAAGGCTTGCAGCAAACATGATTTAAAACAACATCAAGGGTGATTGCTCGAAACAACAATGCACATGGTCACCAGGCAAGGTGGCCCTTAACAACCCCCTCTGATAAATCTTCAAACACTCATTGCATCTGCACGCCTTCAGCTCCAGCAAAGCACATGTCTGTATTGACAACGGTGCTGCTGCCTTGGTACTTCAAGGGCCACGTTGCAGCTGTGACACTTGTGCACGTGCCGTCGATGCTATGTGGCAAAGTCGCTTCTGACTGCTAGCTCCTAGTTCAAGATAAGAACACCAAGTTCCCTCTATGTCTCCCCCAAAAAAACAATAAAAAACCTTTTGTTCACATGCGGGTGGTGCATTCCTCGAACAACTGGCCTGCGGCAGGAATCAAGCAAGCCTGAACAGCGCCCATGTTGCTTGCGCCAGGAATGTGCCTGGAGTGAACAACTCAATCTGACTCACCACACAAAGACATGACATGTCACTTCTATACCTGACCCCGAAGAAAACACGTGTGTGATTGGACATCATTTCCAGCTATTGGGGTTGCGGGCCAAAACATCGCTTTGCCTTCAAAACACCGGCTTGGCCGGTTCGGAAGGCTACGGCGCAAGCCGCGCAAGCGCTGAGCCAAATGCGGCAACGTGCACATGTTCTGAGGCAATGCGGATGACATAGTCTTGCCATGCTAATCTACCAGGGTTGGTCCAGCGCAAAAGGACAATCTAGAACAACATAATTAGTATTTGATCATGTCAAGCCGTCAAGCACACCATCCAGGAAAAAATGCAACAAATGAATAAAACAAACAACTGCCTTGCAGTGTAGACCCTACATGGTGCTACAAAGATTCCTTGTTACGGGCATGACACTTGTCATGACCGAAACTGCTTACTCTTCCACAGCCACCCAGTCCGCCGAGGCCAAGCTTGGCACTGTGCGAGAAAGGCATGGCTTAGCCATGCATTCACCACCCTGAGCACAAAGGAATCTTAAAGAAGCCTGAGAAGAACACCCTGATCTTTTTACATCCTGCGCTCTCGCTCTCTGAAGTCACTGTCTGCTTCTGCAAGGACCCAGTATCAATCTCAAGATCTACAAATGCACATCTCTTTCGCAAATTTGGGCTAAGAGACCGCGTCTTTGACACAAAAAAGAAGTTGCTTCAGCTGAGCTCACCACTGCCAAAGTTCAAACCTGTTGTTAGCTCAGAACAGCATTCTCGCAGTTCAGAGGCTGCGAAACCAACTGATGGAGCATTATAGAGACTTCAGGGTCCTTTGGATTGAGTTTGAAGTCAAGAAAGCAAACCATTTATATGAAACATACTTGTATAATGCCTCAGTGCCTGTCTTTTCAATTCCAAGTTCAAATGCAAAGTGGCCTAGTATATCCTAGTATCGGCAAGAATCATAACGGTAAGCGTTGCGAAAAGGGCCGCCGATGCGTGCTTGGTTCCAGCATCTTACAACACCGATTAAGTTTCCCTAAAAAATCTGGGAGCCAAATCATGAGCGTGAGCTATCCCGCATCCTAGTTAGTAGCTACTTTAAGCTAGGTACTGGCTACTACTACCTCCTCTACCTCCTCTACCTCCTCTACTCCGCCTATCCCCCTAAGAAAACAAAAAAAAACAACACACACACACACATTCCTCTTCAACCTCTCAATGATCTTCGCAAGGATTTCTTGTGACCAACGCTGACGAAATCCTCACAAACCTCCTGGATTCCGGTCGTCCTTTTTGTCTGAGATGCCCCGCTCATCATGGAAGCTGCGAGCATCAGCCTTAGCACATTCCGACTCCCACCACAAAAAACATAGGCACATTTCAAAGCACAAAAGTGCCATGGTGGACTAAAGAAACTATGTTATTGAAAAATGACATATGCTGTGAGGGCGTGTCGCCGGAGAAGCAGACTCGGACCACAAATGCAATGGGATAATGGATAGTGTTTATCTCAGGTTTTTGCCGAGGATTGGGTTTCATAAAGCAGCCGGGTCAAACTGCAGTGCCTTTGTCAGGTCTCAGGTGTCCAACATGCTGCAAATGTCCAGTGCGCAACTGTCCATCATAGTGCCATAGACTTGTTTGTCAAACTTTGTAAGTTGCAGCCCATCCGAGAGAGAGAGAGAGACCAGTTCATCACACGTTGGAATGCTAAAAGTTGAGCTGGAGTGTGCGCTGCGTAGGTGCGTGTAGGGTTATATAAATCAATTCTGCACTCTCCTTATGTCCTGCTGCCCCAGGTGCAGGTCAAGGTGTCAAAACAACATATTATCCCATGGCGCTTTTTTGGGGCATGACAGCTCATACAGCTCCAACAAATACATGTGTTTGGTCCGTTTGCACATCCTTATGAGGCTAGAAGTGAGAAGTGCCCGCAAGGCCACTGGGGAGAGCGTTCACTCTGCAAAGTAGGTGTGTGGTTTGCACATCTTTGGTTGTCGTTGGTTGCACGACAGTACTAAAGAATATTAAAGACGTATAGATGTGGGTTGGATCGGGGGTTGACGACGGTCGACTGCAAGCGCACCTAAGATGAAACTACATGCACACACGCGTTGCCAAAAATGGTGGTGTCTTTGAGGGTTGAGGGGGTCAGGGAGTCAATGACGTTCGGTTGCAAGTGAATCTGAGATGAAGCTAAATGCACACACGAACAAAGATTAACTTTCACTTCACATGAATAATCTGCGAACCCACAAACTTTTGTTGTTGAGCTGGGTGACAATTAATTGTAGCGCATTTGGATTACTGATTACTTGTTTTAATTGACTTTTTGGCCTCCTAAGTTTGTTTTTGTTAATCATAGGCATGATTCGCACATTCTCCGTCATGGTCGTCGTTGGGTGGTGAAGACTCACCAAAGAGCCCTTGTACAGTGCTATCGGCGATGTGTGCCGCAAACAAAATGCTGAACAATTTGTCCTGGTTGACCAACGAGGATCAAAGAGTCCGGTGCTAGCCATCGTCCGAGCCAACAAGATAGAACAGAATTGACCAACTGAGTTTGGACCCGCCATATGGCTATGTGGAGCAATGTCGAATGACGCGCGCCACGAACTGCGATCCGCACGAAGCTTTCTGCGAAAACAGCGACACTTGGCCACGGACTGGAAGCTCGTCGCCTTGGATGGCCAAGCTTGACGTGTCCAACACGGTGCTCGCCCTGGATCTATGACCCGAAGGCCTATAGTATCTATAGTATAGGGTCAGGTCTTTAATCGAATAAGTAATATGTAATAGGACATGCATGAATTTTCGCACACTTTTTTCGTCTTCTCGGCGCATGCGTGCTATATTTTCAGCCTCAGCACACTGCGCATGTAGGCCCTACCTGGAGTGCTGCAGCGGGTCGCCCCTTTGTCAACAAAAACTCATGCAGGTGTCGACTAGATATAGCGCAAAAGACAAGATATGCGGTTTTCATTGACGGACCAACCAAGTTGCAGCTGTCTCTGCATGCTTTTGCCAGGCCGGACCTCACATGAGGATACATGAGGGGTCCGGCTGCCAAACTAGAAACCAAATGAAACCAGCAAATCCAACTGCAACATGCGCCATCCTGAATGATTGTGGCCACATGTGGGCACTGCCGATTTCAGGGCATGTGAGGACACATGGTTTCTATCAAACTCAGCAATCTTTGCGAACAAGTCGCCCAGTTGTTCTTGGGCCTTTTGTACCTGATTGTCACCATAGCCTCAGAAGACGAGCACTCCTTCACCGTCACCTGCTATCGGATGTTATCGGATGCGACGCCAAGAAATGCGCCTTGGGCTGGTTTTTCTAGGTCGCTGGTTGACACCACGAACACTTGGAAAACAGGAGCCTGTCACCCCGACATGGTGTTTTTCTGTTTTGCATTTCTCCTGCGCAAATCAAAGGCCACGCATATGCTGAACCACAAACTCCGTGGAGAGTGATATTGGAAGTGCCAAGTTGCTCTTCAATCTTTCCATGGCCTTTGCCCATGCAGCCTCCGACTGTGAGAAGTCCGACTCGAGCGCCAAGGGTGGGTCCTATCGCCACACTCTGGAATGGATTGACGGATTGTTTGGATACATTAGTCGTGTAAGGCCAGGAGACCCTAGTAGCGTCCTTGCTACTATGACACACTTACCAGGACAGCTTGAGCCAGTTCTTGTGCCAGTCTTGCAGACCTCCATGGTTCTGCAAAGCCACGGAGACGCTTGCATTGCACCCAGTCGCCTGCATGGCATCGACGATGCGCTTCAAAGATGGCCAGCTGATCTCACCCGGCCACTCACGGCGATAGAGGACGCGGATGCTCTCGACACCTGAGGGTCGACACCATGGAACATGCTTTTCCTTAAAATGCTGTCTTGGCCGGAACATGAGCTTCAAGGACTGAATTGCTGGTATTTTCGCAACCTTATTGCTTTGGGCATGTTGTGGCTGTATGAATTTAAGCATTCAGGATGTGCTGCCACGATTTCTGGCAGCCCCTCCTCCCAACGCGCTCGCTCTCTCTCTCTCTCTCTCTGTCTCTCGTCTGTGACAACCGTCCTACAGGGGCACTCTGACATCTTTGACCGTCAAGGCAAGTTTTGCATACTCATGCATACTCTCATCCATTGTCGAAGGTACCAGCTTGCTATGAAGTGATCGTAGGATCTCTGGGACGTGGGACGGATCTAGGTGCTCTGAAGCCAATGCAGCGATGTCGCGTATGCAAAGCTCTGTTGTGCTGTAAACGACGCCAGCGTAGCCGCGTTCTCGCCAGTTGTCACCTATGTTTGCTGCATTGCCATTTCATTCCAAAGTGATTCATTCAATGTGAACTAAAAGGATCTAAAAGGAACAGAACTAGACCCAGCATGTTCAAAATTGAAACGAGAACAGGCTCTTCTCCAATGCACACCCAAAATAAACGTGATATGTCTGATACGTTCAATGTCCAAGGAGCCATTGCCAGAGGAAGAAACAAGGATGTCTGAGATGCCTGGTACACCACGCTCCGCAGTGTTAGCTTTGAACCTCAAGTTGACAAGCGGGTATGAACTTTGGTATGAGGTTAAGGTGATGGACAAGCTCTTACAACATACTGGACATTAGTTGTAATTATTGACTATAGGTTGTACGAGCGCCACGGTTGCTGTACTGCAGAGAATACAGCATCTGTAATATAGGAATAATATGTGAGTCATGTGTCTTGATTCAAAATATATAAGCTTTCGCCTAGAATTTGAGAACTTAAATTTGTTTGCACATGGTGGACACCCGCAACATGTGCACCGTGCGTCGAACCCCTTCAAAGGCCGAAAAGGACCAGGAGCTCAATTGACGTCTTGGTCAAGTACATCAGCACCAACATGAAGTTAAACATACTTGAATATAGGAGCATCAAGTTACTAAGTTCCGAAGGTTCCAGTGAAACATCAAAGGAGTGCTGGTATGGCCAAGGCACTCTGCAAGGAGCACTGTTTTGCCTGTATCTCGGGCCTTCTGCAGGTCCATGGTGCCTTAAATATGCTGCAAAAATTAAATACTGCAAAAGGGTTTACACTTGATTCAACATTGCCGTAAATGAACACCTTGATAATTCTGCACCCTCTCCCTTGCCGTTGCGGATGATTGGTTGCAGACCGAAGCAAAACGTCAAGACTTTTGATGGCTTTCATTTAACGAGGCGGCTCCATACATAAAACTTATTGTTCCCAGAAAGCTGGCTGACTTCAACCTTTGGATGAACTGGTTGGCCGCACAAAACCCAAACTCTTCAGAGTCGAAGGATCTGCAAGACTTCTTGATCCCTGCGGGGGAAAGGTGCATCTGACTTATCAAAGTCACAATAAATTCCAAGGCCATGAGATCCTTTGACCTCTTGCAAATCCTGATATGGCAAGGTCAGCAAGTGCAATTTCACTAGAGACCGCGAGGAAATCGAAGCAAAGTGAATTTTCCGCATGACTGTGATGTCTATGATGATATACTATCACGGAAGCTCCCCCGTCTCGTGGGATGTCCATTGACGGGTCGAAGGCGTCTGACGCGTTGGTTTGAGCAGGCGCTAGATGGAGCTAGCCGCTAGCCTCTTGTTGTGAACGGCTTGCGGCGCAAAGCCCGAAGAAAACAGGCAAACTGCTTCCCAGGTTAGTTTCTTAGGAGAAGCCTGTCCACCTCCTTCCAGGACAAGTAAATGGCATCTGCATGTTTTGTAACTCCCGTGGGAGGGGATGTTTCCGGGCGACTTGTCCTCACAATGCCGCCCATGATTCAAGCAATCTTTAAAGTTTGTACAAACAAATATGCCAGCTGTGACTAAAAGCTCATTGTTGAATTATGGCTCATACGGCATATACCATTATATGTTTGCCGTGCTTGTTTGCTTGTCCTTGGCATAGAGCTCAAAGCCGATGGAGTCAAAGAGCTGCACGCAGTAATAAGCATCTGAGTAGCGGACACCGTTGTCAGTTGTCAAGTAAATGCAATGGCTGTAAGCAAAATAGGTTTTCCCTTATCTGGTTTGCTACCCTATTGAAGACCACAACAATCCGTCATCCCTTGTCTTTAATCCTTGAGCCCAAAATCAAGCATCTGATGCTCGTGCTTTGACACATAAAAGACTCTTGACTAAGAAGCCCCCCATATGAACAGGTATTGCAATGCAAGTCTGGGCGGTTTTATTAATCAAGAGTATTGATCGTCCTGCATTGATGATGTTTGAGAGTCTAAAACTATACCAGTACTATAATAGTCATCGACTATAGTCTACGGTCTTCGTTGAAACATGACCTTTCTTCGCCTCGAAACGTGTCTTCACCTCTTCGTCCAAGCCGCGAAACGTCACATCGCGACACCGAAGCATGGCGCCCGCGGGTGACGCGTCTGAGCCAACGGGACCGGGTCGTTCGATCGACGCGGAAGGAGAGTCTGAGTAGCGTTCGGTCGCCAGCCAGGTCGCTTCCAACTGCGAAATCAGAAAAAGCGGAGACGGAACGAACAAAAAGAAAGTAATAAATGTAGACCCTTGATTATCTTGATAAATAAACCCGTCATATGAAGAGGATTTCCAGTTGCTTACATTATATACCTAAAACCCATTTCTACATAGTATGCAATGGATAGTATTGCCTGTATACAATGGGGTATATATACTTATATACATTTCTTACTTGCTAGCATTGTACACGTTCTAGACCCATTTTGATATTAGTATACCATCCTTGAAATGGGTTTTAGGTATACAATGGGATATTGTGATGTAGTATACAATGAACAAATCAAGGCTAGCTCTGCTCGTCGACGGAAAAGACGATAGCCGATAGCAGTCAAAAGAGAAAGACATGGGAAAAGAATATGAAAACAGCCACTTCCCCTGGCTCAACACCAAGTGGCCAAGGCCGCTGATATAAAGCTTCTCATCTGGAAGTGGCTCCCAATCCTGCCATGGAACCGGGGCCCAAAGAAACGCCTTTTCGGCGAAGTGAAACACATTGCGGTCGCCTCACAAGCCTGGAAGGTGAAACCATTGCGGTGGACCAGCCTCAGGGAATAAATGCATTTCGACCACAAAGTCTTAATTGCTTGGGCTATATTGTGGCTTAACTTTGCTTAAAGTTTAAAGGTTAAACATGACATCAGCACAAGACTCGGATGGAAAGAATCGCACGTTGCTAGCAAATATATTTAGAACTGCAGGTTTGTTTCAAGCAAAACAATTGGTGTGTCGCACCATTAGCCAAAATATGTGCCAATATAACATGTGGCTCCCAGCCCTGCCCCTAGCTTGCCTTTAAGAGCTGAACCAAGAAGTGGTGACTGAAACAAATGACACGCGGTTCTATAGCCACTTCTTCTCACTCGCACACGTACCGGTCCAGTCTTCATCAATCTTCCGAATGTCCCCTCGGAAGCCAGTCCGATAGAACATGATAGAATATGCACGTGGAACCTTTTTCCGCTCTGTCTTGCGGAAGTCTCTGAGTGTTCACTATCCTCGCGTGGTCGGTGCATGCCCTGGCTGGCACAAAACCCAAACTTTTTCGGCTGTTTTACTTCAAAACAACTGCAAAGCAAAGTGTGAAACAGCTGAGTCAATGCAAGACATATCATCAAGCTCCGGACCATTAACACTTCAAGTCACTTGAGCTAAGGAACCATAACGCCATTAAACTGTCAAAACATAGTGTCCGAGTGTCTCTCACCAGCTGTGTTCCGTCAGTCGCCTCAGGCACATACTCGAAGCTCTGCTCAACCTCGAGAAACGTGTCGAGCAAAGGGCACCCAAAACTTGCTTGAAGTCAAATCCTAAGTGCTGATTTGCTTGGAATCATTTGGAATCCCAGCTGACCACCAGGTAGTCTTGTCTGCAAGCACTGCCTGGCTGCTTCCCCAAGTGGCCCAAGATGGAAATGAGCACCAAATAAAGGCCAGCAGATTTGGACAGCATCTGACCTGAACTTGTCAACACAGCGTCTCGCCTTTATGCCAGCGATGTACTCCTGGAAGCTCTGAGGGCATCCAGGGTCACTATGGTCATTGGCCTGAACAAACGGGGCAGCGCATTAAATTTATTTTTGCATTTGGGTGACAGCTTCAAGGACAACTTCGCTGCTGCTTCGCTTTGACGCATCTTTCTATGGAACCGCCAGATCAAGCTTCCAGCATGTCAGATTCAGCAGCATTCACAAAGACCGATCTAGTACGGTTGTGTGGCCTTCATATTGTATCATATTGTCACTGCACCTTTCCAGGTTGCAGCCACCATTTGATCACCAAAATTGCACCATGTGGGAAGGTGCAAAGCGCTAAGTGAGACTGCTCAGAATCCATGTTGAGCGTATGGCTCACCTGGGGTCCAATGCATCAAGCTGATATTTTGCGCAGGAGATTCGGCACTTCACTTGAAGACATGTATTTATGGACGACGCGCACACACACACACACACACACAGCGACTTGCTGGAAGTTTCCAGCACAGTCCTACACATCGTTCCTCACGGGGTGTCTTCTTGAGGACTCCCAAGACTTTAAAGGGGGAAATCATTGAGCATCACAATATAGCATCGCTTATGGAGCATGTGAGCCGCTACACTATGTTATACGCTGTGAAACCAGTCCCAGAATCTAAGGGGCATGACAGGGGTTACGGTAGTATATTTGTAATGAAACACAACAAGAGTCAGAAGAACCCTGGAAAGGACAGCAAGAATATCTTTGGGCCTCTCCCTGGAAGGAAAAGTGGGGTCCAAATAGTTCACCGAATCCTCATGTGGAGCTTGATCGCCTGTGCTCAAAGAGTGGGAACAGGGACCAGGGAGGTGCTGTTGCCAAACTCCTATCCATCAAGGTGACCCGTGTGTGCTCCGCCTTTTGACCTAACAAAGCAACATCCTTTCAACATTATGCAATTAGCTGTGCACCACTCTCTGTTTGGCCGAGATTCTTCTGAAGTTCGTGTGGCCCATGTGCATAGCTGCATTGCATCCCCCGGGTGCAGGTGCCTGTCCAAAAAGGCTAAGATGATGCGACGTCATCTCGTGACGTGCCCAAGTCTGAGCGGCTACTACTGCTCGAAACAAATCTTGTGACCATTAGACCATTCTTGCTGGCCTTTCAAAAAGAAGGCACACATCACCGTCTTGAATTTTCCATCATCATTTGGAGCCTTCCCGCCATTCTTGCCCAAAGCCATCATTCCACCGCCTCAGAAAAACCATCGAATACCAGGTGCATATTTGAAAGGCTCAGCACCTGCGCCATGACAGTCAGGTGAGCACAATACGTCGCATTTCCATAGAGATTGCCGAGCGGCCTTTTGCCATAGGTCCTTTGCCAGGCATGGGTCCTTTGCCCATGCCACCCATGCCGCCCATGCCGCCCATGCCACCCATGCCACCCATACCGCCCATGCCCCCCATACCGCCCATGTCACCCTTGCCCATCGGAGCCTTACCTATCGGACCCTTGCCTCCTCCTCCTCCTGGCGCTCCTCCTTTCTCAAGTTCCCACGCCCCGTGAGCAAATGTGCAGGACTCTGCACGCTGGCACCATCCCTGCGTCTCGAAGAACTTGCACATCACTGTCTTGTAGTTGTGCGGTTTGCCTGCAAAATCCCACCAGCAGCGCCACTTGCTGGTGCTCGTCGCGCACACACACAAAACAGCAAATGCAGTGAGAAAGGCAAGCAAAACAACTTGATCTGACTCCCATGACTCCCTCCCGCAAACATGTCGACACGCAATTTCAAGACAAAGTTAGGAGTGCAGCTAGGCCAGTTTGTCCATGTCAAATCTATATACAAGCGTCTTGCTGGCCTCCGTTTGCCTTGCCATCTTTGCCATCTTTGCCACCTTTGCCTCCCCAGCCACCCCATGAGTTCATCATCATATTCATCATGTTCATCATACCTGAGACGAGGCAACTTCTGGCTTTTCATCACCAACCTCAACCAACCTCATAAACATGATGAGAACATGATGATGATAAACTGAGACATTTGACTCTGAGTCCGACTTAATCATATATAATATAGACTGTTGATTACCCCGACATTGAGCTTGCTCTTACATCTCGATAGGGTCTTTTGTTGATCTCTCTAATCAACAGTCAACATGAATGTAATGGAGACTCGTGATTAGTAAAAATGGTTCATAAAAACTCAGGTTTGTTGGTTTATGTTTTACAACGATCTTTCGAGCCAAACCGTCTGAGCCGTACGGGCCCAGGCGCCACCTTTCGGACCTTTGCCCTTGCCACCCGGGCGTGAATCTCTGGGCGTCGCGAAGACCACCGTCACGGGATCGGTGAGGTTCTGCGGCACGTTGCCTAGCGAAGGCGAAGGCGTTCACCGGGTGTTCGGTTCAGCTTTGACGTCCGTGCGTCATGCCACGCGAATCTTTGGAAACAACATGAAACAACCGGAACAAATCAACAAACCTAACTATAGCAGTATACTATAGCAATATATAATCTCTTTGCAAGTTCGCAATGTCCCTCATAATACCTCATAGGTGGGGTTCCAGAAACTCCTTTCTGCGCAACGTCCGTTGCGGCCACTTGTTTTCCCTGTTCTCCAAGCAGCCATTCACATGTTCCACAATCCACTTGGCGTCATCCACCTCGCCACAAAAAGCATCGATGAGAGACCAACACAACGGCTTCTCTCAAAGAACCAACAGAATCACATAGCAACAAGGATGGCACGAGGCGAACGTCCCTGTGAAACGTTGTGGAACGTGCCCAGTTCAGAAGAAAGTGACTTCGAAGTCCTTCTAACAAAAAAGTACAGTAACCACTATTAATATACTTGAGACGTTCACATCACAACTTATAAACTACGAGTCAATTATATATAGACAAAAAAAATATCCGGGCTATGCAAGAATAAACTGCCGTCAACAGAAAACTTGTTTTTCCAGTAGGTTGAAAGTAGAGAGCAAGATAGAGCAAGTAAATCATAAACTTGACATACTCCTAAAAATTACAAACTTCCTTGAACTATTGCAATAATAAACCGCACTTTCACCTGTACAACAAAACACATCTTCAAACACTATTGGTATTTATATAATTGATTAATCAATAAGCATATTATATAATTCATTCAGGTCTGACCTGCACTCTGCATATGGGAACTTTGACCGTCCGGGCCATGTGAACGGCTCATCGCAACGTGGAAAGAACTAAGGCAACCTTGTACTCCCCTGACCGTCCCAAAAATGGATGACGTGACACACTTTCGATTGGGCATTGCAAGTGTCACCCATAGAATTCACTCTTTGAAATAATCATGGAAGTGGATGGCATGGCGGCAAGGATAACCATAATCGAATACCATTTTCCTCTACCAAGCAGTTGGTGAACTCGGCGAAACCGCTCCAGTTCTGCGAGTTGGGCGCGGTATGCTGCCCCAGGCGCGGTATGCAAAATGACAAAGGCAGCGGCTGCTGTCTTCCCGGCAGCGACTGGCAGCACAGTGACTTCCTTCACTGAGCCGTACTGACTGAAAATATCCTGGCAAAGTCCAATCAGCAGGCAAAAACTGAAGTAAGACAGCACAAAGTTGCAATTTGCCTTTTCATACAGTATTCCTCTCTGGCGAATGCAGGACACACAACATAAAGGTTGCAATTGTTTGATCAAACAGGGTGCCGCCTTTGTGAACTCCTGAGTCACATCCATCGGAAGACCGGTCACAAAGAGTGTCTCACTGGGCGGAGGTCCCTGCGCCATGGCTTCAAGCGGTCACCAACGCAGCGTTCGTGGTTCCAAGAAAAGCGCTTCGCACCCGTTTGGTGAGAGAGCTTTGTTTTGGCGTTGGTGGATGCTGGTGTTCGCTCAATGTGCTGAATGTTCAGTTGCAGCGCTTGCAGTGCGTGTAGGTCATATCTTGGTCTGCAGCATCGTGATGCCGCATGATTCTGCCATGGTGGTGCGAAACAAACTGATTGAGCATTCCGCGGCGAACATGGCTCCATGGAGGTCAGCAAACTAAGTTTCCCTAAACATCTAGGAGCCAAATGAATAGTGCGAGCACTTCTTCATGGAATCTCCCTCCCCGCTTCCTTTAGGGCGGCGGGCGGCGGGGGGGTTCCTTGAAGAAGCATGAGCTATCCTGCGTCCTAAGTAGCAGCTACTTGAGCTACTAGCTACCTAGCTACTACTAGCTACCCCCACCCCCGGGCAAAAAAATTAACATTGTTTTGCAAAATTCAGTTGGTGACTCCAGTGAGATGGTCCCAAAGCTTCAAGCGTTACAAAACGCTTCTGCCTCGTCACATGGATGGCCTTCTTCGGCCAGAACATCCAAAACGCTGGAAAGCGCTTCAGCAGTCGCCTGGGGGAAATGGTCAAGGCTTTGAAGCAATGCACACAATAGGTGTGGTCAAGAGTTGACCGCGTGTTGCAAGAGTGTTTGGAGGGAACAACGCTTGAACTAAGAATGAATCACCCCATCTTGTGCCTCTGGCTGGTAGCCGCCTTGCAAGGTGCAAACCACCCGTTGGCACAAGTGGCCTCGATTGCATGCGAAGCATTGTGGGGCACCACAATGTTCCATAACAAAATTGATGGGTATGACACGTGAAGAGATGCTTACTCTTGTGCCATCTTGTGCCCACATGCTCTCAGTGCCCTACAGCAACGTCGTACCACGCGTTGGAAGAAGCTGCTGCTCAAGCACAAACCCGCCAGGCATGGATCGCCCTGCAGCGTCAGTTGCTCAAGCAATCCGTCCACCACACCCGATGCCAATTGTTGCAAGATGTTGCAAGTCTACCACTCTTTACCTGATTTCCGCCAACGAACTAACTGGCAATCACCGTCTCTGATGTCTTTCAGTGAGCAGTGAGTTTTCAGAATCGAGTGTTATCACGAATGGCCGGTCTTTTTCTGCATCGTGAAAGTGTGCAAGGTTCACTCAACAAGTTGCCAAATGCTAATTAAGGTTCGTTTTCCCAAGGTGATTCTTGAATACGACCGCCAACATTGCAGCATAAGTCCTCCCTGTTGCCGAGGCCTCCAAACCGTCGAAGCCCAAGGCTAAGAACAAAACCTCCGGGGAGAAGGCCTGCGGTTCCCCCGAAGGCGAGGGAGAAAGGGAAACATGGCCCATTGGTTTGTAAACAAGTTCTTGTTTTTCTTGTTTTTCTCCAGGAAGCGACACCAGTGTGACCGTCAGCGACCCCCACCTTTAGACAACGGCCATGAAAAACATGCTGATATATTATATGTATAGTATGGTTGTGTGAATAACGGGGGGGGGTCCTTGACCTCATTTTATAGGTATAAAACGGTTATGCCAAACCCCCCAATGTGAATAAACTTGTGCAAGTAGAAATTTGAGGGTCCTATAAAACGAGAGGTTCAACATCATCTTTGATAGCTGCATCACTAGTTGTTTTTCATAGCTGCGTTCCAAAATTCTGCCCCTCAGTAACTGCCTAAGTCTTTAGATGTTAAAAACTGAAAGACTTTGTGAACCACCCTCACAAAAACACTCAAATCACTATAAAATGACTCGCCTGACCCGCCCAGTGAGGGAGGTATTAAACGTTTTATATGAGGGGTTATCCACCCTCATTTCATAGAGGAAATTTGACATAGCCATTGTATAGTAGTGGTTGGTTGACCTGTGTTTTTTTCATCCTGGAATGGCCATTCTTAGCACAAAAAACTATTTTTTCGCGGCCTCATCGCGAAGCATGGTCCTACAACCATGTCTAGCTAACATGAACCGGAACTATTAAAAGACTCTAGCGGCTGACATCTTGCAGCATGACCCCGGCAGAAAGTTGAGTTTCCACAGCTACCCAGGGTCACTTGCAGGATCTGTGCGACATCAGTCCGGCAAAAAGTATCCTAAGTCCTGGCGGAGGCTTGGAATAATAGACTATGAACAAAGTCAGGCGCAACTCAACCCAATCCCCGTGCCAGCTTGGGGAATGTTGGGGCGTCTCAAGCTGGGAACCTGGACTTTAGCGGCGCATTCGCGAAGCTTCCGCAAAATGTTATGGGCGACTTCCCCGGTAAGGCGCAAAAACTGCAAACATCTGCACAGCCCGTCAGAGAAGCTGCAGGTCGTTGCCTCACATGAAAGCAAAGACCTTCGATAAATCTTTCGCGGAAAGATTTGATACTTTCGCGAACCTCATCGCGAATCTTTCGCGGATGGTTTTAAGAACATCTGAAATCTGAAGGCTGTTTTGTATAAAACTAGGGCTCTAGATCAACTCCAAAAAAAAAATATATATATATATATATTGAGGCGTAAGAGCGTTGAGGTTGCCTGGGATGGTCGGTGCACGGAGTGGGCCGGTTGGGCGCCACGTTGCGCACCACCCCAAGCACCACTCCGAGCACCACCCCGAGCAGCACTCCGAACACCATTTTGTAAGTTTTGCAGCGCTGAACCCACTCCACATCGTGACATGTTTTCGTCTTCTTGAAAGTTCAAAGAGTTCAAATTCTTTTGCACCCATTGAGCTCCTCTTCTTCAACGAGTTGGAGTTCTTGTGTGCGCACTTGAGCAGTGATGCTCAGAATTTTCCAAGCTTCGTGTGTTCGCCGATCAGAGAACAGGCGCGGAACCCCCACTTTTCTCCGCGGAACAGGCGCGGAGCAGAAAAACATAGAGAAAACAGGTTCTGCGCGTGTTCCGCAGGTGTTCGCGCGCTGGCTGAAGAGGCGCCGAACCTCTGCAGATCGAGCCCTCAGAACCTCCGCGGAACCTATTTTCTCTACGTTTTTCTGCTCCGCGCCTGTTCCGCGGGCGTTAACGCGGATGTTCCGCGAAGGTTCTATAGGGGTTCCACGGGGGTTCCGTGGATGTTCGGCGGGTGTTCGCGCGCTGGCTGAAAAGGCGCGGACCCCGGCGGAGCGTGCGCGAACCCGCGCGGAACAGGTGCAGAACCCTCGCAGAACAGGCACGGAACGCGCTCGTGCGCACACAGGCACACGAATGTGTGCCCACTTGAGCAGCGGTGCTCCGAGTGACTCCAAGCATCGTTCAAGATTTGGTATGTGCTCGCTGATTAAGTTCACTTCGGTACACAGGCCGTGTCAAATAGATGAAATAGATGAACCTGCTGTGACTCTATTACATCATATTACAGCATATACATTATAACTGTTATACCATATATAGTTTTTGTGATAGATGAGAGCACGTGATGAAACACAGCCAGCATGTGGACGGACAAAACAATCTCGGTCGAGACGAGAAAAGAACTGCAGAGGCAAGAGAGGGAAGAGAATTGGTGTCCAGGCGTTAGCGTGTTCTCTCTGTATGGCACCAAGAAGGCATGACTTTTTGGCAAGGGTGCATTTTTGAAGTCAGTTACCTTTAAATTCCCACCCGTAGTGAAGAGATGTCACGAAAAAACATAGCACTGGCCACATCGATTCCCAACGAAACTTTATAACAACACCTCACAAACCTGTTTTACCTGCTTGACGCTTGGAGTACGCAAAGTGTGTGATGGATGGAACTACACTCGCTCGCATGTAAAAAACAGGTACAAGTGCTGCAAGAGCATACAACACATGATAAAAACAATGTGTTTTTCAGGGTGCACAGGTTGAATTCTGGGATGGAGATGAAGACCCCCCCTGCGCACCACCCCGCGCACCACTCCGAGCACAACTTTTCAAGGTTCAAATAGACTCACCACCCCGCGCACCACTCCGAGCATCACTTTTCAAGGTTCAAATTGACCACCCCCCCGCGCACCACCTCGCGCACCACTCCGAGCACCACCTTTCAAGGGTCCCATTGACCCCCCCGACCCCCCCTCCTGCGCACCACCCCGCGCACCCCTCTGAGCACCCTGAAATCATTGATTTTCCACGTTATGTTATTTTGAATGTCGACGCTTGTATGCCTATATCAATATAATATATATATATATAGAGAGAGAGAGAGAGCTCTATCAATCCCGTGTTCACCAGGGAGGTCGCTGACGTGTTCTTGAGAAGCCTGGGGCAGCCTGTGGCCCACTCCAGCAAGGAGTGGGATGTGTCCAAAAACATGCACATGCACAAAGTACTGCAGGAACCCGAGCAACCTATCAACATCGCATAACAAACTTATCAAGATCTCCCGAGTTGTTGACTAAATACCAACTCAACACCAGCTGAACTCGTGCTGCCAAATGCACTTTGCCGATCCTGCAAAGCCGGGAAGGCAAACTCCTCGAAGCACAGTTGAGAAACTGCTCTGCTAATATTTATTTGCATGTCCCTTTCTTTGTGTGTAAGTTTGCCAAATTGACCCGCACATTCATCAGTGTGTTGGTTGATTCATGTTTGTTGACGAAGCAATGTCGACCTCTGACCCATATTGCCCCACGAGACTAGTGGCGCTACTTCGTGAAGCTGGGACAAAAAAAGTAAATGCAAATTGCTTGAAAAGGGGGGTTAAGACCATCAATGGACTCCAGCTTCCTATAGGATATTTTTGGCACAACCGACTGCAAGTGTATATGCCTTTAAAATCCCTTTTGCAGTAAGCGGTGGATGTCGAGCATGCCATTTGGCAGTTAAACAACAATGATCCAGCATGGCTGGGTGCAAACCCTGACGGGGGGGCCTGCACCATAGAATAAAGTGTGCAACCCTTGCAGCGCTTGGGATCTGCTCTCTATCACATGGTTCAGCTCAACCTTTTGGTGTGCTGAAGTAGAGTCCACCTCTTGCCCAGAAAATGAACTACTGGAAAAAAACACGTATTCCAAGGTTGAAAATCATTCTACAAACACATGTTGGACAATGTCGATCCTGCTCGCTTGCACAATCAAGTGCAGCAGTTCATGACAGATGCTGATCAGCATCTGCTTTCACGTTATAAAGCAAACCTCAACCTCTACACTCTACACATGCAAATGCCTGCTGTACAATCCAGAACAAACCTACTGCACCTGGCTACCTGCCAACCACTCGGAGAACAACTCTCAAGCTTCCACTCATCCATTCGCATTCTATAAACAAAATGTGGGCATTATGTTAAAACAAAATCAACTCAACCTTTTCAGTCACTTATCATTTTGTCATATTTTGTCATACGACATTTTAGTTTGCACAGTAAAGCATCTTGAGGTGAGATTTCATTCTACAGGGCCAGTCTCTATAAAATGACCCTGCTATTGCGTTTGTTGCGTAGGGATCCTTTAAACATCGTTATATAAGCATATTTTAAGCATATTTTGCAACCTTCAGCCAGTCCGTGAAGCCAGTTTGAACTGTCCTCTAGCAATTGCCAGGCTTCTACGTCACCCGCACCTTGCTGCCAATCGAACACGGGAGAGTGATCAAAGAGCCATCAGATTGCACATGCGGTGGTCCAAGTCACCTGTCTTCCACTGGCCTCCGACCTCCAACCTAAGAGCGATGGCCTCATGCAGTCGTCCAATTCCTCCTGCCTTCTGGCAAAGGTAAATTCAATGTAAAGCCTTCGCCAGCACCCCTCCCTCTCTCCTCCACCTGAGAATGGTCAATTTGTTGGAGCTGGCCACCCTGGGAGGATCTGGATTCTCTGGTGTGAACAAGGAAGGCATGGCCACAGCAAGTGGATGAGTTCCCAACCACACTCGACCAGCTTGCAAAAAGGTGAGGGGAAGACAGTCTCATTGGCCCAATGTGGTCTGAACTACGAGAAAGACTCGCCTTGCCCTTCAGGAAAGGGAAGAAATGCAGGTCAGACCTGGTGGAAGGAAACGTTAAGGGACCTTCTGAGCATCAACACTCCACCGGCAATTGAAATGTCTGAGAAATGGGCTGGTTCAGGTGCATGGAAATGCAAAGTACATCCGCGTCCTGCATCAGTGTAGTGTAGCAGCTTTCTACCAACAGGTCTGGAGTCAGCATTGATCATACTCTTATCATCAAACCTGTCGTGGAACACCTGGGTATCATCACGACTTACCAGCACCAAGCAGCCTTGCCCGAGGTAGTACCCACATCTGATGCAAGCATACACAAGCACAACAATCATCAACCAACCTGCAAGCCTTTTTGACAAATCGGGCACAGGACCCAGTGCCCTGCGGCTTCCCCATCCCACTCTCCATTTCACAAAACAATACATATCATTGTAAACTGTGGGTCTTCCAAGCAAGTTAGGACAGTTAGGAGTATCCACAATCAATGGAGTGCGGAATTTGCTGCTTGCTTCCCTCGTGCTGCAAGCGAGCAGTAAAACCAGAGCGAAGAGTCAACCTGACCCCCTCAACAAACAGAAACTCAAACAACAATTTCTCGAGATAATTGAAACAAAGACGCTGGCAATGAGATCATCAATATGCAGTTCAAACATGTTGAGAAGTGAGAGAGGAGTTCAAGTAAACAACTATATACATAGTGGTGAAACATTCCGTGCATGTCAATGCACATGTGTTACCTTGGTGCCCCTTGCTCTCACACAGCCAACCAAATTAGCCTCCAGGTGGGACGCATCCATAGGGGACTGAGTTCCGGCAGCCAGCAACAAGGACAGTCACCACTGGTCATCAATTGACACTCACAAGAACTACACTCATAGGTCCGGGGTTGGCAAATCCAAAGGTGGTTTGGATTCAAAGGCAGTGCCCTCACTGGCCTGGCAACAGCCTCCTTGGTCGGGCAACTCTAAGGTGTGCAAGTGAGTGACACTTGCACGCATCGCACTTGCACGTGTTACACAAACCGCTCACCCGCACGAAACGATTGGGCATTTTGTTTAGAGAGGGTCTTATGGTTGTAAGGAAAGATGCTGACTTGCTTTGTTGCTTGTTGCCTTCATTCTGGTGACCAACCTGGGCCCTGCATGACGACTCTTTTCGAACCAAGAAGGCCTGACGACTCTCTTCGACCAAACGTGTGACGCGACCCTCGACCTGACAGGTGATGTGGAAATGTTTGACCCATGGCCTACCCCAGTGTAGTGACTCCCCTGGAGGGTGGACGTGGACCCTGGTAAAGACGATTCTCATCCATCACCCAGTGGTTTTCAGGGTCCATGGGCTGTGAATTTGCAGGTGGATATGGGATCCTATGGGTTTCGGGCCTATTGTTCAATCCAGCTTTGGGCCTTGCTGAGCCTCGCCAGCTGTACAGGCTGCATTTCTGGAAGAAGTTTCTTTCTGCACACACTGCGACACTGCGCTCATTCATTCGCAGGATCCATCCAGAAAAAAGTGCATGTTCATTCTTCTCCAACTCCCGACAAATCAAGAGGCACATGCACAAAGTATCGTTTCTAGGCAGGGTGCCTGTTTCTTTTCATGATAAATTAAGATCAAATGTGCTCCTCCCAGTGTTGCTTTGCTTTACAGCCCAATTTGCTCCCCATATCATCCAGGTCCACCATGGTGCGGGGTTGGTATACTGTCCACTCAATCACATTACTGAACTTCAAGTTGTGATCCCTGCTCTCGTTGAGCTTCTTGTTTCTGACACACGCATTAAAGTGAAAACTCACACACCTATTACATATCTATATATATAAAAACATATCTAGTCTCTGTCTATCTATCTATCTATCTATCTATCTATAAACCTATCTATATTCATGTCAAAGCAAATGACCTTGAAACGCCCCTCGAGGAACACTAAACATATCTAAATATGTTACGCCGTTTTGCTGTTATGTGAGATGCTCGACAACAAGGGAGGAGAACAGAACAAGGCAAACTAAGCAGCGTTCGAAATACACTGAGCCACAACCCGGCTATTCTGAAGAGTACGGCTGCCAAATATCCTAGGTCATGCTCCTCTCCATGACCATGTGTCAAGTCGTACGCGGTGCTCAGATCTCGCTTGCATCACTTCTTGCGCCAAGTGGCGACTACAATTGTGTTCTCAAGCCCCTTCAGGTCTTCCACGACGCTTTTTACCTCGCAGGAGAAGGTCAGGAAGCGGCTTTGACAAATGCGGTCGAACTAACCATTCTTGCGCTCCATTTGGTGATGCCTTCTTCCAGGGATACATGTCATCTACCAGCTAAGCTGTGGCAGCTCTCTCGGAAAGGGGGCAACTGCGGCAACTCCACAATGGCGAGCTGTTTGGCGACTCTATTGGCAATTGTATGCAGCTATGCTAACTGGCAGTTCTCATAGTACTCTTGGCAGCCCTCCTATTGGCAACTCTGTTATCCAGTTCTCTGACTTGGCAGGGTCTGGTGACATCGCAGCCAAAACCTCTAGTGGCCGCTTATTTCTTTTGAGCTTGAATGCAAGGTCTTTCCTCTAGCCCTAATTACTGACAGCTGCAGATCCGGTCTTAGTGTATTTGTTAGGGCAGTTCAACTCATTCGCAACAGTTGCATGCTCTAAGGAAAGCCCTGTTGACAGTTCCAGCCAAACCTTCTCTTGATCTCGCTTTGGAACTCTTTGCGGCCGTATGGCACATACCTTTATTATGTATGTCGTGTGCAGTGGAATTCTTACCCTACAAGTCCAAAGATCCAGTAAAACCTTGTCTTTTGCCTCCTTATGTAGTGCTTGTGTCTGACCAACTCCAAAAAATGAGGTCATTGACCTGCAGGGTTATGCAGTGCGCAGTAACAGCTCATAACAGGTTCATTGGGAAATTATATATGTCGGTTGGGCTATTCGCTTGACTAAAAGCATTGGCAAACCAGTCGCACAATCAATTCCCAGTGAGGCGGTGTTGCTTACACACCAAAATATGCAACCTTCCCTTGGTCGGCAGCTTCATTTCAAGCCTTATTGTATTGGGCAGGGTACAGGTAGCCTATGCAGCTTCAATCCAATAGTCTGGCAGCGACCTACCAACCCCTTTTGGACACAATCATGCGCTACTCTCTGTCTAAGGCTCTAAGGTGTACTATGTGAGGCGTGCAACATGCAGAACAAATCTCAACCAAGGCCTACATCTCCGGGTTGCACACTGCAACATGCCAAAGTCATTCAGAACCAAAATCAATCTGGTCACTTGGATTTCACGGCCAAAAACGCACCCAAGATCCCTTGGGCCTTTGTTGCAAGTGAAGATCGTGAAGTGACGTTTAGGCTTTTCAGAGTTTCACGTAGGTCGCCTTGGGACAGCTCGACTTCGAAAATCGGCTGTGAAGATTGTGAGAACAATCATGCTCACAGAATGACAAACCGCAGCTGCACTTGGCTTCAGGATCATCAGTCCAAAACTCAATAGTTCTCTGTCGTTCAGAGCAAGAAAAACTTCACCTAACCTCCACAAACGTCCGCAGACCTTCTCACCTCGAAACGCTGTCTGGAGGAGTTGAACCAAGCTTCTGGTGAATTTTGCATCGGAAAGCACAATGCGGTAGGCCTTCCTCATTGCCGATCATCAGCTTGCACGGAAACGCAATTGCACAAATTTCCACAATATGAACATGTATGAACATGTATACAACAGTTTTTCTATGTTTTCTAATTTCATAATAGGTATAACGCCTGGATCACCTTGGCTGCAAAATGATCTGAGCACTGCTGTGCCTCAAAGTGTTTACCATTTCACGTGAAAAATTGAAGCCCTCTTACACTTCACATTATTGCGAAATTTGCAAAGAGGTGCAGTTCATGCGCAAAGTGCAGCCATACATCTGCAGTAAAGTCTTATTGTGCTCACCCAAGCAAGAAACAAGCACTGTGCAAAATAAACGCATAGTGCCATGCCTACCGCAGCTTGTCAATACATGCACGATATTGAGTTGACAACAATCTAGAACCATGTGTCAAAGTGAAGCAGCAGCCATGACCACGCGCCATGAAAACGAACCTGTTTTCCAATCCCCCTGTGGACTGCAAGGGGGGGCCCTCACACTGGAAATAATTTCTGGGTGGGATTTTTCTAGCCAATGTGGCTATATAACCCCTCAACATCACCACACAATAAGCCAAGAAGATACAGGACAGCGTGCAACAACCTGCAATTTAAATCCTCACCCCTACCTCCCCCTCAAAACAACTTCCACATGCAGTGACAAGAAGAGACGGTGAACTGATGCGAAACGCTGCGTGAAGCAACTGTGGCACGAAAACCTACTAAAAAAGGGTATCCATATTTTTGTAAAAAATTGTGACCCTTTTTGTGGGGGCACTGCAGGCATTCATCACAGCCCTACTCGTAGGTGTGGATTTTTGTCAAAAGGTGTCATCCTTGCACAAAGTGAATGTCATTGGACTTGGTCAGCCCTATTGGACAAACATAGTTTCACATCAGATTTTCTGACTTTGTGGTGTGAGTTGGGTCTTTGGGGATGAGTCTGGAGGCGGGGGTTGTGTATGGAATAGTGGAGATTCTTTTCCAGAGGAGCCACCCTGGAACAAACATATTTCAGTAAATTTCAGTGAAAATGGTCTGCCCCAAAGGACAAAATTTCTGTCACATCCGCTTTTCACCAATTGTGATGTGAGTCGAGTCTTTGGATCTAAATCTGGGTGTGGGGTGGTTGCATGTGGAATGCTGCGAATTTTTGTTCAGATGTGCAATCCTTGCAGAAGGTGAATGTCATTGGACAAGGTCAGCCCTAATGGACAAAAATAGTTTCACTGCAGATTTTCTGATTTCGTGGTGTGAGTCCAGTTTTGGAGATCTTTGGGGCTTAGTCTGGGTGTGGGGTGGTCGCTTTTGGAATGGTGTGGATTTTTGTCCAGAGGTGTCATCCTTGCACAAAGTGAATGTCATTGGACTTGGTCAGCCCTATTGGACAAAAATAGTTTCACATCAGATTTTCTGACTTTGTGGTGTGAGTTGGGTCTTTGGGGATGAGTCTGGATGCGGGGGTTGTGTAGTATGGAATAGTGGAGATTTTTTCCAAAGGAGCCGCCCTGGAACAAACATATTTCAGTAAATTTCAGTGAAAATGGTCTGCCCCAAAGGACAAAATTTCTGTCACATCCGCTTTTCACCAGTTGTGATGTGAGTCGAGTCTTTGGATCTAAATCTGGGTGTGGGGTGGTTGCATGTGGAATGCTGCGAATTTTTGTTCAGATGTGCAATCCTTGCAGAAGGTGAATGTCATTGGACAAGGTCAGCCCTAATGGACAAAAATAGTTTCACTGCAGATTTTCTGATTTCGTGGTGTGAGTCCAGTTTTGGAGATCTTTGGGGCTTAGTCTGGGTGTGGGGTGGTTGCATGTGGAACATTGTGGAACGCCCTCAGAAAAAGAAAGGACAAGTATATAGACTGACGATGCCAGTGGGATGGCAGTTCAGAACGGAATGAAATCGTAGATCTGATGAAGCTCGTACACTTTGGATTGCGCTAGGTTTCGGCCCGGTGATGCGGAGATCCGGCAAGGCCCGCTGGGGTAAAGGCAACCGGTTTCACTGTGCAATTCTGGTTCCAAGACTCAATGATGCTTAAGTGCTTAAGCGTAACGGCCAGTTTAACGTTATCTTGCCGATATGCCGAGTGAAAACCTACTGTGATTGGCATCAGCCCTCCCCTAGCTTGCCAGAGCAAGGACAATTTCAGCTAGCTTACTCTCTCTCTCTATATATAGCTTGCGTTATTTCATAACCATGTTTAAACACAAAGTCGCAGCCAATTGGGTTCTGAACTCAATTTGATCACAAGCAACCTGCAATCCAAGAATCATAATCTTTGTACTTGCTTGCATCCATTATGTGACGTGTTTGTAGTAGTGAAGAGCTTTGTACACTCATGTTCGTTCGTTGTTGATCATTGTTGCAGGATTCCAAGTATAAGGTCGTTGCAAAAAATCCGGGCTCGCTAGTCCAACCAATCTCCGACGAATGTGTTCGGCCAGCTCACCCGCGATGGAAGCTATCCAAGGTGCTCGACATTAAGTAAATTCTTCTTGTGCTTGTCGTCCTCTGCCAATCTATGCAATCTCTGGCCTTCACATTGCAATCATGCGGGCTGCAAGCTCCGGCAAGTGTTGGTTCCCCGGAAACCAAGCATGTCAACAACAAGGAACGTCGCCCGCAAGGAGCTCGGTGTAACCACCGGGTCCGGATCGAGAGTGTTTTGGAGTTTTTGAACGATGTTCATTGTTTTTTTTCTCATTCCCTGCGCCCAGTTGATGATGATGATGATGATGATGATGATGATGATGATGATGATGATGATGATG
>CAXAMN010023250.1:2153395-2166318 GCA_963970005.1 Durusdinium trenchii | reverse complement strand
CAACAACAACAACAACAACAACAACAACAACAACAACAACAACAACAACAACAACAACAAACAATCCCTCCTATACATATATGTCTACATGTGCACGTGTGTGTCTGATGTCCGTCCCCCTACTCCCCCCACGTCCTTCCTCCCTCTCCTGTCTCGGCCGGTGCCCGGCTGTCAGGCAGAAGCAGAAGCCTTTAAATCCGGGCGCGGCCCAGGGCCCAAGCCGTGTCCTTGCTGGAGGCCTTCAGTGGTTACCGAAGGTAACCAACGGTCGCCCCCAGCCGCCGACCATGCCGGGAAACGACCCCCCTGTAATTTACAGGGTATTCTGCGCGTGGTGTTCAAAAACATCGCGTTTTACAGGGTTTCGGGCCCTTCGGCTGGCACGGATTTCATCTTGGCGACGTTATGTTTTTCGGTTTTTACGCGGCTTTGACCTCGGACAGGGGGCCGGGGCGCAAAAACTCGCATCTTATGAGTATGTGAACATAAATGGTGCAAAATACCCCCAACATAGCTCCAAGATGGGCCAAAATAGTCCCAGGAAGCCCCAAGATGGGCCAACATAGGCCCAGGACACGCTCAACACGGGTCCAAGATATGCCAACATAGGCCCCAGATAGGCTCAACATGGGCCCAAGATGGCCCAACATAGAGGTGGGCCAACATAGGCCTTAGATGGCCCAACGCAGACACAAAATGGGCTCAACATCGCCCCAAGACCGCCCGCCCCCGCATAGCCCAAAGATGGGTTCGACCTCGCCCCAAGACCACAACCAGAACCACCGCAACAGCAACAATAATCCGTCCTGAACGTATATGTCTATATATATATATATACATATGTGTGTGGCCACCCCTGTACCAAAGGATACCAAAGGACACCGACCAGTGGAAAATAATTCGTTTTACTTCACTCCGATTGTCAATTCCATTTAACAGGCAGGGGCACGGCGGCCGTTCACCTAGCCGTGCTAACAAAGCTATGGTGTTCGGCTGGAAGAAATACTGGACGCAGTATCTTGTTTTTTAAACCATATTGTTCCGGACTCACTCACCTTGCCGTTCCCTCGCAGGGCTGTTTCCCAGGTTCTCAGGCTTTAGCTCTTGCGAGCATCAATCTAAGTGCGCGCCGCCACGGAGTCGCAGCGTGTGCTCTCTCCCGTCCCTATCGCGTGAACTTCACTCTGATTTTCACTGCTCGTTTGTTCTGCTTGAGATTGCTGATCGAATGCTGCAGGGCGCACTGAGGTTGCTGCTAAGTAGTCACATGCTGCTAAGTAGTCATGGAGCTACATCGATGACATCTCCGACTACAAGTTCGCCTATGCCCGTCCATGCCCGTGATCCAGGCTACATCGTCGACGCCTTCGAGAACAAGTTCAACTATGCCCATGATCATGGCTATGTCAGATACACCTTCCGGTACAAGTCCCACTATGCCCGTGGTTCAGGCCGCTCCCGCCTCCCACTGTTCCTCCCTTTCAGGTCGACGCCATGAATTACCCGTGCCTTTCCCCTCAAACCTGCAGCGGTGACTTTCCAGCCACACACCGCAAACGGATCTCCCTCCTCTCCTCTCGCCTCCCCGCTCTCCTTTCTCCTCCTCCTTGACGATCCCATCTCTAACTTTGCCAACACTATCGACACCACAGTTTGCCCCTTTCCCACACCATGACCTACCCAACATGCAGGACAGCCCCAATTTTCTCCCAATCCTTCTCCTGGTCTCCCCTTGTGTGTGTCTACACCCGTACGCGGCCGTTCACCTAGCCGTGCTAACAAAGCTATGGTGTTCGGCTGGAAGAGATACCGGACGCAGCATCTTGTACCTGCAAAACATTTTTTAATAGTAGTCATTAGTGATGAATTTTAAACCATATTGTTCCGGGCTCACTCATCACTCACCTTGCCGTTCCCTCTCAGGGCTGTTTCCCAGCTTCTCAGGCAGCGCTCTAAACCGGTAATGTATTCACTAGAGTGGGCTACCTTCACGGATTTAGCTCTTGCGAGCATAAATCTAAGTGTGCGCGTCTGCTATCCGCCCCCTACTCCCCCCATGTCCCTCCTCCCTCGTCCAAAAACTGCAAATTGGACAAAAAATTGGTAACTAGAAAGGAGCTGCATTTGGGCCTTTGAAGCCTTTTTTCGCTTTGCGCAAAGGCGCAAAACAGTGTAAATTACAGCGCTTTCACAAATTTTGATCTAGAAAAAACACGTCGCACCGTTGCAAAAACTGCTTAAATATCGACGTTTTTGGTGGCATGGTGCGCGAAATGCTGAAAATATCATGTTTTTCGAGAAAGCCTTGTAAATACCGTGGTTTTGAGCCCTCGATAGCCAAAACCATCAGTATTTACGTGGTTTCCTGGCGTAAAAGCACATTGCGCGCGTTCGCGCCTCAAACGTGTTTGATATGAGGTCTCGGGCGCGCGCGCGCACGACGCAATGGAAAGGAACCTTAAGTTAATAACCAAGCAAGAAGTATAATCCGCGACGCAGAGATAGAAGAAATGCTTTGAATATTTCAAACAGAAGGTGCAATTTTGGTGGTTTCCAAGCAAGGCTTTAAATAGAAGAAAATGCCTTGTGCATTGATGCTTTTTTGATGCTGTTTGGGCACTCTGAACTCTAATATCTTCTATTTGAACGGTCTTGCCAGAGAAGCAGGATTTCATGGTATTTACAGTGAAGTCTTGAAGTTTTGGATGATCTTGTCCAAAAATTAGCCGGGACAGACGGTGCAAGCTAAACCCAAAAATCAAAGGACCTAGTGCACAACTCAAGATGTCCAGAATCCCGGTACAAAACGGCAAAAAACCTCGAGTTTTTGTTGCTTTTTCTGAAGGTCAGATCCACAAGACAGCAGAACAACAAATGAAGGTCAAATAGAAGATATTGCCAAAGCAACCAAGCACATCAAAAAGAAGAAATGTATATGTGATTATTTTGGTGTTGCAAAATAATCTGGCAATATCTTCTATTTGAAACTGAGTGCAAAGCAGCCTTTTCCTGACCCATGAGTCCATCTTCAGAGCTTTGCTCTCACCAGGGTTTCTCCCTCAAAGTTAAGAAGATCAAGCATTCCAATAATTACCCCTAAGATCAGTCTCATTGGGGCCTCGTGAAAGGGACTTTCCCAAATAGTCTGAATATTCTTGCTGTGTTGTTGTGAATATGTATCTATCCATATATCTATCTATTAATAGATCTATTCATCAATGCTTGCATATTTCCCAGAGATGCCATCTGCAGTGGAGAAACAACGGACCGCGAGGAAGGAAACAATCTGCGTGGACCAATAATGAAATCAAATAGAAGATCCAAAACAAACATTTCAAATAGAAGATGTACCTCACCGGACAGATTTCAGATAGAAGATATTAGATATTAGGCTATTTAGTGGTTTTTGCATAAGTAGCTATATAACATGATATAACACCTCCTTTATGCTCTGGCGAAGCCCTTTTCTTCTATTTGAATGTGTTTTTCGCGCGCACCAGAAGCAGTTTCAAATAGAATATTGAAATTCTGAATATTCGGGAATTTCTTCTATCTCTGCGTCCCGGATTATACAAAGGCATGCAACGGACAGCCGCAACAAAAGAAACAACAAACAAATCAGGACTGAACACGATACCGAACACGCGCCCAACCATCGCCGGTCTGCGAAGCTTTACAATAGCTTGATAGGGGACCATGGCACGGCGTCGCCGGATTTAAAGGCTTACGCCTGACAGCCGGGCGCCGTCACAAGTATGGAGACGCAGTCCATGCTGCCGACCCGCATTTCTAGCATCACCCGGGCTCCTGTGGATGCCTCAAAAAGCGTCAAAAACTTAGGGAAATTACAAAATGGTCACTGTTAAAAGTTGATAGCCAAAGAATGTTTGCGGGTCAAAAAAGAATGGTTGCGGGTCAAAAACGAAAGGTCGAGGGTCAAATTAAACGGTTGCGGGGGTCAGAAAAAAGGGGAAAAAAGGGGTGGTCAAAAAAGAAAGGGTGCGTGGGTCAAAAAAAGGGGAGCCCATAGCTGTAAAGCAAATGTTGAGGACAAATTTTGGTCGAGCATCATTAGCATCAGCAGAGTCTCAGCAGGAAAGATGCAAATCCTTGGGTGTATGACTAGGCGCAAAACACTGTAAATTAAAGTGCTTTTGCAAAATGTATGTAGTTTATGAACAATGCTGCTCGTACTCTGGTGATGCCAGTGGTTGCTGCTACCTCAAAACTTCCTCTCCTCTTAGCATACTTTTTCTCTATAGAGATAAGGCTTTACAGTAGCCATGTTTGGGCCTGGTGATATTCAAAAGGTCGGTTTGCGGCCGACATTTCTGGCACCGCCTGGGCTTAATGTGGTCCTTGGATTAATAAAGTACCTTAGAATAGTTACTTTTTTCTCCCTGCACAGATTAATAAAGGCCCCCAGAATAATGTATGTTTTTTTTGGGCGGGGTAGTTGTAGTGGGATATTTTTGTTGTTATAGTTTACTTTTTCCCTTTTGAGTTTGCTGAGATTTGCTTATCTTACAGCCTTTTGGATGGAGATTTCTATTAAACATTTGGAGATTTCCGTTGAGATTTGATGCCAGAGTAGCTTCAGAGGTAGCTAGCTAAGGATTCCTTATTTATTTATCAATTGATTGTTTTTCTATCATATTGTTCTGGAGTCTCAATTGTTGATTGGGGGGGGGGGACCCCGGGGGGGGGGGTTATTAATCAAGAGACTACATCATATGGCTTCTTCAAACCGTCAGGACTTTGTAGTGGAAAACGCTAAAAACATAGTTCTTGAACATTTTCTAGCCTAAACGCAGATAGCTTTGGGCTAGAAAAATGTTCAAAAATGTTCAAAAAATAAACAAAAAACTCAAAAGACTTCTCTGCGTTTTCCACTACAAAGTCCTGATGATTGAAGAGGCCGTACGTGCGTGCTCTCGTGTACGGGCGTGCGCGCGCGCCCGCGCGCGCGCGCGCGTGTGCGTTGGCGTGCGTGCGGGTGCGGGTGTGCATGTGCGTACGTGTCTGAAGCTGAGGTTGCCAAGTTTTTGTCTGAAGCTGAGGTTGCCAAGTTTTGTCCATCAGACCCTCGTGCACACACCTGTGTGGAGGTGTGTATGCGCAGGCGTCACAAGGTGTGCTACTTGTCCATTTTGTTGTGCAAAGACCCTGCGGATATGCGCAGTGCCCCCAAGGGCATCGCCGGTTGGCGACGCCTGTCAGTGAACCCATAGATTTGTGGTTGCAAAAGAGTAGCATCAAACAACCACAACACCTGCAACATGCAGCCATGCATCCCAAGCAATTCCATCAAACAAGCACATCAAAAGCAATTTTTGCATGTTCCGTATAAGATCCTCGCAGCAGGACGAAATGACGTGTTCACAATCCAAAAAATATAGTCAGCATATGTTTGTTGTGTTCTGACCTCACGACTATGAGCCGAAGCTTGAAGCGGGAATCAGACTCAGAAATTGGAGCTCAAATCTTCAAACGGAATGCTTCACTGCAGCCATGTAGCATTGTTTTTGAAAGCATTGTCTTCTAGCCCCTTCTTCGAAGGCAAACATTCCTGCCAAATTTTCTGGAACAATTTCAGACAACTCATCATACTCCCTAAGAATCCTTGGGCCCTCAAAACAGCAAAGGACCATCCATAGCAGGGGTCCGAACCCAAACCAAATATATCAAACCCGATTCTTAGGGAAACGAAAGGCTCAAATGTTTTGAGCACAGTTTTAAGCTGAAACGATGACGTCGCCAGCCTTCAAGCGTCCCCATGGGAGTGCAAGAAAATTGATGTAGTGACGCAGTGTCCACTTTTCCATCTTCTTCCTGTCCATCTTCTTCCTGTCCTAAAACTGAGCCGCTGGTGCAAGTATACAAAGGATTCGGAAAGGGACAAAGCCACATTCAATTAGCTCGGTTTGAACTCTGTTTCACCTTGGCTGTTTGAAGACCCCAAGCCTGTCGCTGGATGCCCTTGTGCAAACTCATGCGACACTCTGAGGATCAAACGGGGAATGTCTCCGGATTCGTTCCAGGAGCAATCTGCTCAATCGACGTGGGTTTCTTGCCATTCTCTTTGTTGTAGGTCTCCTGACCACAGACCACCGAGTCGACATGGCATACCTCCATATATACTGTATATATATACACATCATGATGATTAATCCTCATTGTCCACTGATCGCCAAATCAAGCACACACTACTTTGGCGGCTTGTAGGACAAGCTGCAGCCGGTAATCGTCTGCGTAGAAAAGGAATCAGTCGGTCAAACAAGGTAATTACTGGCGCTGTTAAAGGCCCGGTGGATTCAGAATGGCATGTCGCAGTGGCAAAGGGAAAACCGTGAGAGTGAGAGGTGTACAGATTTCAGAAATACATGGATCGTGTCTCATGTTGCCCATTTTTACACGACCTTGAGGTGATTTATTTATCTGCAGTGCAAATGCGGTTTGGATGTGCATGTTTTGCAAAATGTTGTAAACGCACGTTTCGAAACCACGGGGTGCCTTCCGAGACTCGAAAGTCTGCGCAACTCAAAGGCATGTTTTCCGGGCTCCCAACCAGATCAACCCATCCACGTTTTCAACGTCTATCTGAAACCTAACCTCAAACTGTCCATGGGGGCAGGGAGCCCTCAACAAACGCAACAAAACCACAAAACACAAAGACAAAAGTGACCGCGGTGATAGCGACCGCATGCTGAAACCAAAACATCCGTCGAATGAAAGAATGTGCCACAGGCGCGAATGAAGGACGCAAATTACCGCCCCCCACCCCTGCCCCCTGTAATTCCCTGCGCTGACTACTTAAGCCCTGTCTGGTCTCACACTCAATGTGCACGACTGACATGTTTGGCTGTTCTTCCCACAGAAACCCCACTGCAATTGCACTTCGTGTCACCGCCCCACCACCCAACGCTGTTAACGACACGATGTCAAGAACCAAGTTGATAGGGAAGTTGCATAATAAGAAAAAACAACATTGCATTCATGCCATCGGGTCGTTCACAGCACCGGTAGCTCAAACAAGCATGCATGCAGTATACGTTCTTTGGGGGCATGTCCAATTTACAAAAACATGTACTGATTTTTAGTTTTGTGCCACAAAACGAAGCACATGCTAGTTTCGCTGTGTTCAATGGTTCACGTGCCCTTGTGTCATATTCGAAGGCCACGCAAGCAGCCACTACGTCACTTCGTGTTTCATTTGGTTTCCCTCTGACCTTGAGCGCAGTGGGTTTAGGACTTGGTTTGTTACTTTCACATCGTGGAGCCGTCAAAGTACGGTTCCGAGCAATCACGCGATTGCCATGCCCGACACTTCGACATCGAAGCAACCGGACACCAACACTGACAAGGTTTTCGTTCCGAAAGCTTGACAACACAACAGCTGGGTACAAGGAGTGGAGATAGCGAGTTCAGCTCTACTCTCACCACCAGAAGTTACAAGGCCGAGAGAAAGAGACAGCATTGAATGTTTGGTTGGCTTTGGACGGGGCTTCGTTGTGACAGTGTGAAGATTTGGAGTTTTCTGAACTGGCCGAAAACGAGGGTCTGCTACCCATCTTGAGAAGGTTGAATTATCAGTAGCAACATGATGAGAAAGTTAAGATGCCGGAGGCCTTTGAGATGTGTTTCTTCAAGATGGCGAGGCGACCAGGACAATCGTTGCTGGAGTATTGCACCGAGTTCAACCAATCACTTCGAGAGCTGCAGATTTCATTGCCTCCAGAAGTAAAAGGCTTATGTTGCGTGACGCGGCGTTCGCCAAGGAACAACAAATTATGGTACAAACGCACATTGGCACAATATTGACATTGACAGCTGTTGAACCAGCATTGTATCTGTTGCTCGCTCGGGCAGGCTCGTTGGCATGCTCATGTCGCTCAACACCGGAGTCCGTTGTAACAGCAAGGAAGATGGAAGAATCACCGACTCATCCGTGGCGGAAGGTGACTGGAGCAGGATCAAGTCAAAAAAGGAAGACAAAACTGAGGCCTGGCTTGATGATTACAGCCCAAGTGACACGTTCTGGCTCGAAGAGGGCGAGACAGCCTTCTTTGATGCAGCAAGCACTGATGCAAACGCATTGTTTGATACAAAGGAATTTGATGAGGTGTTTACAGCTCAGGCAGTCCGAAGGATTTTACCCGTTGTTGTTACAATGGTTGATCAGAGACAAATGCCAGTCAGCCCTTCGCCATGACTTCACTTCAAGCTTCGATCTGAGCCACTTGGAGTTCAAAAGAATGTTTCGCTTTGGAGGAGACGAAAAAGGTTTGTCCAGGTGGATGGTGTCATTGCCCGTTCTGTCATTGCCCGTTCAGGCATACATCATCTTTGGTGCCACACCTATGCTTCTTGGACGCCCCATGGTGGAGCGTTTGCATGCCGTCGTTGACTTTGGCGAAAACGCATGAAGATCATGGGAGGTCCTTGGAAGGAGATTGAGCGAAGGAAGCGAGGTAGCATGCTTCTTTCATTGCGCCGCCAGTTGGAGGATCCATCAGTCCCACGTTTGACCCGAGGAGCGACTTTCTAGAGGACATGAGGACGCAAGATCGATTTGAAGAGATAAAGGTGGAAGGAGTGGAGAAGATTGTTAAGAGCCTTGAGAGACTTTTCGTCTGCTGTAAGGCACAGGTACAAGACCTGAAGGTGAAACAAAGACGAATGGTCAATGAGGCCAGACCAGAAGCAAGGAAAAAAAGGGACCTTCTGGGATCTATGCGGAGAAAACATCAGGAGGTTTGGCGTAGCCGATGGCTGGAACTTCGCCAAAGCAAGTCACAAACAAGCCCTGATGGAGCTGCACACAGAAGGAGAGCCGGATGAAGTATTCATGTCACCAAAGTGCACCTTGTGGTCACCCATGGAGACCATCAACATGAGGACAAGTAGTTGGGTTGATCATGAAGTTCTGTCATCGCATTTACATGAACCAGGTCAGATTCGGTTGACATGCCCATATTGAGCACCCAGCCTTGTCCAGAGCCTGGCAGACTCCAGCATTTCTTGAGCTACCAGGCATGAAGGTGACAGATCAGTGTGCATGTGGTGCAATGACTTGGTCAGATGACGGAGAATAGAGACCTTTTCGAAAGACCACAACGATACACACCACAAAGCAGGCGATGATTTGGAGCCTTTGGAGGGAGGACAGGGATGCAAAGCAGCGGAGGATTACCCAGAGGTGATGGCCAGGCATTTGGCAGAAGCAGCCCTGACAGAAGAGGGCTTGCAGGAGCCCTCGGGCAAGAAGAGCAGTTGAGGAATCCTGCAAAAACTTGGCAAGGCGCAGGGAGCCGAAGCTGTGCGAATTGCATACAGTAGTTTCTTGTTACTACTAGTAAGGCACTTGTTCCTAGTAGCTTCTTGCTCCCAGTTGTAAGGCACTTGTTTCTACTAGCAAACATTGTTACTACTAGTAAGGCACTTGTTTCTACTAGCGAATTGCACCTGTTACTAAGGCTGCATCGGAACCTTGGGCATCGGAGTGAAGTGCTCCACCTCTTGAAATCTTGAAGGACAAGCCCGTCGCCCGTCAACGCCAAGGTGGACAGAGTCGAGGAGTTCAATGTGCACGTTCAAGCCGATGTCATGTGATTGGATTTGGGAAAGTAAAGAAGGTAGGCATTTTGGTCATGGCTGATGAGGCAACAAGGTATATGGCAGCACCAACCATTTCAAAAGAACAGTCCATCACACTTCAGAAGGTCATCGAGAGGAGTTGAATCAAAATGCATGGTCCGCCTTCCAGCTTGTCTGTCGATGATCACCCAGCTGACAGAACCATGAGATGGGCGAAGAACACGGCGTTCATACGCGCGTCAGTCCTGGCAATCACAAACAAGAGTCTTGTAGAAAGAACACATGAACTCCCGAGGAAGAACCTGCAGGTCTTCATGAAAGAGCACAGCTTGAAAGATCTGCCAGGACTACATGACGCGCTGTGTTGGGTCGTGCCATCATTCAATGACCACACCTTCGTGGATGGCTTCAAACTAACTCAGCTTGCGGTGGGAAATGACAAGGCAACCATCAATCAATTGCAAATGGTAGAACAAAAACGTCTTCACAAGCAATCGCAATTGAAGTTCTCGGCACCGTCGGCATGTACGAAGGCAGAAGTCGATGTGAAGCTCAGTAGGGCATTGCTGAAGAAGTTTTTGCGGAAGAGATGAGGAACTAAATCCAGGTGAGAGATGCCTTGCCTATACTGGAGGGAGTCGCTGGATAAACAAGGTAGCGGCGTCATTAATGACCCCGCTGTTTTTTGTGTATTCCAAACATGAACACGCAAGCGATGTCTTTAATGGTTTGCGAACTGCGTTTCGACTAGTCATTTGCAGGAGAACGAACAATTTTGTCAAAATTCCATTGTGTAAAATGTTTCGGTCCAAAAAACGAAATTGGTCACCAAGATAAATGGCTGCGATGTCATGACAACAAAGCACACTTCGTGTATACATATTGGTGTGCAGAGCACAGAAGAGTTTCCTTTGTACGGGTGTGCAATTTGAACGGACGTCAACACCCCAACCCACCCTACCCCTCCCCACCCCACTCTCAGTCACTCGTATTGTGCGCGTAGCGTAGCAAGGTTTCGGCTGTATGGCTGTATGGGTGTGCCGTTAACATCCCAACCCCACCCTCCCCCCATCCCCCCCCCATGTACGATTGCCTCGTACTGGCTGGCCCATGGATCCATCTCTTCTTCGAGCAGGACGTCAACACGTGAAAGATGCCAAGGAAGAAGGAATGATCGAAGCAAAGAAGAGAGTGAAGGAATGCGAAGGCTGCATTGTCAGGTCTTTGCCCGAGACCGGTGGTCCGTGTCCTAGACCTGTCAAAGGTCAACAAGCGAACCATCGACGAGCTTGATCCAGAAGACATGGCAAATGAAGAGCTACTAGATTCTAGATCCCCTGTTGAGGCAACAGCAGGAAGGAGAAGGTCCGCAGCAGCGTGAGGAGGAAAGGTAGCAGCAAACAACAGCAAACTCACCACACGTAGAGTTGACAGGCAATGCACCACCGGCTGATGACATGACACGGATCATCAATCAGATCAGAAACACATTCTGATGTACCACAATAAGAGCCGGACACACTGGAGAGAGCATGCCAGGACACGTTTCAGTTCCAGTGGAGGCCGACTCCATTTGGGATGCCCAGAGCGGAAGAACTTCCACCAGTGCTATGACATATGATGACATATGACATATGATGACCACTATGATGACCTTATGTCCCAACATCCAGCACCACCAAATGTCGGTGCCCCCCAACTGAATCAGAACCAGACGTTGAGATTAACCCATTGTTCAAGACACCAATGTCAGAGACATTCGAAGAGAAGAGGTCGCACCTGAGTCGTCAGGAGACGCTTTGGATGAGGCCACCTGAACGAGACAGAACGGCAAAAGGATCAACAGATCCCGACAGCCAACAAAGCATACATCCACCACCATATCCAAAGAGCGGCAGCACGAGGCATGAGGAGAAGAAGCCAAGGACGACAAAAGACTTGATGGATGCAGTTTTCCATGTAGAGTTGACATCCAGAATCCAGAAGAGAGGGCAAAGATCACAAAACAAGCCCCAATGAAATTGCAGAAGGTTGGTCATTCGATGAGAAGAGACGGGAATTGGTTCTTGGACCAACCACCGACTACCGGGGCTACGAAGATGGGCTCCTTGTGCGGCATCATTTCCGGGCAAGGGAGCAGACATTTCACCTCTCAGAAGCAGCCCTACCAAAAGGCATTGATTGATCCGAATTGCAAGTTGAGAATGGCTTGAGGATTATTCATGGCCAGCCGAAGATGTATGTCAATGCGGCAAAAGCCTACGATGATTTTGGAAAGGGGTCATGGTTTGGCAAGACACTTTGCCCTCTCAGAAAAGAAGAGGATTCCATACCTATGTAGGTGCAAGGGTTCACTGCCCAGACCTGTTGAAGGGAGCACTAGAGACGAGCAGCCCGACACTGTCAAGGATCAGCAAACAGGTTCTCTAGGCATTAGCGATCACTGCAGGTTGGTCTAAGTTCACTGCAGATGTCAGCATTGAATGTTTGCAAGGTGGCAAACAGTCTCGTTCGCTGTGGTGCAAGATGCCATCAAATGCATGCAGGCCCATGGGATGTCCACAACAAACGGCTTTGTGTTGGATACACCGTCCATGATCTGGATCACTGCTTGTATCGCTTGCACGGTGCTGAAGGTCGATTGGTGTCTTTGAACGTCTTCAATGTCTACACGTGGATGACATGATGGGTGCTGGAGACGAAGGAGGCACAGAATATGTCAAAGCACGAGAAGCACTGAAGAAGGAGTTCAATTTCAAGCACTGGACCGCAAAGAAGAAGGGTGAGCACGAATTTTGCAACAACAAGTTGCCAGCATGTGAGAATGGTGCTTGGAAACTTCAACAAGAGGAATACATGAAAAAGATCAATCCCATGTCGACAACGTCAAAGAAGCAGCACGACGAGCTTACCAGTTCTCTCAGTGGCCTTTTGGGAGCAATGCAGTGGACGGCAAGCATTTCATTTTTGTGTAAACATGTGAGTGGAGCAACCAATCCATCGCAGAAGCAGCAAACAAAACACTTCGATTTGGCAAAAGAAACTCAAATGACTTAGATGCTAGCTGTTTCGGACGCTGCCTGGGGAGTCGGATCAAATCACCTAGTCAAGGGGTGTTCTTTTGCTCACAAGAAAGTGTTGGAAGGGGTGCCGGACCTTCCCTATGTGATTCTGGACTGGAGATCATTAAAGCTTCATTGTGCATCACGCAGCTCATTGAATGCTGAAGCTCAGTCGGGTTCGGCGGCAGTGGATCTCCTGGAATTCATACTTGTCACGAGGCAGATATCAACTTCGAACAGGTGCTGGACAACAACAGAAGTTCA
>CAXAMN010023250.1:2130581-2146949 GCA_963970005.1 Durusdinium trenchii | reverse complement strand
CACTCTTCACTCTTGAAAACAAGCGTTTTTCACGAGACTTTCACCAGGAGCGACAATCAAAGCTTCCAAAAACGAGCGTGTTCCACGAGACTTTCTCTTGCTAAACAGTCTTGCTTGAAACTCTTTGCTGGGCAATCTTTCTTGACACTTGTTCTTGACACTTGTTCTTGACACTCTTGCTTGACACGTTTGCTGGACACTCTTGCTTCACACTCTTGCTGGACACTCTTGACACGACACTCTTGCCTCACACTCTTTCTTGACACTCTTTGCTAGACAATCTTTCTTGACACTTTCTCTTGACACTCTTGCTTGACACTCTGCTAGACACTCTTGCTGGACACTCTTTCCTAGACACTCTTGCTTGACACTCTTGCTTGGCACTCTTGCTGGGCACTCTTTGCTAGGCACTCTTGCTGGACACTCTGCTAGACACTCTTGCTGGACACTCTTTGCTAGACACTCTTGCTGGGCAGGACACTCTTGCTGGGCAGGACACTCTGCTAGACACTCTTGCTGGACACTCTTGAAATGACATTCTGCTAGACACTCTTGCTAGACACTCTTTCTTGACACTCTTTGCTAGACATTGTGCTAGAAAGTGTAACACAGACAAAGTCCTGCCAGGTATGTCACTTTCCGACGTCAAGTCTCCAAAACGAGCGTTTCGCACGAAACTTCCTCCAAAAGTCACACGCTCCAAAACGAGCGTTTCGTCCGAGACTTCCTCCAAAAGTCACACGTCAAGTCTCCAAAACAATTGTTTCGTACGAGACTTCCTCCAAGAGTCACACGTCATGGCTCCAAAACGAGCGTTTCGTACGAGACTTCCTCAAAAACTCAGACTTTCAAAGTCCGCAAAACGAGAACACCCATCGGAGCACACCCATCGCGCAGCCCTGCCAAGCAGTTTCGCGATTCCAGCCCCTCCAAACAACACCCGCTCACACGCCAATCCCAAAGTCACAGCGACATTCACCTCAACCACAACTCACAACCTCACGATTCCCTGCGCCCGCCACGAATCTTTCCACGTCCACACGTCTAACGCGCACAAAGTCCTGCGCCTGCCACGAAACGTCACCTCCGTCACACATCGCAACCTCACGATTCCCTGCGCCGCGCCTGCCACGAAAATCGCACTTCCACACCTCAAAACCCGCACAAAGTACTGCGCCTGCCACGAAAAGTGACAATGTCATCTCATGTGAGCTTCAACAAAATTTGCACCACACCACACGTTTGGAATGATTTCGGCCCGTTCTGAGCACACTCCCATCCACCAAAATCACCATTTCAGCTGAGACTTGTCACGAAAACAGCGCTTCGATGCCACACCCTGAAACGCAAACCCCAATGGCACGGCCACATCCAACACCCCAAAACACGACTCTCCAAACGCTAATCCCAATGGAATACCGACACAAACGTGTCACTTTCACGAAACCCTGCGCTTGTGCAGCGAAATGCATCACGTTTCTTGCGCGACATGTCACTTTCATGCAAATCACAATGTAATAGCGGCGCAGACTGACACGTGACACATCCATGAAAAGTCACTTGCAAAAGCTTCCCCCAATGTCAGGGCCATAGAGACATCATACGGACGGTTGCAAACGGTTGCGGACGGTTGCAGACGGTTACAAACGGTTGCGAACTCGAAAACAACGTCGGGCAAACACACCTCTACCCTCAGACTCCCAAGTTAAACGAGAAACCTTCGCTACGCATTCGGGAAAATCATAATTTAAATTGTCCTCCCCTTGCAAACGTCCGGGGCCCTGTAGTAGTAGTAGTCGTCGTCGTCGTCGTAGTAGTAGTGGTAGTCGTAGTCGTAGTCGTAGAATAAGTAGAAGTAGAAGTAGAAGTAGTAGTAGAAGAAGTAGTAGTAGTAGTAGTAATAGTCGCAGTGGTAGTGGTAGTGGTAGTGGTTGTGTGTTTGTGGTTGTGTTTGTGGTTGTGTGTTTGCGGTTGCGTTTGTGATTGTGTTTGTGGTTGTGCTTGTGGTTGCGTCTTTGTCGTTGTGGCTGTGGTTGTGTTTGTGGTTGTGTGCTTGTCATTGCGTGTTTGTGATTGTGGCTGTGGTTGTGGCTGTGTGGTTGTGTGTTTGTTGTTTTGTGTTTGTGGTTGTGTTTGTGATTGTGTGTTTGTGACTGTGTGTTTCTGGTTGTGTTTGTAGTTGTGTGTTTGTTGTTGCGTTTGTGGTTGTGTGTTTGTGGTTGTATTTGTAGTTGTGTGTTTCTTGTTGTGTTTGTGGTTGTGTGTTTGTGGTTGTGTTTGTGGTTGTGTGTTTGTGATTGTGGTTGTGTGCTGTGGTTGGGGTCCAGCAGGGAACACTGGGCGCGGATGGTCGTGGTTGAGCTCCGGCAGGGAACACTGGGCGTGGATGGTCGTGGTTGAGGTGCGGCAGGGAACACTGGGCGTGGCTGGTCGTGGTTGAGGTCCGGCGGAGGAGAGGACGCGGAGGAGATGGGGCTGTCGTAAAATCTAACAACCCTCACCTGTCAGGTGGGGAAAAAAAATATATATATATACCGCCACAAATTTACTGAAAACATACATACTTAGGGAAATCGACTTTCCAAAAGATCCTAAGGGAAAGCTTTTGAAATGAAAGCTTGTACAAAAAGTTCTTCAATGTGGAAGTGATTACTCTGAGAGACCTAAAGGAAAGGCTTTAAAGTGAAAAAGTGAAAGCTTTTAACGTTTTTCAGTATAGAAATGATTACTCCCAGAGATCTAGAGGAAAGCTTTTAGAATGATAGTTTTCTATTTAGGGACTCACTACCAAAGATCTAAAGGAAAGCGATTGAAATAAAAGTGGTCTCTAAAAGGCTTTCTAGATATAGAAATGATTATTTGCAGAGATTTGGAGGAAAGCTTTTGAAATACAATAACTTACTTAATGCTTTTAAGATCGAAATGATAATTCGCAAAGATCTAGAAGAAATTGTTTTTGACAATTGTCTAGAGATCTTTGTCTCTGAGAACTGTTTTTTTGTTTTGCTTTTTTTTCAAGGTTTTTGCTTTGAGAGACGCACCTCAATTAAGAAGGCGCCCCTCCCTCCCACCCGGAGCCAACTCTGCGGACAGAAAGCACTCTCTTCGTTGAACATCGCTAACTTCCTTTAAACCCCTCAAGAAAAAAACAATTCTGAGGAAGTCTTTTGGGAGAGCAAGCAGTCTCTGAGTTTTTGTTTTCAGATATGTGTTTTCTGTTCAAGTGGTTTAAAATGTTTTTTGTTTCTATTACTATTCTATTTACTGTGTTCAATATGTGACTATGTTCGCTTACTCACTTCCACAAGACCGCTGGTCACTGTAGCGGTCGCAACTTGGCAAGATCGTGAAGGATGCCAACTTAGCCCCCTGGAAAGTCCGCATGGCTCAAGAGTGTCGATGCCCAACATGTGATGGCCTTCGTCCTGGTGGCATTTCAGGTGGAAACATAGTTACCACCTCCTGCTACCCATGTTCAAAGTGGTCCTTGGAAAGTCTTGGGCCTGGATGTTGCTGAATGGACCAGCCCAGGCAAGGTCACCAAACAGAAGTTCCTCCTCATGATCGACATGGCGAGCTGTCCACCCGTTGGTAGAGGCCTATAGCCTATATATATGAGGCCTATGACATCACCACCATGAAGGTTGAGAATGCCGAGAGACTATGAACCTGGATCCAGAATCTAGAGTGTCCTGAACAAGAGGCCTTGACAACTACGACGCCAAACGGGTTGAGCAAACGGAGGCTGATGCTAACAGGGTGTCTCTTCAATGGACCACACTGCACTCAGGGCTGACGAAAAGGTGCTCTCCATCGCGTTTGACATCCACCAGAGAAGCCGTCAACGAAAGATGGTGAAGCAAACCTCCATGCTGTACTTCACCAAGAAAAGGAAGTGTTGAAGTTCAACTTCCAAAGTTCACGCCCTATCAAAGGGCACTCTTCGAACAGGCCAAGACAAAGGACTTCACGAAATGCTTGGACGACGCTGAAGTCCGTGGGACGCCTTTGGATGAAATCGAATCGTCAAAGCTGGATGGGTCTTGACTAAGGCCATTCCACCGGATGAGCTGGCGGATGTACAACAACCCGCAGCCAATGACAGGATCATCGTCTTGGACTTCGATCGCTGCTGGAAGGCAAAGGCTTTTGGGATTTCAGAACCCTCCTTGCTGGATAGATCCTTCAAAATTTCAGCTCCAGTGACGTCAAGCATTGGGCGCAAAATGATGCACTTCTTGGCCACGCGCCACCAAAGGCAGTATTAGGTTTGGCCTTGAGCACACCCTGGCACTTCGAGCAAAGCACTTGGCAGCTGCTGACGCCTTGCATGCGCTCGCAATCAGTGCTGATGGACATCATAAGCTGGCGAGTTTGAGCTGCACCCTCTGAGCGAGGACGATCAAAGCCTGAGTCCTTTTTGATTTGCAGTGTGGCTTAGAGGGCCCCCTTTTTCCATGCAGATCCCATAGCCATGGGCCACGACGGCTTGGCACCAAAACCTTTGGTGATCGTGCAAAGGTGTGCGGCACTCTGGGCGCATGTTTGCATTGTGTTGGATCGTCATTTTCCTTGCCCTCGCAACGCCCAACTTCTTTTCTACATTCTGCTTGAGCACCGCCCATGGCACATGGAGAGGTGATTAGGAAGAGTATGGGTGAATCTTTGAGCAATGCCCTCAAGAGTGCTTCTTACCAAGTGCACTCTTCCAGCAAATAGTGCCAGAATGTGCACATTGAGCGCTGGAATGGAATGTTCCAAGATCCCGCGGCCGTGATGAAATAAACCCTATAGGCCTATAGGGTGCATTACTCAGCAGAACGGGGCGCTTGCTACAAGGGAGGGGTGGTCCAAGATTAGGCGTGTGTATTTCCCAAAAATTACGCACATCTCACATCTGCCGACGTGGCAACCCGTGTCAGGGAGTGAAAAACGCGCTAATTACAAGCTAACAAAGTCGTAAGTTTGGTCAGTTGGACGCTTTGATTGGCATAGCCTATGGGCAATGGATATCTTTAAATCGAACTCACACCGTGGGCACATGTGTGACTCCAGCAAACACTAAGGAAAACCCTTCTTCTCTTCCAACCAGTTGCAGGCGGGGGACATGAAATCGTGATGCGAATGGGAAGGTATTTTTTTGTGGTTCGGCTTTGTCATCACTATCTCAATTTCCTCAGCTCTGTGCGACGGAAACAGATTGACGTCTTGGCCAGGCTGCACATGTGGCAAAGGTCAAACATGTCAGTTCTGGGCCAATATGAGTCAAGATCTGTGGGTTGCCTAACCGAACTATTTCCTAAAACAAATCTGCAACCAAAGCCGGTTCTGAAAACTGTCTGCGCGCGACATGATGGTCAATTGGTCCGCCATGAATAAAGACACAGAATATATAGATATATATTATGTATAGTTATACCTGAGAGGGGAGGGGACGAAAGCCAGCCTCTGGCTTAGGGGGTGCTCTTAGGGTAGGCTCAGGCAACAACGTGGCGTTGCAAGAGGAAGTGATGGGGCACCATCGGGGAAAGAGAAAGTTCGTGGTGCAAAGTTGACATCGCAGCCACAGGGAGAGGGGGTAGAAATGGACAGTAGAAGATATAGGTCTGCAAGGGCGCCTTTTTCTGTCCTTGTTTAGGGGGAATTTTGAGATTGGCTAACATCGGGCAAAGAGTACTTTTATGGGGTGAAGTTGACATCGCGGCCACACTGATAGGGGGTAGAAACAGAAAGTAGAACACATAGCTTTAGGGGGGGTGCCCTTTTTTGTTCCGGTTCAGGGGCGTTTTGGAGGTGAAAAAGGGCACCCCTAAGGAAGTGAGGGGCGCTTGCCTGCGGCGTGTTGCGAATCAGTGAGCGAGGCTATGGGCAGGGCAGGCTATGGTGAGGATACACATATGTATATAGGTAGAGTGGACAAAGAGCAGCCGGAAGTGGTGAAGTCGATATTGGAGCCACTTGAGCGTGCAAGATGAAGTGATTGGCTAACGGCTAACATCGTATCTTTATGAGGTGAAGTTGGGATCGCAGGCACCCGATAGGAGGTAGAAACATGAAGGTAGAATTATAAAGGGGTGTCCTTTTTGTCCAGGTCGAGGAAGGCTTTGGAGATGAAAAAGGGCACCCCTCAAAATCCTCAAATATAATATATGAGTTTGGTTGCTGCGTGTGCTAATCAGCGAGCCAAGATGGTTGTGGGAAGCCTATGGGCGAGGCTATCGGCAGGCTTATGTAAGGATACATATATGTATATAGGTAGAGTGGACAAAGAGGAGCCGGAAGTGGTGAAGTGGATATGGCTGTCATTCGAGATAGAGTGGAAGTAGACAATAGAATACATAGGTTTGGGACGGGGTGCCCTTTTTCGGCTTGATGTCGGGGCGTTGTGGAGGTGAAAAAGAGCACCCCTCTGTAGTTTGGGGAAGGTTTGGTATGGTGTGCTGGTCTATGTTTCAAGTGAATTGACGGCTGGCTTTCGTGATTAGATACTCCCCATATGGGGTGCCCTTTTGAGTCCACCAACTAGACCTTGCCACGGATAAAAAAACGGCACCCCTAAGCAACTCAAAGCCTTCCGCCTCCAACGCTTGCCCGCAGCTGCAATCTGTTCTCTTTCCCGCTCTCAACAAGTATACGGTGACCTCTAACCAGCTTGTCACGTCCCCTTGTCTTCCCTTTCCTCTCATCGACGTGAACTCCCACCCCTAGTAAAACAGTTTACATGGCCTCCTGAGCCCCTCATGATGCTGATGATGCACTACTTGGCCGTCAATTACATCACCGGCATCACAACACCCCAAAAAAACCCTCATTTTCACTACCAAGTGGCCCGCCTCTTTTTGTCGTTCTCCCCCACCAGGCTCTGGGTTCACCTCTCCGGAAGTGACCCACGCGACCACCCCCGCCACACCCCCTTTACTCATTTCCTTCGCTCAAGAACCTCAAGCCCAGCCTATCGGCTGGCTTTCGTGATAATATTGTATAACATTTGATCTCTCTCTCTCTCTCTATATATATATATATGCACAAAGCTTTGTAACATGCAAAGTCATAGGCTGCATAACCTAAACCCGTGTGTGCTTACTCAGCAGTTTGAAGCCAAATATTAAGAGGGTCCAAAACGGCATGCAACCCTCTCCGTCCGCAAACTACGTGTCCTTTCTCCACCACCCGGTCTTGGTTGAAAAATGCGAACTGTTTTAGCTCTAAGCATGAACATAATAGATTAATACATAGCATCCACGTTACCCCCCGCATGTTTTTTGGCGACAATACTTGCAGTGACTGTGGGCGATGTTTCAAGTTCTTAGCACGCACTTAGCGAACACGTGGCAGTATATCATAGTATATAGGAATAGTAGCACTCGCAATGCTACAGTATAGGTAGGATTGGCCGTAACGGTGTAAGATATAATATGCCACCATCCCGACACATGCCACATCCCTAAACCACTTAGTGCCGAGAGGCCGGATTAGGAATATTTGTTGGCCGGTGTTCCAGTGAAATTGGGACAACTTGGCGGCCATTCTTCCCCAGATCTTCAACCTGGCCAAACTCCAACCACCCAAACTTGCAAGCAAGGAATGGGGTACCAGCGGGTACTGGACTTGATGACAGAACCTCCAGAACAACTTGAATTGGTCTTGCTCCAGTGGTTACCGCACCTCAGCTCCTGGAGTTGCAGACAACAACAGCACCTGAGATTTGATGGAAATCAGGGTGGCCATACCTCTTGCCGCATGTTGCTCCAACAAGCGTGGTTTACGCCCATCATATAACGCTTGAAAAGAACAATGTCCTTTGTCAATCTGATTAACTGGATGTCTTGCCGAAGATTCTGCCACAGGCACATTGCGAGGTAATTGATGATCACGCAAATTCGGCCAGCTCATTGGCAAGGATTTCTGTTGATCGGATTTCAGCCACTCTAACCTGCCCAGTCATTTTGCGACCGCAGTTGCAACCATTTCTTGGAACCTCCCTGTGAACATAGTCATGGGCTGTTTGCAAACAAAACATGGCATGGACATTGGAAGTTACCACTTCTGGGCGCTCTACACGTCCCTATGTCCCTTCGTGCTCGCTTTCGAGAGCTCGACAAAACCATGTTCCAAACCGCTTGGTCTCTAACAGCCAGGAAGCTAATTCCCATTCCGTGCACAAAAACCAAAACACCAAACGTTGGGCGTTCCAGTTGCAACCAATAAGAAAACAAGGAACAAGTGATGGCCAAGTTGCTTCTTTGGCCGGCAAAAACCTTTTTTTACATCTTCTTCTGCCTCACCGGCCGGCCCTCCATCGGTTCAAGGAACGCGTGCGACAGTCTGAACCGTCTCCTACCGTCCAACCTTTGCTTCATTTCGCCTCTGACACGAGTTGCGATTCATTTGTGCTCAGGACGTTCTCCAGGCCCACCACTGAGCTCACCGACGACACACTGAAATCCGCTGCTTCGGACACCTCCTACGTCCGGACCCCTCAGGTGTCTGGGAGTTGCCAGCTCTCACCGGAAATGGTTGAAAACACAAACTGTGCCGGAAGGCGACCGGTAGGCAACGGACAAAACTTCACTGCAATGAGTCCGCACCTTGATGCACAATAGAATCATGACACTATTGCTTATGCCATTGGAAACGAAGAAAACTCGTATTTAATATAAACATGCAAAACCTGGCAAAGGCTGTGAACAAACCACCTCACCGAATTAGGGCATGAAGCTGTCCGGCTCAGCATGACACATACTTACGACTACGGTGTGCAAAATCGAGGCATGCGAAGCGAACACAACGACATGACAAGTGAAAGCAACGTTTATAAACAAAACGAGCGCTGGATAAAACATGATAAAACATGATCAAACAAGGTCTGTCTGCGGGCAGAGTGGTTGAAAAACAGACACACACACACAAAAGAAACACAAAAGGCTTTTCACCCTGCTTAATTTGAATCCTGGGTTTGCCTCAGTCTGGTCAGGCCATGTCAAACCACATATGGGTGTACTACTGGAGGGCTAGCTGTTCCAACAAATTGTACAAACAAAGCCTGGAAGTTTACGACATCCGGGTTCCTTGAAGAGTTTACAGGCATCTGGTGGCAAGTTTTCGACACGCGAAATGGCGAACACCGCACAATGAAAACCGGTCAGTCGACGACATTCGGACAGCAAGCCCCTCCGTTCCAAAGGTCCGTGCTTGGACTTGCGTTGGACTAAGGATGCTCCCGTTTCGCTCGACAGGTTCAAACCCCACTGAACTTCTTTCTCTTTCAACCTGGATGCAGGAACCAATATAGCCAATAGCGTCTCCTGCACTTTCACAATGCCAAGCTGCTGTCGTGACCGAACATTTGTGGGCCTTCCCCAGATCCGGAATCATGCTGTGGCATTCATCCACCGCCAGGAGCCACCTGTCACCATATTTTTCCTCAGGCAAATGCAAAAACAACCGCGGCAGCGGCATTCAAATTTGGCCCTACCTACATTGTAAACTATTTGCATGTATTGCACCCTGTACAGCCCCACCCACTCTGGCAAACCGATTGTGGCACCTGGACACAGCTAACCCAACCTACGAAACACTGACCGATCTGGATTTATAATAGGATTGACAAATAGTGACAAACGTCAAGAGTGACAGGCCAGTTTGATGTGTTCCTTTGGGTTTAGGGCAACTTCACAGCCATGGCACGTTCATCAAGTCAATGAGGCATTTGTTGAATCGATCAGGTAGCAAATCCTGGTAAAAGTCCTTGGGTGCATGATGTTCAGCTGGAATCATGTAATTAGCACTGGAAACTTGGACCAAACTTCAGAAGAGTATGGGAGGCTATTCCTCCAGGCTTTCCGCATCTCCTGAATTCCTGAATGACTCACCAAGCAACAAACATGTTCCGGCACCAGTTTTCGCGCTCCAATGTTTCAATGTCTACCTGGCAGTGCTGCCGCGAACCCTTTGCTCGCGCTCATGGCGCTGGCTCACGGAAACAGGAAGTGCGAGACAGGAATTGGCGGCATGATGCGGCATGTAACAAATTACACCGTCATAAACCATCATAGACCCCAAGTAACAGTTTGATGCGTTTTGTGTGGGTAAAACTCACGAAGGGCACTTGCGCAGTCACTTAGCCTCTTCTGATGGCCAACCAGTGCAGATAGACAAGCAATGCGATGTGCTGGGACGAGGGGACATCTCCAAAGTTCCAGAGCAAAAATGTGATCAGGGCCTAGGGGCTGGCTCATGCTGGCTCCAAAGTCACAAAGTTGCAAGGTTCCAGGCCAAAAAGTTGCGATCAGGGCTTGGTTGTAAGAGAGGTAAGGGCTTAACCGAGCTCGGCAACATTTCGCAATCATACAGCAAACAGCAAGTAGTATGTTCGCACGTTGTGCAATGGTCCACGAACGAAAAAGTAGGCCCCCAGGCCAACCTTACAACCACGCTGCCATGCCCAAAGCGTAACTCTGAGTGAGACTTCGGAAATCATGCGCTGGCGACACTTGTGCAATGCTGCGAGCTCGCAACGCATTGCTTTTGGATCGTATGGTTTGGTTTGTTTTGGTTTTGTCCTTCTACAGTAGTTCCCTTCAACCTCCCTCTTCTGACCTTGTGGTCCATTAAATTCGTCGCGTCACAACGCTGTCTTGCTAATTCCCGTCAAATTATCTCTGGCCGTTCAATTGCACCTTATTAAGTTGATCAATTCCATGAGTCTTACTTCCAAGTGACATTTGTAATTTTGTCCGCTCCAGCCATCCATAAATAGAAATCTAATTAAATCTATATGTCCAAACGGCTTGAACATCATTGCATCGGAATGCCTGATGTGCATCAACCATCATCAACATCAACCTTATAGTAAGCTTTTTCACTTTGCCTGCCATTGCCCGCTAATTCTGGTCTAGGGATCCGAGGTTTGAGGTTCATTGAGCCGTTGAGGCTTGAGGATCATAGCTTGCTCTTGAAGCAAGGACACCGTGTCCGTCGGCAGCCCTTGTAATTTCCCGAAAACTAGTGCCGCTGGACACTCCTTATCGCAATCAAACACATCGTCTATCGCTGGATATTCCAGTTCTTGTCGCATATGTGCATGTTTTTTCAAATAAATCGATCTTGCCATCGTCGCAAAAAAATAACACACTCGATTTGTTGTGCCACAACGGCAACAAAAACGCCAGGACTCTTTTTATTTTGCAATTTGGTGTTCGGTGTTCTTACTCCACGCTAGGAACGTGGCGAGCAAACATGACATGAGGATGCGCATTATATAAGTATATACACTCCACAAATCAATTTTCGTTCTGGCGTTGGTGGAGCAAAAGGCAAAAACACCTGGGCCACACACAGGCCTACTGATTAAAGTGTTTGTCGCTTCTATCTGTGGTCATACCCTTGATTTCATGTGCATCGATGCAAGAGCGCAAATGCGCATAACTAACCAGCAATACCTGTGACACACAGCTCAGATGCTTACGCAAGTGCGGATGGTGCGTGCTAGCTGAAGCTTGTTGGTTCCGACTGTGATCATAGACACATGATTCGTGATGACACATGTATTCACTCCATCGCTTGTCTTTGGAGCGAGCGCCAGCCGAGGTGGGGTGACTACGCTCCAAACATGCTACGTCGTCATGCTTCAGACTCTGAATGTATTCACTCCGTGGCTTGGTTTGCAGCGAGTGCCAGCCAAGGTAGCCTCCTTGCCCATCTTCAGCTTACCCCCTTCTGCCCCGCGGCGTTCTCGAAGGAGCTGCTGTCGTCTTGGACGTTTCTTTTTGACGATCTCCTGGTCAAACTCGATGGCCACTCACTTTGAGCATCTTCCTGAACATAATGAAGTTCATCTTCTCCAATTCAACCTCCAAATGGTTCTCCCTGGCTGGGATCATCCGCTGCCCCTTTCTGCTCTCTCAGGATCCACGGGAGGTTCGAGAAGGTCCAGCTAATTCCATGAGCATCAATGACTCCTTCCGGTCCAAAAACAGTCAGTTGGCGGCGGCAGCAGCAGCAGCAGCAGTGGTTGCATTACTAGGAACCACCCTGGTCACACCTACGAAAAACGACTAAAACGACAATGACGACGACCACTACTACTCCGTTGCTGCTTCTGCGAGTGCTAATGGCTGCTAATAGTTGACTATACCAGCAAGACTACTCCTGCTACCACTGCTACTACTACTACTACCACTACCACTACCACTAGCACCTTCACTGCCACTACTATGACGACGACGACCACCGCGACGACAACGACTTCAACCATGACAACCACAACACCCGCGCCGATGACTGCTTCAACGACGACGACGGCGACGACGACGACAATGACGATGGCGGCAAGGATGAGTGTACATATACAACATATATAATATGTAACTATGTAATGTAGTATATATATATATATGTATCATTAGTCCTTTGCTACTTGTAATTCACAGCAGCCGTCATAGTAGTAGCAGTGGAACAAGAACAGGAAGGAGCACACAGTAGTGGTCATGTATCCTTTTCAACCCCTGGAAAGGCATGTGAAAAACACGAGCGCAAACGCACGGCTGCCTGGACCGTTCTCATCAAGGACCCACTCAAGCCTGACAGGATCTGACAGAGTGGATTCTGCCCGGACTGGGTCCAGAAACCTGGAATAAGCATGGGACAGCTTACAGCAAGTGGTCCATAGCCGTAGCCAGAATAAAACAACTGATGCGGATCTGGAAGTGCTTGGCTGTCTGTTGAACTGTTGTCGTGCTGTCTGTGCTGTTCCAGGTAAGTGATGTTGACCTGTGATTAATACACGCCCCCAGAATAATGTCAGCAACTTTCCCTGCACTTATTAATACAGGTCCCCCCAGAATAATGTGTTTTTGTGGGGGGGGTAATATTTTGATTCCTTTCGGGTGTCTTGTTTCCTTTGATGTTTAATTGCAAATGTCTTCAATCTTGATTCCTTTCATCTTAGTATTGCCAGAGTAGCTCCAAAGGTAGCTAAGTAAGGATTCTTTATGTATTCATCAATTGATTGGTTTTCGATCATATTTTTCTAAGGTCTCCAATTGTTGAGGGGTGGGGGAAATGGGGGAGGGGGGCTGATTAATCAAGAGTCAACATCGTTGCTTTTGTATGCTTTTGTCATTACATTGGGTGTGTTGTGCTGCAGCAAATGTCATGATAGTGCGGGTTGTCTAGCTAGCATCGAACCCTAATCCTGTTGGATGATGAAAAACCATGAAACTGCATCTTCTGGACAGCCTGGCAGCTCTTCTTTCAATTGACTCACCTTGGACGGGCGCATTGACACCCCAAATGAGCCCAGTTCGCCCACTGAACCAGCTACAAATGTCTGTATGTCTTTAAGCAGAGGTGGCAAATTGTGTGATAGCGTCATTCATTGTGCAAAACCATGCCAAACCTATCAGCCTGAATGATACTTCAACACACAGCTCAACCATTCCGGGTTGTGTCGTGATTCCTTCAGTTCCCATTAAACAGCCACCGCTTTCAAGAGTCGATGTGATTTCGTTCTTCATCTGAAAGAATCGTCTCCGCATCCACCTTACAGTAACAAATCGACTCAAAGTTGAACGCCGTAAAGCGCAACTATATAAGCAAATACAACGTTCTTCTTGCTGGTCCATCCATGTTTATCGTTCTTCAATTGTCAATCGTCCGTCATGCTCAGCTGTAGAAAACAACGAGAGAGAAAACTGTTGAAGACTCAAGACTCGGCTCTTTTGGGTCGAAAAGGCTAGGAGATTGACTATTCACAAAGAAACTCTGAATTGTTAATGTACAGTAATCTTTTCCCTCTTGCACGCCAAAACAACTGTCAGGGCGTCTCAGGCGGTTCGGGGGCGAAAGAATCAACTATATAGTAGTATATATTTTCCAATTACACAGTGCGACTGTGCAATGGCTGCCCAACAACTTCACAAGGTTTTGCACCATGCAGCACGTACAACTGATTCAGTCAAACACAATGTTGCAAAATCTCAGCTGCGTACAATTGTGTGAGGTTATGCGAAGTGTCCAGTTGGAGCATAAATGTATGGATTCCAAAAGAACAAGCAACAAACGACTGGTCACAAAGTGGACCGACGTCTGAAAGAGCAACTGGCCGTTCGCTCATGTACGACACAAGTAACGGTTATATATAGAAGTCTAGCGCCAACCGAGCTGATACTGATACTGTGCTGAAAAAGTTGATTCAGCTAAGGACCCGCATGTTCAAAATGTGAAGGTGTCCCTTCTCTATGGATGTTGGAGTCCAATCCATGCGGCTGGCCAACTATGTTGAACTCCGTGACATACCAAAATATTAACTTACGTTGTTAGGTGACGTGATAGTGATATACATTGAATTACCACTTGAGGTCAGGGACGGGGGGAGGCCGAAAGCTAGCCAAAGCGATAAAAGGCAAGGGAGCAGCAGCAGCAGCAGACCCAGACCCAGACCCAGACCCAGCAGCAGCCGCATACAAGAAGCACCAGCACACCAGCAAACCAGCAGCTGACCAGCAGCAAAACAGGCAACAGGCCAGCAGGTGACCCAGCAAACACGCAGCAAAATGCTGCGGCCAAAGTCTACAACGCATTTCCCGAAGCGACCTGTAGGCATGCTTCCAGTAAACAAGCAGAAGTAGCAGCAGCTTCAGATCCACACTATGGGGGTTTTGTGTGTACACATTGGTGTTTTGAAGCAGGCCTTGTCAAAGCACACGAACCTCTGACAGACGCGTTCGCTTCAATACTCTTTCATTTGGTAACGTTGGGTCAGGGATGACACCTGCATCATCTGAAGTCAGGAAGTCTACCTGAGGTAGCTGTCATTTTGACAACAGGAATCTGGCATGCGTCCCCTTTGGGAGTTGAACCAGCAGGGGGGCCTCCTGAGTGTGAAAGATCAAGCACAAACCTCATCCCAATACAGGATTGCTGAAGCAAAGAAGAACTCCGCTAGCACGCTAGCTTTCGTGATGTGGCTCTATGACCACTGGACAGCTTTGCATGTGCAAAGCTGTAATGCTCTGATAATCTTGGGGCTGAACGTTAACGTTGATGCCTCAATTCCAGCAAAACGACGATTTGGGCTCACCGAAAAATGGTCGCGTTTCAAGACGTTCAGCTCTATAGAATGGCTGTACCGGCTGTACCTAATTACTAATGATCAATCAAGGTAAACACTGTGAGGGTGGTTTGGCCATGCTGAGCCGACCAAAAACAAGTAGTTTACTGAGCTGTTGGGTTTCTTCAAGTTGAACCTGCTGTCGTGTGTCACGTGATTGAAACAGCCGGAGTCTGATTTCAAAACCCTGAGGGTGTCAATGTGAGTGCTCCAAAGCTGCCCAACACCCAGCAATACCCCTTATATAGAAGAGAAGGGGGGGGTGCTTGTGGAGGAGTTTTCAAGCTCCCAAGCTCGACATGTCCGACATGCAGGCATTTACAATTGGCTCCATCGAAGCACTGTTGGGCTGAAGCCTCTTTTGTGATTTGCATTGTCAAGCCAATGTGGACAAGTTGCGAACAGGCCAAAGAGCTGCGGTCGATGCAATAGTGTTGCCTTACACTGTAACTGCAGCGATGAAGCAGCAAGAAGGACAACGAGATGTTGAGATCTGTGTTTAGCGTATCCATGCGTTTCTAAACATTTCCTGACTGCTACCTACTTGCTGGTTCCCTCCTACTTCCGGGGAACTTTCTCATCCTGCAGCCCTGTTGCAAGGCTTTCCTTGGCTCAGCGAAAGCAAAACCGTTGTACATCAAAACCGCTGAAATCTGGGAACTCGCCCTGTCCAGAGTCCACGAAAACCAAGTGAACACATCAACGCAACAGTGCCATGAACCGGCATTGCAAACCATGTCGATAAGTATGGCTGCGCGGATGCGCCCTCGTATCCATGTAGGGTCTGGACGGGGGGTTCTCCGGGGACTTCAGCATCATCGGGGACATCGGAGACTTCAACATCACAATATTGTCATCGATCACAACATTGTCATCGATCACAGCATTGTCATGACCACAACATTGTCATCGAATAGTCGTGTGATTAAAATGGGGTGGGGGGGGGGGGGTGGGGGGGGGGTCGGTGTGTCATGTCATTGATCACAACATTGTCATCGATCACAGCATTGTCATGACCACAACATTGTCATCGATTGGTCGTGTGAATAAATTGGGGTTGGCGGGGGGGTCGGGGTGTCACAACAGTGATCACAACATTGCCATCGACGTCACCATATTTGGCTTACAGGTAAGAACCTACATATATATATATTTTTTTTTTATATCGTATATATATATATAAAAACTCAAGAACCCGCTCATTTTACAGGCGCTCCGCAGTTTATCAGAAAATATTAAATGGAAACACAAAGCAA
>CAXAMN010023250.1:2068311-2130571 GCA_963970005.1 Durusdinium trenchii | reverse complement strand
ACTGTGCCTCTCCCAAAGGCCTTTGGGGCTCAGTTTTCCTACCCCCCGCCAAGCCGGAGGATCGGAAAACCACCCTTTTACCTTCCTATGGCCTCTCGCCAAGCCGAGAGCCATAGGCCAGGCTTTCTTTTTTGTGGCCAAAAAATGGCAAACAAAGACTTCCTTCCACGCCCCCCCCTTTCTTGCGCGTGAGCGCGAGTTCAAGTGTTGTGGAAAACTGTGAGAGTGAAACGCTCGGACAAACGGGGTTAGACTCTTTGAGGGAAGTTTTAGGTCAGCTAGCACCGCCATGCCTTCATTAATGTAAATTCGGGCGGTTTTAGCGGCTTGCCAACGCCCGGAAATGAGAAGCTTATCGAACGACCCGTGTTTTGCGAACCAAAAGGTCGCGCCCCCCCTACGCAGGGAGTATAGGGCCTGAACTCAAAAAGTGTAATCTCCAAGGCCGCAACGGCTGTCTTAAATAACATCCTCCAAGCAGACACTGATTCGACAAACCGTGCTGAAGGCACAGCCAGTGATTTCCACTGCCACAGCCACTTTAAGGCTACATCAGCAGTGATAGTAACCGACTCCGCTGCTCCTGCCCGCTTTCCACTCTTCGTGAGACCTAGGCTCACTACTGCAGGAGAGCTAGCTGATTTCATAAAAATGTGGCTATTTCTCACTTCCGTCACTTCACCTGTTCGCAGCATGCCATAGAAGGCCAGCAGGAGAGAAATTCCAAAGCCATAGTGCCCATGGAGGAAGCTCCAGCCGACCATCGCATGAACCGCTGTCTCGGTGAGGGGCGGCGCACGGTTCGGGTTTTCATTTGTGCTCCACGTCTTTTTCTGCCTGCACGTAGCGGGGAGCTGCCCCTTAAGCTTAGGATCTGCGTCTTGTAGGCCGGCAACCGTGTCCGAGGCCAGACCCCGGCCCTCGCCCTCGGACCACAAGAACTCAATGTATTCGCTCAGGAGCCGGTCAAGGTGCTCCCGCTTTCGTGGCAAGCTAAGATGATTGGCGTCGAGAAACTCATAGAATTTCTGCCTGGCTGCGGCATACCTTTGATTTGTTTTAGGCGAAACCGTAAGGGATTTGAGAGACCAACGCTGCTTGCGCTGAACCTGTCTGGCTTGCTTGCTGTGACCTTCAAGGAAGGCTCGTCCTATTTTGCCCATTTCTTCTTAACCGGCCTTCGGCTAGGCCGGTCAGCTGGATTTTGCGATGCGTGCATACCCCCAAAGGGGATGAAGATCACCTGCAAGCATCAGAGCGTTCAGCCGCATGATAATAGGTCAAATAGGTCTCAATTTTTTGCTTGAACTTCGACCTCTGGTCAAGGCGTGCATGCATACCATGCTATCCGTAAGGTGAAGAAACCGAACTCCCCACATTCTGGAGCGTGACAACTTCCATTTGATGCTGGTGAGAATGGCACGAAGTTCCAGGAGATTGATATGTTCTCCCGAATGTCGCCACCGCCACCCCGAAATGTCACGCCAGCGCCACAACCGTCCAGGAACACTAGCTCGAAGGCGGAAGTATTTGGGAGCTGGATCTGTACCTGTGTGAACCATGAGGTCTTCTCCCTTCATCGAGGAGAATCCAAAGCACTTGCGTACTAGCTTCTCTGCTGCGTCAGAGTCACCCGTTCCCAGGCGTCCCTGATGTGGTGGCCGCAGTAGCATAGAGCAGAAGTCACGAGCCTGCCCTGGAGTGGTAGCATCAATAATGTCTTGTACGGCTGAGAGACCTCCCATTCCAAGAGATCGAGATAGTTGCCCCACCAGCCAGCTCACCACTCCGACATGCCAACTATTTCCAATCATGCTCATACGGATGTCTTCATAGTTCTCTCCTCTTTGGTCGCCTTTGGGCACGCATTGCCTCGTGTAATCAATGGGAAACCCCATCAAAGCTTCCCGTTCCTGGATGCCTGTCGTCGCCACATGCCTTGGCGGTTCCATAGGACGTGGTCATCTTTGTACTGGTACGGCGGGAAACGATGTCGGTCTGCCTCCCACCTGGCAACTTCGTGAGGTTGACAGTGTTGTAACCCTGCCGGCCTCCTTCCTGGCGTTGCCCTTGGCCTAGAAGTCGTCAAAGTTGGCAGGTGACAGCCTTCAGCAAGTGACCATCCCGGCATCAGGAGGGCCTTACCGTTCACCTTTCCCTTCAACTGCAGTGGTTGACAGCGACTCCAACCTTCACCTGAGCACTCACCTACCTCGACGTCCTGCTGCTCAGGAAGCTCCCAGCTAATCCAGTACAATCTTGGCCGTGCACATAATGAAATCCCTTTTGCATCCATTCTCACAGGAGTTCGGCCAAACTCCCGCCTCATGATTGCTCTATCTTCAATACTCATCAAGGCCACATTCTCAATGAGTTCATGTACCTGAGCCCAAGGGAAGGCTCGTCTGAAGAGCTGAGTTATACGAGGAACTTCTTTGAAGAGGCAACTTCTCTCATCCCGTAACGCGCCCTTGCGGTCGGCGTTCAGGCCACTCACCCCTTGACAGGGTGGCCCAGCACCCACCAGGATGAGTCCAACACAAGGCCAAGGCCTGAACCTGGTTATCACCAAAAGCACAGACGTCCTCGTGGAACTCCGTCTCAGGAAAGAAGCTTTCTACTACTCTACGGCACCGAGGGTCCATTTCTATGCTCACGTGCCCGGCCATGGGCAGTCCCACAACATCACAACCCACCCGCAGGGCCGCGATCCCGTCGAACAGCCCCACGCTAAGGACTTGCACCAGGTCATGCTCTTCAGGAAGATCACCACGAGCAGGGCAGTTGGCTGCGCTAACCCCGTAGGAAGTCAGTCCAACTGAAGCACAAAGACCCCCTCCTGTGGTAGACGCGTCGGAAGCCGTAACCTCACCGTCCACTGGGATCCTGAAATCAATTTGAGCAAGAGGGCTAAGCAGGATGAAACGCGCGATCTCGATCTTCACCTGATAGGGTAGTGCTAACCTGACCACTGTTGGGGCCTCCCCATCAAAGCTCTTCATGTGCTCGAAGACTGAGTTCAGACTACCCAACAGGGGTCGGCGGAACATAGCAATGTACACGAATCCTCCGCAAACGACCTGCAACTCCCTGAGGGTTGATTGGCCTCGTACCAGGAGCTCAAAACCCAGCTTGCAGTATTGAACCAGCTTTTGGGGTTTCGGCATGGCATAGCCCAGGTCCCCGTCCACCAGGGCACCTTGCATCTCTCCCAATGTGAGCCGCCTTCTTGGGGTGTCTCGGCAGGCCCAACTCTTCATAGAATTGCCTGAGCTGTTCAACCTGCGGTTTGACAGTGCCTTTGATCTCCCCTGCCACGCTCGAGGACACTCGTTCAAGCGCGTCAAAGTTGTCCAAGTATATCCTGTATAGAGACTTGAAGCAGATGACATAGGCCTGTCCTTTCGCAGCTCTCCCTCGGCGCCCACGTGTATATCACCTGACATCGCACTCCAACGTACCACATTACGATGGATGTGCTGTGCAATACTGACTTTCCATTGTTCCGGGATGGCGAACAAGTAGAAGAAGCACCGGATGTCTTCACTCGACAAAAGGGCCACTTCTCCCTGGTCCAGGAGATACCCACTCATTCCCGAAATCGCGGGGAGAGTTCCTACATCTTTCATGAGGCTCTTGCATATAGTGTATTGACTGGCACAAGGTTCATGATCAAGCGTTGAGTCTCCAGGTTATCTTTGAACTCACCCTTGCCTACCGAAAAAAGGCCATTCAACAAGGGCAGCCCTTCAATATGGTGCAAACGTTCGATTGGCCAAACCTCGCGCAATCCTTTGCTCACCAGCCCAGCACAAATCTGGGGCCACTCCGAGTCACTGCACATGACACGTGGTGGTTTGGGCCTTACTTGAATACCCCGAGGGACCAAGTACTTTTCAAAATTTTTCACATACTCCAAGGTTCCGAGCCGGCAAAACTTCTCCAATGGCAGGCTACCCACAGCATCAGGGAGCGACTCTTGGATAGCCGCCCATGTCATGCACTGTGCAACCTTAACCTCTTCCCCCATGTAGTCAACTTTTCTTTTTAAAAAGAACGTATCAAAGCAAACCTCCGTGTCCGTTTCTTTCCAAAAGTGGTTTCGACTCACAACAGCAGCTAGCCTTTTTTCAACTTGCGCCTGCATGGTCGATCTGGTAGGCGTAGTCGCCTGCGAAGAATTGCGGCCCTGCAGTCGTGAGTCGGCGCTTGCAAATCCAGCCAAATGATTCAAGCCACGGACCACTCCAGAGAGCACTTTGCCATCAGCCAGCGGGTGACCGGACTCCATCAACGTCGCCCAGTACTGCGCCTCCACAGTCAGTGGGAACAACGGGGTATTGGGCTCGGTCTTGGTGTCCTTGTTGGAGCGCCGTGCCTGCGATTGCTCGTCCTTTCGCAACAGGTCAGCCGCTCGCTGGAATATGAGGTGAACAGCAGGTAGGGCACCACTTCCTGTCATCTCGACTACTGTGGTTGCCTTCCCATCAAATTCTGCCATCTCCACCTCCCGACACCCGGGAGCCGGACCTGCCTCCTCTTCGGGTGCAGTCATAGTGCCATGCATAGTTCCGACCAGGAGGGCCTTGCTCTCCCGATCCCTTGGCCTTCTTCTTGCCGTCGCCTTTGTCCTTCTTGCCCTTGTCGCCCTTGTTCTCTGATCTCTCTTCCTTCCACTTGCCTTTGCCGTTCTTCTCCTTGCCTTTGCTGCGCTCCCACGGAACGCTGCTCGCCCGATGTAGGATCTTGGCCTCCTGATGGGCTGCTTGTCCGGCCAAGTTCACCTCCGTATTCGATGCCAGACCTCCCTTCTCCAATGGAAGGAGCTCCATCTGCCGCAATAGATCTGCACGAAGCCCTCGTGACAAACCTTCCAGGCTCTTGAGCCGCTGGCTCATCACATCCAATGCAGATGACACCCGACCTTCCAACAACATGTCCATCGTCGCCGCCCAATGCAATGCCTCCCTGGCCACTGGCGGGCTCATGTTCTGACATAGCTGCTGCCGGCAGTACTGCAGGATAATGGGCCTCACTCCCGCCTTCTCTGCTTCCGGGAGTGAGGCCCCTAGCTGAAGCATCATAGTGCGCTGGGCCTCCAACACCATAGTTGCTGTAAGGACGCCGGGGTATCGCCGCCAGATTCGCTGAGTCGCAGTCAGGGGTGTGAACAGCTCCCGCTGGACGATGACGTTCCTGACGAATCCTTCTTGTTCCGGGAGCGCTTGCCCAACTTCTTGGCCTTGCGGCGTAACCTCCGCCGAGTCTCCTCCTTCGGATCGAGCCCTGTCGTGGCGAAGAGGGCCTCTGCGGACTTGATGCCAATCACCTTGTCTCGGGCCTTCTTCAGCTTCTTCCCTTTTTCTTCGACTTGGCCTTCTCCGCTTTTCCGCCCTCCTCGTCTTCTCCCGATTCCCCCGGGAGAACCTTCTTGGCCCCCTCGCCCTTGGGAGCTTGGGTCACTGGCCACTGCTCTATCCTTCTCCTCCTTTGTCTCCTCCTCAGCAATAGCCCTTCGCGGCGGCTGGGCTTTGGCTCCTCACTCCTCTTTGTCTTCTCAGCCTCACCTGTCTTCGCCCTGGTCCTTTCTCTCCCTCGACGCTCACCAGAGTCCCTCCTCCGACGTCGATCACGACCAGAACGAGCCTCCTTCTCCTCCTCTGTGGATGGTTCCTCTTTCACTCGCCGCTTTCGAGCAAGTGGTGGACGTGTCTCTCCAGGAGAGCTTGGACCTTCTCCCGCTGCTTCGTGAGTACCAGGGCTCGTAACCTCGCCAACCGAAGATGTTGCACCTTCTCCTCGATCACGATCACCAGGCCGTGCTGTATCGGGCCCGGATGGTGGAAGAGTTGGACCTCCGGGTCGCTCTCCACCTGCGTCACCAGGAGCTGGTGCTCCCGCTTGTCCAGGCCCTCCTGTGAAACCCCCCAAAGTCCCAGGGGCTGTAGTTTGCAGCCGGTCCAAATAGGCTCCCTCCAGGAGCTGAGTGTAGGCCTCCTGGAGAACCGGGACTGCTCGAGCACGGAGCTGTTCTGTCGACCCCTCGTAGAAGAGCAACAAGAACAGCTTTTGGACAGCCGCGCAACACGCACAAGCGCAGTTGTCCACGAAGTGTATGGCTTGTCGGCCTCCCCTACTCAAGGAGGCCATTCACCCTTAAGCCACAACACTGCGGTTAAAAGTCTTGGGTTTCTCGTTTTTAGATACGAAGCAAAGCCCATATATCCATATACAGTAAATTGGAAAGTAGGTTCCGCCTGGGCACTCAGGTCAATTCAGCTTCGGTCATTTTCAACACTCAGGCCCATTTGCTTTTTGGGTTAGGCCTCCGAAATATATATGTGCAGGACGGATTCAGAATCGAACGTACGCGTGAAACGAAACAGAAAGTCGCAGCCATTTTACGAGGATAAGCTTTGCTTCTCCTTGCTGCTCACTACCTCAACAAGGGACCTGGGTTGAAACGGGTCTTGAGGGCTCTTGCGATTTTTCGCGCAAAGCATGCGTGGTGCCACGCGATGCTTTCAAAAAAGCACTGCGGCAAACTTAAGACCGAAAGGAATGACGATCAGACAAAAAAGGGCTGACTATCAGACATAGCTTTTCTTTTGGCCGTGCAAATGTACTGTGATTTACATTGTAAAAAGCACAACATCAACTTTTCACTGGTGCCAGCAATATTTTTGAAGGTTTTTTCAGCATGAAATGCGATAGGCAAAAAGCATGAAACCACACCTTGACTGGGGAGATGAAAAAACACATTGTCCAAATCTGGCATTACTCTGTTCATATTCGACTTCTTCGCACGGATTTTTTCAAAAAAAACGTTTGTCTTAGCACTTGTTCAATGCATCAAAGCAAGCGCGCTTTATCAGAAACACAGGCAGGCTCCGCGTTTTCGACTCGTCTGACGTTTGCTTGTGTTGTTTTCGCCCGGAGAACCCCCCGTCTGCAGCCTCAATGTATTTCGTGTGAATGTGGGAATTGGTGTATCTGTGAAAGAAGTGTATTGTGAATTGGTGGGACTTTTTGGACTCTGTGCCATGAACTGCATGCAGGCTCTACATAAAAGGCTTTGTGCAGGTCCGACGTCTCAAGGACCAATCAGAACCAAATCTCCACCTTTGACATCGTTTAACGTGGCTCTTCGATGCTCTTCAATGTCCTGGCAGGAGGTTGAAGCCATCATCTTGATTGTCCCAAGCAATTTCAGCGGCGCAGCATACCAAAGCAAGCAAATGCAAACAGCAAATGCCTGAACGGTCCCTGGACTAGAATATGCACCAGGGTCACTAGGAAACTCCGCTTCAACTTCCACTTGCACAAAAGTTCTGGTCATGTTTCAATATTTTTCAAATTTGCCTCATCTCCGCGTCAATGAACCATGAACTCAACTACTGGGTGACCGATAAGCCCGTGGGCATCATGCATCCAATAGCTTCGCCAAGCAACTCCCAAGCAATTTGCAACAGGGGGATCGTTTTTTCAGCTGCGTGGCCCGTTCGGACCGCTCCGATATGTTCACAAACCATGCACCGCCCGGTTGCTTGATCCCCCGGAGGTCCGGGACCGTTCAAGGACCAAATGAATGTCCAAGGGATGACTTGAAAGCAAAAATGTCCGACCTTGTGTTTCTCGTTGGGCCGTCTTTTGACCTGGCCGGGCTGTCAAAAAAGTTGCATCAACAAGAAACATATTAATTGTGCGATCCAAAAAAGAACTATAGACTATATCAAATAAATATAAATATATAAATATCCATTCACAAAGAGCAGGACAGGGCTGCGCGATGTGAATCTTGACGTGCAGATTTCGTGGCAAACACGGCATTTTGAGCACTTTCAGTTTCAGATTTCGTGGCAAACGCGGCACTTTGAGCACCTTCAGTCAGTTGCAGATTTCATATGATTTCATGGCTAGCGCGGCACTTTGCACACTGGAAATGCAGATTTCGTGGCAGGCGCAGCACTTCGTGAACCTCGCTCAAAAAGCAAATGTTGTGGCAAGCGTAGTGATTTGTGAACCGGCAAGGGCAGCACTTTGTGAACCTCAAGGCGCAGATTTCGTGGCACAGCGGTTGCGAACCTGGTTACCTCGAAGTGCAGATGGCGTGGCAGGCGCAGCATCTCTGTGGATCTCAAGGCCTCTGAAAAAAACTCTTGCTATCTCTGGATCTGAAGATCTCTTGACTCTTGACCTCTCTCTGCATCTCAAATCCTTTCTGAATCTTTCTGGATGGCCTTGAGATCTTTCTTGACCCTCTAGATCTGTCTAGACCTCTACAATCTACTAGAATACAGACTTCAAGACCTGTGATCTGGAGACCACATCTTTAGACCTCTGGGTTTCTCATCTCCAGGCCTTTGGACCCTTGTAGATGTAGACCTCTCCTCCAGACCACTAGATCTGAATCCCCAGACCCCTCTGCATCTCAAGACCTTTGAAGTGGTTGGCTCACAAAAGGTCTACTAGTCTACAAAAGGTCTACTCTACCTTGCGCAAATTCTGCCCTCAGGTTGCTGACAAAACAAAGGCCTACCAGGTTGGAATGACAACATCGTCTTCTTCTAATTTTTGCCGTCGCAAGGCCAACAAAAAGATACAAAAAGGTCTGCTACGGAGGAGTGGCCCCCTCCTCTTCTACATTTTGCCCGGCGGGTGGCTCACAAAAGGTTTGCTACCTTGGAATGGCACCTTCCTCACTCTTCCTCGTCTAAATTTGAGCATCGGGTGGTTCACAAAAGATCTGCTTGCTTCACGGGATGTATGACCAGAAAATTCCAAGTCACCCTTAACGCGTCTTGCCTCGAAAGTACAGACCCAAGGACCTAAACACCAGGACCAAAGGACCAAGGGACCAAATGACCAGGACAAAGGGACCAGAGGACCAGGCGACCAGGGAACCAGCAGACCAGGACCAAACGAGTATGTGGGAATATGTTCTTTTTTGGGGGGATGCGGATTATATAAAGTGTTTTGACAGGAATATTCTTTGTAGTGATAGGAATCAAGTGTCTTTTGGATATTCCGTTTTTTGAAATGGCGCCGAAGTACGCATGATGCAAGTGAAGCAGTTGAGTGCGATCAACAAATACAACCCCACCTTGAGTCCATCCTGCTCGTCCTCTTGAATAGGTTTATTGGGATAATAGTGGCCTCAGCAAGCAACGACTTGGAGCCTATATCCATACTATTGCAGTATTCTACAAATATACCTGACACAACATAACAGGACAAAAAGTGTTTTTAAAGGTCGCCCACTTGGGTTTGCTCTGGATGTCAGCAGTTGCCATGTCATTATGTGCAATTGCTTGTCTTGACGCAGATCTTGAGCTGAGCCGCTCGTAGATGAAATGAACAAGTGGGTTTTCCAGCTTTCATTCACAAAGTCCTCCTGGAAGACTCTATGATGCCTTGGCTGGCAATCTTTCACCCACAGTTCCGCCAAAAAGCCCGTCAATCTTTCAGCCACAGTTCCGCCAAAAAGCCCGTGCCGATTCCTTCACTTGGCAAGTGGACTTCACCTAGTCTGCATCCAAGTTTCTGCTTGGCCAGCTCCTGAGGCAGGTGGTTTACTCAATATCAACATGTCAATCCAGTTGACAACAAAATAGACCTAAATCGCAGCGCTCGCGGTAGTTCGCAAGGCTGCAATACCACATTGGCTGCTTTATTTGTTGGGTCATCTATCACTCCAAACAGTCCTGCAGAAATATAATCATACTGATCATACACAACACATGGAAACGACAGTTTGCCCCACATTGCGCAAGCGATTCAACATCATGCAAAATAATCAATGTAGCCAGGTGAAAGGTTTCACAAAACTTTTCCCTTCAACAATCTCTCTTGAACATGATTGTGCGCAAACAGTTCTGCCGAGTCTATTTTGGCAGGCTAAGGAACATGCCCCCCTCCAGTGGGACAAACTCTTAGGCCCGGGATTCGGGATCATCCTGTTATTGATTTCGTCCCCTGGTGACTCGTACATTGGATCTGTTTATTCGGGTTCAACGGGTGAAGCAGCTGGTGACATGTCCGAACTATGCACCATCTTGTCGGCGTACTTGTTTAATCGTCATTGTACAGTGAATGAAGCATGTTCAAGACAAAAGTGACATGCACATTTTAACCTCATGGGCACGGGGTGTTTTTTCTTTCTCACATCTCCACATAAAGCTCCACGTCAAATAAAACCGGTCAAACAGTTGAACGACAACACCTCTAACTAACAGTATCTTTATACGTATTCACCCTGGAGGCACGCGTGGACCAGTCGAGGGATGACGTACTTGTAGCCACACAGTTGAATAATTTTTAAACTTTACATCATATAAAAATACGCGAACACATAACACATCACAAATGCAGGGAGCAACCGGACGAATGAATACAAGCAAGCAAGCAAGCAAGCAAGCAAGCAAGCAAGCAAGCAAGCAAGCAAGCAAGCAAGAGCCCCAGGAAATAGGGAAGCTTAAGCACATAGTTCAATGCTGTGCGAGTCAAGTCGGTGCTCGTCAGGCAAAACTTCACTGCACCGCTTTGCTGCACAAACATGGTAGTGATCGGCTGAGGTTGCCGCCCATGGACCAATTACAGTATATATATATATATAGATGAACCATGTGCGCAAAAGGCTGCAGAGTATCGAGACAAAGAACTAATGGGCGCTTGTGTTCACAGCTAGGGGACAACGAAGACAAACAATTTGCAAAAGCAACCGATGCACGTGAACCTTTTCCAGATGTTCCCAATTTCGCACCACTCTACATTCAAGTTTCCAATTGTATTCTGTACATGGTGACCTGTCAATGTCCACCACCTCTTTCGACATCCCACTGCTGTGGCATACTGCACCGTACTTTCCGCAAATTCTCATTTATGGACTCCGACTCCAACCCAATAAGTTGCCATCAGGAAAAACATGCACACAGCTCAGAACAAGACGAATGAACTACCTCGCCAATCAAATCGGTTGCGGGAGCAAGCTTTTCACAGGTTCACTACATCCGGATGGCAAATTGCAATCCAAATCAACGCGAGGTGTCCACTGTTAAAAATAAACTGTTCAAGAACAATCAAGAACAAAGACACTGTTGACTCAGCTGTTTACTTAGAATTTGCTCACGGGGTTCTGTGCAACATTGATTTGTTGTCTTTACCTAAGTTAAGGTGCCCCAATGTTGCTTTCAGCCGCGCGACCATCGTAAACTGATGATAAAATGCATAGAAGCTAGGCCAAACCCAAATTGGCCACGCGTCAATTTGACATGACACGCGCAAATGAGACGTGTACCTGATGAACGAACCGCAGACCGCTTTCGCAGTCAAAGGAGTTTCCGCATGGTAGCGGAGCCCGGGACGGTGATTGCAGAAGGTCTCACCTGAGGCTCCAGGGATTCCTTCAATCCGGGCAGGACCCAACCCAGAGGGAGAAGTTATGAAGGAGCAGTGGTTCCATTCGGTTGTCCTGTGATGTCCTGTGTATGCCTACGTGCGCCCACAAAGCGGTAAAGGCAATCCAAGATGGAGGATGACCCTTTTCCTTGGAAAGACAGATGGACAAGATGTGTGGATTGTTGGAGATGGAAGCCCAATTGTTGACTAGGTCGATCAGGAGAGTCAACCGGCCATGGACAGGATTCCTGAGCTATTACCAGAACTTTGAGACGGCAAGCTGGGAGTATCAGACAAACTTCGGTGGACGCATCATTCCCACGAAGAGAGCTGGCATCCCACTACGCACAGGATCCAGCTTTGGAGTCGGTGTTCTTACAAGGACGAGGAGGCCGAAGAGGTGAAGCGATATAGGCCGAAGAGGTGTAGGTGTTGAGCATGAACAAGAGATTGAAGAAGTCCGGCAGGAGAGAAAGGGCTGAACTGTTCAGATGCTGTTGAAGGTCTACCATCACCAAGTGCCCCGCAGAGAGATGAGCCCAATACAGGAATGGTTGTGCCTTCAGCTCCTGATTTACAGTCTGAGGGCCCAAGATGTTCCGTGATTCCACCACTCCCATGGGACGAAGAAGAAACAGTACCTCCTGAGGGGAGAATTTTGCGAAAACTCCCACCACCTTCATCAGCAGTGAAGATCGAGCCCGACAGCAAGAGACTGAGAATTGAAGAGCCAGAAAGAGAAGGACAGTCTTCATCAGCTTCAAGAGCAATGATGGTTGAGAGAAAGGACGAGCGTGTTCACGTGGCTGGAGAGGACCTTTATCAGCATCTGGACGAGGTGGTGGATGTGGAGACCTTGATGATTGAGGATGGGCAGGAGGATGTCGAGGACCTCAAACCTGGTGCCATTCCAGAGGAGCTGTGGTCAGATCATCCACTGACTCAGACACCACCACAACCTTCAGAAGAAGTAGATGGCATTGCAAGAAAGGTTGAGGAGAAGAGACCGATGAGAATGGAAGTCATCCAGAAGTTGAAGCCAGATGAGGCCAATTTGGTTGTGCTCACTACAAGGTTCGTCTATGACTGGCGGATCAAGACCTATGTGGAGAAGAATGGCACGAAGCGAAAGAGATGGCTCAGAAGGGCACGACTTGTTGCACGGGACTATGCCGTGGGTAAGAGAGATGACGTGTATAGCCCAGCAAGTGGACAACATGCCCTACGACTGTTGCCGGTGCTAGTTCTCGGAGCCAGCGCTGAGATGGACTAGCACACCAAAGGTAAGCCTGCGATTGGAGCTTTGGATGTCAAGGATGCTTTGGATGTCAGGTTCCCCAAGAGCGACCATTGCGCATTGGAATACCAAGTGGACAGAGGATTGGAGCGAAAGCCTGGTATGAACAGCTGCCTCACGGAGAAGCAGGACTTCACCTTCGACATCAACCCCTGCCTGGGCAAGAAGGGTTCAGGAGAGGATTTGGTGTGTGTGCTGATTCATGTTGATGACATCATGTTCACTGGAAGGGAAAAGCCAGTGGACGATTCCATCACACAAATGAAGGAGTTCGAGAACGAGGTGAGCATGGTCAAGAACTATGGGGAGGAATGTTCATTTTTGAAAAGAAAGTAAATCTACACCTCAGAGGCCTTTCGGTGAAGCCAGGTGGATATGCAACCAACATGGTCAAGACTTTTGACGATCATTTCGGAGTGGTCAAGCGACAGCAACTACCTGCCACAGCTGACATCCAGGAGTTCGACGGTTCAAACACAGTTTTGGCAGAGGATGCAGAAATATAGTTACAGATCAGTGGTTGGCATGGGTATTTATTTGGCCCAAGAGAGATGTGACATTGCCTTTTGCATCAAGGAGCTTGCCTCGAAGATGTCAAGCCCGACTGAGGTTTCCATACAGATGAGGAAGTTCCTTGGCTACCTCAAGGACACGGAAGAGTAGTCGATGATGCTCCCAATGCCGAAGAGAGGAGATGGAATGAACACGCATAGTCCATTCCTGTGGCTGGAGACCTACACCGACGCAGATTGGAATGGTAACTGTGCTACAAGGAGGAGCGCTTCATCAGCAGTTCTTACAGTCAATGGTATTGTGGTGCATTGTTCTTCCAGAGGACAGAAGGTGGTCAGTCTGTCATCAGCAGAGAGCGAGCTTCATGCACTGGTCTCAGGAGCTTGCGATGGAATTTGTCTGAAGCACAGCTTGCAGTTCCTTACAGGTGATGATGTACACCACATCTGTTGGGTGGACAATTCGGCCACGAGACAAATCGCATGCAAACGTGGAGCAGGGAAGTTGAGGCATGTGAGTGGCAAGCTGCTTTGGTGTCAAGACAAAGTGGCAAATGGTGAGCTAGAGGTGCGGCAGATTGGAACGGCTCACAATCTAGCAGACATTGGGACAAAGCCTTTGTCAAGGAGCAGGTTGAAACTTTTGCTCTACTGGCTACAAGCCCGAGATGGTGAAGGAGCTCGAGTTGGAGAACAACACATTGAGAAGGGCAAGGTGATGAAGATGTTAAATACCTGAACAGGCTGGTCTTCGTTAGCGGTCTTGAGTTGGCTACTGGCGCAAGGGTGAAACCAGACCTGTCAGAGGGCAACAACTTCCTCGAGAAGCTCTTCTACCTGATCGTGATCATGGCGGTGATCTTCCTGGTGTATTGGATTCGAAGGAAGTTCAAGAGCCTGGAGAACAGGATCGTGATCCTGGAGAACGGGTTGGAAGTGCAAACGCACAACAACATCAACGCCTTCCAAGAGCAAGAGAAGGTTTGGTCAATGCAGATGGACTATACTCAGAGGATCACAGAGCCTTGGCTTCGAGATGGTTTAGAGTGGGACACCCTGAAGAATCGACGTCGTGAAGGACTACATTTGAAGGTGCAGTAGGACATTGTGAACAAGGAAATGCCAGGATCCCCAACAGGTTCTCGATGGATGACCCTGGACCTTCACGACGAGGACAAGATGATCAAGGTGATGAACGAATGCTCAGTAGACACAGCAACAGTACAGCTCGACAGTGGGGAGACCGTCGACATCCCCATTGAGTATCTTGAGATTGCACAGGAGGTGGTGCAGACCCCAGATCCACCACCAGAGCCAGAACCGAATCCAGGAGATGATGATGAAGATGAAACAATGGAGAGCACTACTACGCCAGAAGCAGGACAAGATCATCCTGATGCATGGCAGCCAGAGCCCATCGAAATCGACGAGTACAAGTTCAATTTCATGAACAGGCTCTACAACAGAGCGGATCTGAAGGCCCGGCAAGAACTTGCCAAGATCGAGGCCACTTGGTATCATGCCATGAGGTCAAATGACCATGAGATGGCAGGCAAAATGCACAGGTTGATGGAAGATTGCTTCCTGTACATGGATCCACGACCGGAAGGGTCAGAACTTGATTGAGGCACTCAAGCCCTGAAGGAGGAGTGCTAATCAAACATGCAAAGTACTCAGTGCACACATGTCATAGACATGACACGCACAAATGAGAAGTGTACCTGATGAACCGCAGACCGCTTTCGCAGTCAAAGGAGTTTCCGCAATACAGTATATCATATGTATGTTGGATTCAGACTGCACCCGAAAGAATGCGTAAGAAGCAGTTTAGTGTGCGATTCGCGATATTAAATAAGCTGCCCCCGCCTTGCAAACAATCAAGGGAGAGTGAACAAAGCCAACTCACCAAAACTATTTGGGCAGCCCGTCCGGGACGCAAAGTACCATTACCAATACCTTAAATCGAATGCCTTTGTGGTGGGACTTTGCCAACCTTTTCAACATACGCGATTGGCGATTGTAACAAGCCAGTCCCTTAGACTTCGAAGAACAACCCGTCTGGGACGCACAAGCAGGACAAAAGTTGGTAACAAGCCTGCGAATACAGGACCTACAACCCTTCCCCTTGGAATCCTTCAGGGGGTCACAGTGAAATTCCAGCGGAGCAATTTCCACACCGAGTCCATTCATTATAATGTAGTATATATATATATATTGACATTTAGTTTGGGATGGAAATTGCCCCTGCAGAACCCCATTGGCACAGAAAAGTCATGCCAATGAGATTCTGGAGGGAAGCTGTTACCAGTAGCAGCAGTCATCCTGGGCAAAGAAAAACACTCAGGGTGTGAATAATGTCGCACAAACTGTGTATTTTTCCCTCCCAGTTGACTGATTAGATTCGACATTAGCAGCTAGCAAACCACATGACATAATTAGCGTGGCATGGCAAGCCACAACGTTCGTATTGTTTTCTTGAGTGACAGCACCTTTGAAAATAGGTTGTAGCCACCGTGCAGTGTCAGCGGTGCTAATCTGCTGGAGTTTAGGTCGGTGGGCATCTGCAAGCACAACCTTCAATAGAACTTGTTCCTTGCTGCCATGCTGCTTTGACAGGTGCCAAAACCAATGCCGCCTTTGGCTTGAGCTCGGCAATGACCTCAAACTGTAGTATGAGGACTGGTCGGGGTACGGTGCCATCAGTGCACGAATGATGCAACCCTTTTGAACCCATGGTTCATTGAGGGTACAGCGTTTATATAGAGGCGCAGTGAAAAACATGCCGCACTGTGGGTGGGACAAAGCATAATAAGTAAACCTATCCTTGGAAAATTGTTCAAGTACCATGTATCCATACGACCGTTGATGGCCCAGCAGAAAGGAAATACCGCTATTGACTAGTGACTAGAAACCGGGCCATCAGTGGATCAAATAGGTTCCTTCCAAGAATGTATGCCTGGTGGTGCTTCGTGCGTGTCCAGTGCAACATTTCTCCAAGTGGCATGTTCTAGAATTCTCGTCTTCCCACAGCCCGTCACGCCGTCCAATAGAGGTATTTTGCCCTGGCGGCTCCAAAGGCAAAGGCCCTTCGACACTGGGAAAGGTCGTGGCACTCCAAAAAAAATGGTAGAGGTACCGCTGTCTCTACCAAAAAACAAGATGGAGAACCCGAATGCAAACACGTTCCAATAGTTACATATGCTGAAAATATTCATAGATGTATTCAAATCGACTGCCAAGCTATATATGTCCAAACCGAGTGCCTGCATAATATACATCCCCAGTCCCAGGTACCAGCAAACAAAGTATTCTGTTTTATATACATCATGGTATGTTTTTTTGTGAATGATGCTTTCGCGTTCAAGTGTTACTTTATCTAGCGCTGATTTTCTGAAGCTGTGGTTGATGGTCATATATATACCTCTGCACAAGTATGAAAAACTGCAGGTACGAACACTCGAGACTCTGCCATCCAACGCTCATGAGTTTTCCATCTGTGTAACCCTGGTATGTTGTGTTCCAGCTCGCGAACGTCTTTTTCATATTTTTCATGCTCCAGCTGGGTAACGTTGAGGCTCGTCAGCCACATCTTGTGGGACACTCTTGAAGGACGCTCTTTGGGACACTCTTGCGGGACACTCTTATGGGACACTCTTGCTTGTCGCTCTTGTGGGGCACTTTTGCATGACATTCACTCTTGCGGAACACTCTTGTAGGACACTCTTGCGAAACAGTCTTGTAGGACGTTCTTGTGGGACACTCTTGTATGTCACTCTTGCGGGACACTCTCGTAAGACACTCTTGTCGGACACTCTTATGGAACAGTCTTACTCTTGTCGGACACTTTTGTGGGACACCTGTTGTGGGGCACTCTTGTAAAAGACTCTTGCCGGACACTCTTATGGAACACCCTTGTTGGACACTATTGTGGGACACTCTTGTCGGATACTCCTGTGGGACACTCTTGTGGGACACTTTTGTGGGGCACTCTAGGACACTCTTGCCGGCTCTTATGGAACACCCTTGTCGGACACTATTATTGTGGGATATTGTGGGACGCTCTTGTCGGATACTCTTGTGGGACGCTTCAAGTCTGCAAACGAGCGTTTCGCACGAGACTTCCTCAAAAAACTCGCACGTCGAGTCTGCAAAACAAGCATTTCGTGCGAGACTTCCTCCAAATGCCAAAAGTCACGCGTGAATCCTCCAAAACCAGCGTTTCGTACAGGACTTGCTCAAAGAGTCACGCTTCGAGTCTGCAAAAAGAGCGTTTCGTACGAGACTTCCTCCAAAAAGTCAGCGTGCGGTCTCCAAAACGAGCGCTTTGTACCAGACTTCCTCCAAAAGTCACATGTCAAAGTCTCCAAAACGAGCATTTCGTACGAGACTTCCTCCAAAAGTCAAGCGACACACGTCAAGCAGCCCTGCCAAGCAGTTTCGTCCCAACAACGCCCGCTCCCCTTCGAGGTCACTCTGGCTAGTGATTTTTGGCATGATTGACTTTTTTTGATCATAGTGAACCCCTTTTTAAGCGAAAAATTGTCACAAATAAGATTTAAAATGATTAGGAATTATACTCAAATAAGAGTAAAAATGACTCAAAACTGATTAGACATGATTTTGAAAAAATTCATCAACGAGTAAAAGTATGAGTGAACCAAATGTGTTTTCATGAGTAAGTCCACGAGTGAAGTTGCAGTGAACTTGCAGACAAAATGAAAGTTCAATATAGCCTTTTACGATAAGTTGACAAGTCTAGCAACAAGCCAACTTACAAAATACAATGAAATAAGTACTAAGGACAAATGGTTTCCTTTACGATAATCGCTCCTGGCCTCGTTGAAAGTTTTTGAACTAACCTAGTAAGTTTTGGCTCAAGAGCTCTGCGCTGGCCCGGCTTGTGACAAAGTAAGGTTTTTGCAAGGCATTGAAAAGTATTTGTTGAAAGTAGTCAAGCTTTAACTGTGGTGGCAGGGATTGTAAAAATATTGAATAGTGAGTAAGTAAGTAAGTAAATAAGTAAGTAAGTAAAATTCACTGCAGTTCATTGGTTGATTGGCAAACTCTGCAATCAGATTGAATTCCCAACAGGCAAACCCACTTTCTCAAGGGCCTTTCCTTGGGTCACTCTCCTATTCAGACACAAAGACCCACCACACACTGTTCAGTAATCAAATCAAATATATGCATTACTCTTGCGTGCGAAGCACGCCCAACAACACAACACCAGCTCCATCACAAGCATTCATTATTGTTATGGGACCAATGCTGTAATCATTACTCTTCACTCCTCTTCCGCGCAAAGCGCGGGCAACTTTTTTGAAAGCAAGTCTTGAGACCAAAGGCACCACTGAGCCACCCAGCAGTGTCACGATGGTGGCACCTATAGGTTTTTTGAAATTCCAAATCAGCTCCAAATCGGCTCAAATCAGTTTGATATCAGTTTAAATCTTATTTGTGCACTTTTTTCACAAAAAGGTTCACAAAGCTGATGTGCCTTCAACTTTAATCACCGAAAGGATTTGAAGTGCGCTGAAGTGCACACAAGTGACACAGAAGTGCACTGAAGCGTGCAAGTGACAAAAAAGTGCACAAAGCTGACATTTGCAAAATCACACAAGTGACACCAAAGTGCACCCATGTGACAAAAAAAGTGCACAAAAGTGAAAAAGTGCAAAAAAAGTGCAACTCCAGCTCCGGAAAATAAAAATCCAACAGTATTCAACTAGGATTCAAAAGTATTCATTCGGTATTCATTCAGTATTCCAGTGCAAAATACTCCAGCTCCAGTATCCATTCATTCAGAGAAAGAGCAACAATATGCAAATGCAAATCCTCCAACTGCCACACTGACAAGCCAGCATGTATAAGTACTGTTACACACTGATCTCTAATAGCTGGCAGTAACATCAGGCACAGTCACAGACTTCAGCAGCAGCAACTGAGGCACAGTGCCCCTCAGTAAAACAAATGTAAATTGTGATAGTCGGTCAGCTTGCATTTAGTTTTGCGCCTACCATATCAAGTGACTCATGAACCAATGAATGTCAGTAAGTGAAGGTTCCACCACCCGAAGGTTTAGTTGGTTATAAAACTCACAACTTGAAACATGTTCTTCTAAAAACAAATTGAAGTATCAATAGTAGTAATACTCTCAAGTGCTAACAAACACTCACAACAAAATGAGGATGACAACGAAATGCTGACTTTCAAACACAGTAGATTAAAGCATTACTTGTCAGCCGTTTAATGAACATCACCTTCAGAAACACAAGTGGCAAATACACTTTTGTGCATTTTCAAATCATTTCAATTCATTTTGAATCAAGAAAAAAGTGCACAAATAAGATTTTATACGCTTCAAAGAATAAAAATTATTCAAAGGTGATGTGATGTTGGTTCCTTGTAAACAAGGGTGGCCTGGAGAAGGGTGCCCATCTGGACCCTCAACTGGGGATTTGGCATGATTTCGACACATTCTGAGCACACCCCCATCGACCAACATCACCATTTCAGCTGAGACTTGTCACGAAAACACGGCTTCGATATGCTTTGATGCAACACCCTGAAACGCAAATCCCATTGTCACAGCCACATCCAACATCCCCAAAACACCACTCTCCAAACGCCAATCCTAATGTGACTATGCAGAAAACTGCGGATCTCACAAAACGCTGCGCCTGCCAGTGAAATACTCCTCCACACTTCAACATCTTACGTTTCCACACGACTCCCCGCTATTTCACACGAATCTGACACGTCACGCTTCCAATGCAAAACCCTCTCCAAAAGCTTCCCACAATGGCAGCGCCTTAGCGCCCTACCGCGAACACTTGCGGTCGGTTGGGACGGTTGACAACGGTTGCGAACGCGAACAAGGCTCTACCCCCAGAGTTAAACGAGAACTTCGCTACGCATTCGGGAACAACTGTCACGAAAGCAAGGCTGAAAAATTGCCGAAGCAAGCTGAAAAGGAAGCCTGCGGCACCATGGTGGTGGTCACATGTTCAAATTCACAATGCTACTGAAGAACAGTGCCAGCTAGGATACCAACAATGCCTCAATGAGGAAGCCACAAAAACATGCACAATGCAAGTCATACCGTTCGTACGACACTGGACTGGCAATGGGTACCAAAATTATGCCTGCGAGGCAAAGCCCTCACTTAGTGACTCCCTTTGATGACCTTGACCTCCATGCACTTGCATAATCTGAAGCCCTTCGGTGCCTCTTTCAAGGCTTCCATTATTTTGTTCTGTGTATCTTTTTGCGCATCTGTCAGAGGCTTCTCCTGCCCGACAGAAGATCGACTGTATAGATAGAGTATTGGATCCAATTGCTGCTTGACATCAACAGCCCCTGCTAATTGCAACCCCGTCTTGTGACCCCAGAGGTTGCACAATGTGGTTGATTCTGAACTCAATGAAGTATTATATATCACTATATGGTGGTTGATCACACTTCCTTCTTGCTGAAAGGCCTATGCTTTCGCGGAACTTTCGCAAATCTTTCGCAAAAAATGTCGCGTCATTGGCGGATTTCTAGGCCCAAAGCGAAACAACAAAAGAGCTACAAGTACTGTACAGCCTAGGGATTGCGCATCGCAAGTCTGAGCTATATATATATTATATTGTGCAATGTAAAGGCTTGTGAATGTACCACTGAAGACTGACTGCGCCTAAGAGCATGGCCAAGCTAAATCACCAATGTGAGTGTGCTAGAAGCCTAAAGATTGCATCGAAAGTCAGGAATCAAGGCTCCTCCTGAGTGAAGGAAGTACGAAGTATACATAGTTCTAACATAGAGTAGATATGTGTAGATAGGATCTTTCGCAGATCTTTCGCAAATAAACAATTACTTTTGCGAAGTCAAGAAAAAACTTTTGCGAACAACTTGAAGAGGCCCTCAGTGACATGGGCCTTATGTCGACCTTTCGATCGACTGCCATATATTTGTATTTTCACACTTTGCGTGCCAAGGGCCCTAGAATCACCTGCTCTAGGGGGGTGCCTAGGTGCCTACTGACAACACGGGAAGAGTGACGAACAAAACACAATTTTGGAATGGAATCAGTGCTTGCGATACAAGCATCATACAAAGGCGGGTGTCCAAGCGGTTGCTGAAATTGCAATTGCATTGCATGTCTCCATGCAATATTACATCACCCAGCACTGGTCCGTGCTGTCTGTGTGAGCCACAATTTGCCTTTCATTGATCTGCTTTGTGCATCGATCTGACTTGTTGGTTCTGCCAGCCTTCCTCAAGTAAGAAAGCTGTTGCTCAATGTAAGCAGCAGGCTGCTCTTTCTCTTTTACACTCCTCAAATTCAATTCCACGCCGGCAGGCCAATATGCAATGCATCAAAAACGCAAACAAGCACAACAGTGTTGGGTCAATGGTTTACCGAACATGACTGTATGCACTCCCAGAAACATGACTAGTTCTTGCGATCAAGAAATGATCTGAAGAAATATGAAACATGACACATGTAAGAAGATTAAGAATGATATCGGAATTTTGTCGACGTGTCTGCATCTTTCTCTGTCTCCCGCATGTGTGAAAATATCCATTCTCCAGGCTTGGCATCTCTGTCGGTCCGTCAGTGGTTGGGTCGGTCGGTCGGTCGGTCAGTCTCTCTCTGTTTGAACAACGCCTTTGACAAAGACACAGGAATCAGCATGTCGCACACAGGATCCACACGCAAATCTGTGCAACGGATGGACAAGTCGTCGGAGGGATGTATCCGGCGCCGTCTGTGCGTGTGCGAGCCACAGGGGTCTGCTGTGCTTCAAGCTAAGTTGCATGTCTTTCTCTCGCGCCGGCGCCTGCTGAAACACTTGCCTCAGCTACGAGGCTAGGAGGCTCCTCTGTGAAATCAAAGGGTCTTTCCTTGTAACTTGTGACCAAGCAATCTGGCATCACCTGCTTCAAGATCCAAACCGGTGAACAATCTACTACATTCACCCACCGGTGATCTACTGAAAACCATGTACTGATGGATAGGCGATAATTACATTGATGTGCATATCCAAACCAAGTCACGTCCGTCTGGTGCGACGACGCCAAAGAATTCCTGCACCTGAGATTGTTGGGGTGGTTTTGGCATTCAGTAAGGGCAGGAAGAATGCTGCAAGCTTTAGCTATAGTAATAGCGATGCACTTGTTACTGGATGTTCAGGAGTTTCTCCAACCAATGAGCCCTTTCCAATTGCAAGTTTGCAAGTGGCAAGCAGGGATGTTTCAGTCTGGGATGTTGTGATTCAATCACAGCTCCAGCGACGGGTAAGTTATTCGCATGTTGTTGTGGTTCGCTAGGGCTGTGACAAAGAAAGGAGCGGTGGTCAGGACCAGAATAAAGGTGGGAAGATCTGCACCGCCACGTCCACCTCTGAAGGTTCATTGCTGGAAGACTCGATGCTGCATTCAGCCGGCTTGGTGTCTGTGGCTGTCAACAAGCCTCACACCTTGGGTTAACTTCTGCCCGGCGAAGCCTCACTAAGCTTCAATAAGAAAAGGTAAGAAGTACACTAAGACTACAGTGTAATTGTTCACATGTTTGCCCGAGTTGGGATCCGACCTGGCTGCTGTTGGGGGTTCGTGTCCAGCACCATGACCATATATTCTGCCCGGGCTGCCTGGTTTCGCACAGGTCATGAGTAGGTGATGAGCACAAAGATTGCAGAGTCATATGACTTTGACATTCAAAGCGTACAACACTGCGATTCGGAGGCACCATGAATGGTGCTTCGAATGGCCCATGGCTCTGGACTAGTCAGGGCCATAGCCGGGCCAGTTTTCGGCCAGTGCTGGAAGGCCATCGAAGAAGGGCTGTGTTTGGCTTGAAGTTTGACTGCGTAGTGCTTTGCTTTAGATCGCCATGGCTATGACCTGATGGTACTCGCCTGATGGGTCCCTACAACTCACCCAAGGTCGGTCTCAAGGGCTCCCTACGTCCCCACAGGAGTCCCTTGAGTCGTGACGCGTCAAAATTATTCATGCAAGCACATCATATCAGAACCTCGCTTTCTCTCTCGCTCTCTCTCCCTCTCTTTCTCTCTCTCTCTCTCTCCCTCTCTCTCTCCCTCTCTCTTCTTTGCTCTACCGAAAAAGCACCACCTATGTCTATATCTACCATGCAGAACCCGCACTGGGGCTCTGACCCACAATGCAATCTTCCCTCACCAAGTCTTCTTGCATTGGTCCCTTAAAGAGTTTTCTCAAAAGATCTGCTTCCCTTCCAGGCTCTAGGCAGGCTCCTCCGGAACTCACTCACTCCAGTCCTCATAGAAATGCCAGGCGGTCCCGTCCTTGGAGGTGAACCAAGAGGAACTGAACCTTTGAGTTCGTGTCCGTTTTGGAGCATGCAAAACTAAGCGGGTTAACATGGGTTAACCATAGCGTTGATGAAACGCAACGACTAAGCAGCTCCAAAATGCGCATCCAAGTCAAGGATCGCGACCTGCAGCATGCGCTTCAAGGAGGCCAACAAGAAAACGTTTTAATTCACATAGAAGGAAAATAGCCGCTCAAAGGAAAATTAAAGCAAACGGCAACCTCAGCAGAAATCGGTCGCCATTTGTTCATGAAACTGCTGGTGTTTGAAGCTGTGGCTGGACTCAATGCTGCCGTGTTTAAGTTGTATAAACACTCTCAAAGCTGTGCGCGCGACGTGCGGAAAGTGAAAGCTGTGACGGTCAAGTGGGCTACTGTGTTGTCTGTGTGTGTGTCACACTCTGTCCCGAGGAGTTCTTTTCTTAAGGTTATTTTTTCTGAAGGTTACACCTGTTCGATGCAGGGGGCAGAGAGGACTTGCAAGGCTCTGCCCAACGAAGCTCCTTGCAAGATCCTAGGAAGCGGAAGCTGATCACTTCCGTGTACCTGCTCGTGACACTACCCTACTTTTCTCGCTGTTTTTTGATTCCATGGTCCTTGCATGATAGACCCCAACACCGTGTTCTTCACGGTCGTGCAGCTGCGCCACCGCCGTTTGCAGCGATTTCTGAGCGCTTGAACCTCCTGTGTTAAAACACCTTCAAATTTTTCGGACTCGCTCACCTTGCCGTTCCATCGTCCTTTTTCGCGTGTAATTGAGTTCACGGAAAAACCATTGTCTAAGTGTGCTCTACCTCCTTTTCATTCCTTATCGGACCCACCGAGCTGAGTTAGAAACCCCAGTGAGAAACCTAGCGCCGACCTGACAAAGCTTGCGTGTTGGACTCTGCTGTTTTTGAATACCTGCTCATGTGATAAGCAAGATCCAAGCATATTGGGGCGTCAGTCCACCATTCCAACAAACAAAATGAACAAACAACTAGATTGTATAACCATTAAACTGCACAAATGTCAAATATAATAGGCAAAACAACAAACATGATGAGTAGCACCTTGCAGTGAGGATGTCTTGCATGCAGGTTCCTCACTGCCACAGCTGTCCTGAGAGGAAAGTTGGCTGAATCTCATAATCATCGAAACCCCTACCGCTTCTGCTGCTTGCAAGCATGCTAGTAACAACGTCACTGTCATCATCGTTTTCATTGGCGGCGGCAGCAGCAGCAGCAGCAGCATCTGCATCGAGGAATAATATGCTGCATCTACTAGGGACTACCTGATACTCCCACTGCTGCTGATGCTGCTGTTAGGGAAACGATGACAATTAACGCACCACATGTTCAAGTAGTCCTGCATGTTTTCACATGTTTTTGTTCACACACGTGTTTTGCGCATAAAAATGTTCAAGTGGCTCATTGAAAATACAGCCACCATGGGCGGCAAAGTGCCAAGCGTTCCTTTGTACTGCCTGAGGATTTGCATGATCGAACGAGCCATTGGACTAATCTTCAGCATGCCACTAGCGGCCACGGCTTCGGTGCGCAAACAATCTATGAGGAACCTAGCGTTTGGTCATCATACATCTTTTCTCCAAAAACTGCTTGCTACGAGAACTCCATCATAACTATACAATGAGTGATACATTGTCAATTAGTAATTATACATCTATATTTACATATATCGATGTTGGCTGCCCGTGGCGCTGTGATTCCATTTCAGCCTCCAAGCGCTCGTCACAGCCATTGTGATGTCCAGGGGGTCGGCCCACCACAAATGCACGTCGCATCTGAATGCATCTGAGAAAGAGTTGCATAAAAGTAAAGGAATAAAACGGACGGAGTACACATTGCTTTGGCAGCGGAAATCAGCTAGGCGAACTATTACCATGTTCCACAAGTTTCAACAAACAATAGCTGAGTTCATTGATGGGTTTGGTTGCTGTATGTTGATGTTGCTGGTCGCTGCTTTTTCCAGTGCCCCACCATTTGGATGCGGTCCTTCAAGATTGAACATAGAAATAGAACACGAATATGAAACGATCCAATCTAAGGTGGCCTCCGCGTCCAGGACCCACAGCAATGCCTGCAGCAACGTGAGACTCGGCACATCCTACAGAAGGGTGGGAACGGAACACCCTCCGGGTATAGATGGTCAAACAGAACACCCTCTTGACAGTTGAATTGCCGCTGTGGCTGATCAATTATCTATATAGATATATCAATTCAATATATCTGGAGATATCTAGCTCAAGTTCCAAATATATACGTAACTTACAGTGTCACATTGACATAGTGTCATTTTCAAGCTCCACACATGCTTAACAGTTTTGTTGGCATTCTCATTGAATTCCGCAATCGTTTCCAAGGCCTGCAGAGCGGCACCCACAACACGTCGAGCAGCCTCTTCAGTCTCAGCTGTCACTACTGATGTCCTGCAAGATTGAATTTGAAAGATCCAATCTAATGGCGATGGCCTCTGACCTACTGAGAGCAAAGGTATATATAATTAAGTGAAAGTGCACGCCAGTGCATTCAACGTTTGTCCAAGTTGAACGGGTCTGTTCCTTGCCTCAACCAAACGTTAATTGTACGGCATTGTTGCATCGACCGGACTTTTTCTCTGGAATGCCAAGCGCAACATCGCGTGGCAAGAACGTTCACTATGCCGAAGATTGCACAAAATGAAGTAGCTCGGAGGAAAGGGAGGTTCTAACCGGTTCAAGGAATGAAACAAGGATTGATGAGCTTTCCCCAAGCCGTTTGCTTGGTCAGGCACCCCGTTCAGTGGACGGCGGGAAATCACCCTCATTGTGATGACGGGTCGGCAAACACAATGAGAGGAGCTAAAGCCATAATGGCCAACTCAGTGCTTCCATCTCACTGACGTGTGCATCCTCAGCGATCATAGCGAGTGCTGAAACATGATGGTGTTCTGCATTCGAGGCGTTTCATCCACCCTGGAATGCTGCAGTATTGAAGCATGGCCTGGGTGTTCATGAAAACGTCCTCGCAGTGCTACCCATTAAGGGTAGAAAATGCAGTGATGTCTGTGGTGAGACCTTGGGAATCCTAACTATTCAAGCGGTGACACAGCGGTGAAACGCCTGAAGGTGATCTCAGCAACCAAGCCACTGGGCTGACAATCTGTATGTTGCAAACGAGCTCTCTTTCCCTTTCAATTGGTACTTGGGCTGGGCGTCACCAATGTGCAGTGCGCACAGTCCTGTTCCATGCCTTACCGGACCTGGTGCCGGATATGATATTCTGAATTCAAGAACCCTAACGGATGTCTAGGCAAGACCAGCATGAGTGACAAAAAAAATCCTTGCAGTGGATCATGAAGAATTGCTTAACAATCACATCATTGAGAACCCCAAATGCCACGACAAATCGTCTTACGTGGACATCCGCCTTGTGGACTCAGAAACCACCATGTGGACTTAGCACCTGTGGGCTGCGCACGTCTCCAAATGGATCTTCGGAAGCGATCAACCCTGCGCTTGCAGCACGAAGCACCTGCCGAAGGGCGGTGCTCAAGTTCAAAATGCCTGTCTAATACACTCTGATTCACTAACATGGAAGTGAAAAATGGGCCCCTGGCCCTGAAAGACAATTTTCCTTTACACACAGGTGGCTTTCTTCCACGTTCGTGAGTCGTAGGGTGTCCGGTCAAACGCCTCTGTCATGCAAACCACGCAATTTGTTGATACTATAGATATGTTTCACACATAGCGTTGGCCTCCAACCCAATAGCGACTTTGTTGACTTATCACTATACTGCCATGGGTCGCATGAGTTTCTGTTTGAAATGGCCACTTCTGGCTACCCGACCCGAGCATAGCAATACGTCCGGTGATGTGGATGTGAAGGACTGACTTGCCGCAGGTTCGGCGAAGAGGCCGGTCGAGCAGGCCGACCTCGGCGGTATGGAATGGCTGCAACTGAAATGGTACATGATGGTGCGTGAAATTTCGACTGCAAATATGATTTATGCAACCTTACAAAAAGAAGGATTGGTGAGAAGTTCAGACTGCCTGAACGTTCCACACCAACGGCTGGTGATGAAGATGGGCGAGTAAGCTTGGCACCTACCAAGGTGGATTCTCACACGTTGCAACGAACATCTGCCAAATACCAGCAAAACCTAGATCAGCCCATTACCATCCATTACCATGGTATGGCGTCAAGCGTCCCAACACGAGGGAAGAGACACACACACACACCAACATTTCAGAAGCTGTCTGGAAGACTGAAAGCCTTTGGTGGAGCAAAGCCAAGTTCCTATCACTATTTGGAATGATCCAAATGCTACAATCCAGTGCTTAGGGCAAGCGAATTCTCACATCGGACCGTTTTGGTTTCTGGAGGAAGCGATGAAATCACCGATGCCGACTTTGCGACATCATTGCCATGACATGCTATCTGAAGCCTGGAGCTTGTACAGCACATCAGAACGTATGATGTACTTCGTGCCCGAAGTCACAAGGCCTCCTTCATGCAACGGGCTCAGTGGATGATCCCCGTGAAAAAAGCACAGCACAGAGCCTCGTGTTGCAGGGATCTCGCGAACCTTGTGTTGCCCCAGCATGCCATCTGGCAACATAAAGCGAGTGCCACCACCTTCAAAGTCGTCATTCAGGTACAGGACCCAAGTTAGAATTGACCAGCGGTCGCCATAAATATCATGCACTAGGTCACCAGCTTCATCAATCCCACTGCCCGGCCAGGATCCATCTGTGTGCGCTCGGAAAATGTCACCAGTGTTGTACTTGTAGAGACGCCACCTTCAAGCATGAGAAAAGAATCAATGTACAAGACGAAACAAACATGGCCACACTCTGGCAGTCCTATCCCTGGCATCCTCGCGTGCACCGGAACAAGAACATCCAGTACAAAATAGTACAAAGATACTTGGGTCCCAAATAATCGAACGGCGTCAACCTCGGATCCATCGAAAACCGAAAGGACCCTTGCGAGCTATGTGAGTACGGCTGTTGAGTTGTAGAGCCGGGCTGTGTGGCCGGACATCATGTTCCAGCCTGGCGTTCAAGCCCACTGGAGGACCCCTGTCTGTGCCATTGGGCAAGAAGAATCGGCAGCGCTCGAATGCGATCTCATTCATCTCAGGGTCCGCCACCCAAACGCAGTTCTCATTCCGACGGATCTGCTGGCCCAAGGAGACCGGGGCATCCTCTGTGTAGCCCATCGATTCGCTCACCTTGATGAGTTGATCGCATTCCTCATCTGAAAAGACATTGTGTAGGACCTAAGCTTCGCCCGAATGAAACCGGAATTCTTTAGAGCCGAGCCGAATCAGCCGAGCTGTTTGGCCAAACCCACTCAAAACATCTCAAGACCGAACGTAAACGAGTTCTGAAAGACGGGAAATAAGGGGGATTCCGAAAGGATCAGAAAGGTGAGGGATCAACTCCAGCAACTCGACCATGTCACAAATTCCACTTCCACCCACACATAGAAGGGATCTGAAATGACACGGGGCTGCCAAGGAGCAAAAGCTCCAGGGATGTCAGGGAAATCCTGTCGAACGACCTCTGCAGCTTGGCTGAACCTGAGCTGGGCACCATGGTCTGCCTATCTCGCTCCGAGCGGGTAACTCGGAATCTCAGTGCATCTCTGTGCTCTTCTACGTCTCGGGGTGTGTTCGGGTGAGTTGAATGGTTGTTCTGACTCAACACGAACTTTGAACGGCGCTTCTATGCACATGCCATGAAGCTGAACCAGGCCAGCAGTGTTCGTAAAGATCGGCAAGTCTGCTCTCACTGAGCCACGCTCTCGAGCGACAACATGGAAGCCTGCTGGCACCCCTTAGCTTGGCATATTCTCATGTCGCAGTTTGCTTGTAGTATTGGCTCGACTGCCAATCATTGCTTGTGCCTTTCACGGTCTAAAGACTAGAAACTTTTCAAGCAACACAAGAGCTTAGGTTCTTGAAACAACTTTCGCCGCTGCAGTTTCTGATTGGGGTCCAGGAATGTAAGCGCAAGCCGTTACGGCAAGCCAAGCGTCCTTTGTCGCTGCCCTCGCTGCACGCGGCAATTGTCCTGGTCAATAAGCACTCTGGTTCAAAACAGGCTTGGGCCTAACTTTGTTTCACCCAAGACCACGTTTCGAAAAGACTGAGTTGCTTCATCTAAGGCTCAAACTTAAACAGTTAGCCAATTCTCTAACAGATTTATCACCATCTTCTAACAGTTTTTGTCGTTCTTTCATGTTGTTCAGAGTGCATCGTCCTCTGGGACCTGAAGCACTCTCTCAGACCCTTCACCCCCGGCCTCTTGTGCGCTCCTGCCACATGCATCTGAGCCCGGAGCCCGGCCAAGGCAGCACAAAGCCCAAGGCCATGTATGCGAACCATTCCAAGGAGAGGGCTGCGGGTTTCCAGGTAGCTTGAACGGTTTTGCGAACACCAAATCTTTAAAAAAGCTTGGAAAGAGCAGGCAAAAACGCTTTGTTTTAGATCTTTTCGCTATTTTTCGCTGCACGGATCTCCTGAGGCGATTTACATAGAACATCATAGAACATTCTCTTTCGATCAGACCCAACTTTTGAATCATGAGAGCTTCTATAGAAAGCTTCTTGCACACGTGCACTTCTACTTTGGTGATTTGTGATGCCACAAGCGAAACTTTTTTATTCATGAATATTCATGACGTGTAGCATCATGTAAGACATTAATAATGCGATGAGCCATGACACTGTGAAGATGGAGAATATGATAGAATATGAATTGTGCATTCTTGGAACCTGTACATGCCTGCAGGGCAAGTGTGGCGAAATGCCTTGTTTGATTGGGGTGCCTGATACCGACCAATCTTGTGCAGCAATTGTCCTTATACTTGTCCTTATTGTGAGACGCCCTAGTTGCGACGATTGACACACACATTACGACGACCCTGCCAAATGCACTGAATTCACCTCCATTCTGTTCCCATTTCCTGTTTTGTTCCACCTTTCTCCCTGAATCAAAAAAGCTTCCAAGACCGACTGCAGTCTTCCCGCCTCTGGAGCTGGTGCGTGTGGATGGCCGTGATGGTGGCTTGGAGGATGGAGCAGAGGTCCGGCTGGGAGGCCTCACGGGTTTTCACCAACAGGCACCGCAGGGCCCACCTGACGAAGGCCCTGTAGCCGCTACAGCGAGCCGACTTGACCAGACTTGAGCACCTCAACCGGTTCCTAAAATCCGGCCACGACCTCCAAGCTGTCTAGTGAATCTCACAAGCCTTGTGGTACTGGGTGTAGATAGCGTCGTGCCTTTGCGACGTTTCCTTAGCTTGCACAAATACAAAAGCAATTGCAAGGTGTCACGTTGTGACGTGAATGGAGGAAACAAGCAATCAAAGTGCAAACATTGACAAACAAAGGATGCCACAGAAAAAAACGGGAGACGCTTGAAACTGACCAGAGTTTCTCTTCGACCACTTCCTCGTCGCTGTGCTCCCCTTAGCTTCAGTTCTTGAGACGCTGCTAAAATGAACGGGCTACTGTAACTCAGAGTTGAGGAAACCTTGCCAACACTGCATCATCCACACGGCAAAGACTGGTCCTTCCACAACATGGTTCACTTGTCTTTGATGCAATCTAGGGCCCAAATCGAACAGCACATATATTCCGTGGCATTCCATGGTTGGCACCTTCCCGGTTGATGATACAAGTAGAATGGGTTTAGAAAAAGAAAAACTCCTTAGCTCAAATCGATGCCTTGATTGATATGCCTTTGTAGAATTCAAGAATTTGCATTGCTATGTTGGCAAAAAGTTAATGACAGTGATAAATAATGGAAAGTCTCGAATCTTACATCACGCTCATCGTTAATGCCTGTCAAAGCACCGTGATTGGAGATAGGTGACCAGGCTGACTTGTGTTCGAACAAGGTCCACCAGGGTTGCTGACCGAGCTTATTCATGTGTGTATATATATATGTATAACTATATGCACTATATGTATATAGTACATCATTTTATATACACTATATGATATATGTATATAGTACATCATTTTTCACGCTTTCTTTCTCGTTATAAACATCGCATAACCGCCAGGCTCTCTCCGAGCTTCGATGTTCCACCTTGTCCTTGTCCTTCTCGTTTGGCTCTCGATGTTCCTTCATCTTTCGGCCTAGAGATGTTGGCACACCATTTCCGCAATGCGTATTTCATCGAGAGCCCCCACCCGATCAAGAATGTGTCTCGATTGACTCCAGAAAAAGTCGCAGTTCCCAACCATTCAACGGGTTTTAGACTATTACTGTATTATCTTTATATATATATATATATTTATTACTAGTGTTAAGGGTTCTATGGGGGTTTTGGAGTAGGCCGGCTGACAGTCTGCCGCGCCTAGTGCCTCAATCTCAGCTCCAGCATGCGGGCCAAGCACTTCACGAGCACGGCGTCTGTGCTGCTCTGCGAAGTCCTGGCGCATGGCCAACCAGGATTTCAGCGGGCACATGGCCGGCTACAAAGTTGACGCAACCGGAAAATCCCGCAAATCCACTCCTGAATGGCCTTCAAGTAGGGTTGTCCAAGGCGGACCTGCATCAAGGCTCATGCACTTGTGACTAGTAGTAGTTCCAACTTTCTGGCTTCTTCTTGTGCAATAGTTGCCCACACACACTCCCACACACTTACAGTTCCACACGCATCGTCACCCCTTGCCAATGATCGAGCTGTACTCAGGGAAAAGCACTTCGACTGAGGAGTGACCTGCGCCTGCGGCTTTCTTTCCGGCAACGCGTCACTCAGGGCCTCAACAGAGTCAAGACAAGTAATAATGGTTCTTCTATTCAGGGATCGCGTAGTTCTTGCAAACTTGCATCAACTGACCATGTTCCACAGCCTTGGTTGCCGCGTCTCAATCTCTGGCGACTGACCCCAACTCAGAACGTCAGAATCATCCAGGCCTGTCTTAAGAGAGCGCCCCGTGGCACCGGCGCCGCAGGGGCTCGCGGCCGGTGTGCCAAGACCGGCGCAGGTGCCCAAAGCACTGCGCCGGAATGGTTCGGACCCCAGCTGGGCAGCTTTGGACAGCTCGCTGCACGCTTCGGAAGAGCGGTATCTGCAGCTTCCCACCAGGAGTCCCTCGGTGTCGAAATCTTTTGTGGGTTTGTCCCTTCCATGTCTCCATGTCGTCCTGGAACATGCTTGCATTGATCTACGCTGTCTGCAGGAAGGGCGCCACCCTCTAAGTGACTAGTGACTGTGGTATTTCATTTGGTGTGTCTCTTCGATCTGCCAGAGTTGAGGCAATGCAGCAACTCCTTGCCAAGCCGCACCAACCCTTGACGTTGAAGGATCTTCTGTCGGGTAACCTGCATCGAAATATCAGGATCAAGAAAACATCTCAATGGGTTTGCCTAAAAAATATGCAAATGCAAGCATATTCCAATTCTTGGCTTATAGCCTTCCCATGTCTTCTCTGTTTGTGGCAGGGTCTATAGTTTGACACACATCGAGAACATGTCATCCCAAGCGCTGCCTTCCGACGCAGTGCCAGTCGCTCTGGATCTCGTCGGCCTGCAGCATCCAGCATTCACAACATGCATCCATATCCCCCCAGTTTGTCACTGTTCACATTGACGTTCTTCAACACCTTGGCTTCCGAAACGATAAGTTAGGGTTCTTGCACATGGGGGAGACCAACAACCGTGACACCACAGGCCACAGATTCCGGCTTAGAGACGCCTAAAAGGGCTGTTCTTGGTCACGTCCCAAGTTGTGCAGCATGCAGTGAGAAAAACATGCCTCATTGGCTCCATTCAAATTAGGACAGAAATTTGTAGCCTGACTTGAACTACAATGTTACCTACGCAGCAATTGGGCGGTCGATATATACTTTCGACTATGATGTCTCAAGTTGCTTGTAGGGAATCTTCATCACAAGTAAATCGATAGCCTTCTCATGTGAATTGTCTGTTGTACAAGGGCCTACTTCCTGTTATTGCCAGGTCCACACTCAACTTGTTGAAAAATATGGGAATCAACCAACTATGGAAGTTGCTTCAACTAGCTAGTAGCGCGTAATTTTGAAGCTTCTGGATGCCCCGGGAGTGACCTCAGATTTTGAAGGATGAAACGGGGTTCATGATTGAGCACGAGGGACGCAGTTCTCCCACAAACACCACACAGTTTTGATCCGCGAAGATGCTGTGCGGCTTCGGTGATTGGCCTGTGCCGACCAGCTCCACTGACTCTGCATCTTCGGTGCCAAGCAAGCCCAACTCCTGCACAGTCGGTACCAAGCCTAAACTTATGTGCCCTTAGTGGAAAAAACTTATTGAACATGTCAACCTGCCCGCGACTAAGGAGGGATAACAATATATATATATATTTATATCTATATTTACATTGTATACAATATGTGTGTGTGATTATGTATGTGCTGTATACGTGTACTTTGTTGAACATATGTTCCCAATTTATGGATCTTGGATGACCGTGCCACTCACCGCTACAAAAACCAACCAATCACTCTCCCCAAAGGGACTTCCATCAGCAAGACTCGCCTGCTTTTCAGCAGCTGCAGATCCTTTTTTCAGCTCTGGTGCCAAGAGCCGCTGCACAGCCCCGAGCCTGAACAGCCACTTGGGGGCAAAGGAAGTCTGGAACATCAAGCATTCCCGCATTCAGTCCAGCCTCGTTGAATCGTTGCTGGCCCTAAAATTTGATATGACATGATAATATGACTGTAGGAACGAAATTGCTGAAGGGTGCTAAGGTGGCATGTTGGTACAAAATGGCCTGAACTCTATTATCATAGACTTTTTGCAGAACGCATGAACGGCCTAGGCGAGTTGATGTCTCCATATATCTCCCCACCTGGCCGTGGAGAAGCGAAGATAGCAATTCTCACCTCGGAACATGAGTGACAAAGCCATAGCTCAACCACAACTTTGAACCATCCATCAAGTTCCCCCATCTGAGTGTGCCAACACACTCCCGCAAACTTCTGTTGGAAAACAAGCTCCTCCAAACACGAAAACGTCAAAAAGCAACTTACAAGACGCTTTAGTCGAGGTGACACTTTTTCACAAATTTCTATTTTTAAGGCACTCACAGTGACAGGACATTGCTACTGTAGTGGCTTTTAATGTGCAAAGCTTGCCAATGTGTGCGTGGCAAAATCAGCCCAAAGTCGTGCTCCTTTCGCAACTCAACATACTCCTCCGGTTCAAGACGAGGATGCAAACGCGCAAAGGCTTCAGGCACCTGCGATGAAGGCTGGGATCAGCTTCATCTTGTAGTTAGCTGGCAAAGCAAACAGTCGCGGAACCTGTATGAACCTGTTTTACCACAGTTTGCCTATGGTTTTCCCACGGTTCTGCTCCTTTACCACTCACAAACCATCACAAACCATTTTCCACTTTGAAAACCACAGCAACCCCCTTCCTCCCTGCATATTCCAAAGATTAAGAATGCGTCTGCAGTGCCCAACCGCCTCTTCTGGGTGCTCCTGACAAGTTTAATTGAAAGAAACACTTCTTGCACGCGCCTGCATTTCACATGAAACATCCGTGTTTGGGCAGCCAAAGGTACCAACAAATGCTTGGCATTCGAATAGGTCATACATAGTATAACGTAGATTCACCATGCTTAGACTTAGACACGCTTTCAGAAATTATTGGCAATCTGCCATATTGTAGTAATATGGCTGATTCTGGTGAATCAGCTGCAATGGAACTGCTTCCGATTGTTGTACTGCATGCATTGACCTAGGCCCTGGGCAACGTCTTTGCCTTGATTAGAATCCGTTGTTACAGAACATTCCAAATGTCCAATAGTCTCACAACGGATTGTCGCAAACCTTGGGGGTGTCATGGATCTTTCATCAACTGCATCCAAATCCAAACTGCTGACTGCTAAATCTATCTTGACCACAAAGCTCTTTCCGAAAGCACTACTCTCAAGTTGAGTGTGAGAAGACCACAAAGTTAGTGACAGTCTAGGATTGGGTGGAACAGAAAGAATCTTCAGCCAAGCCAACATCCAGGTACAGTGCTTCCCATGCGCACTGGCTCACCAATTTATGTAGTTGCGAGCCGCAGGCATCCTGTACAGTCAGTATGTCTGTCGCCTCTTGCGACAAACGGTGACGTCGTGCCGTTTGACCACAAAATGGTGATGTGCCAATCTTGACCAGCTTTGGGCCGTTTTCGGCACTAGAACCACTAGAAGCAACAGCACAGGCCGTTGCTATCAAGTCCTTGCCACCTTTGGTGGCCTACATGACCCCAAGTTACTGCCTTGTGCTCAAATTGGGCTTCTGCCGAGTCATCAGTGTAGCCTTAGGCTTCGTCCGAGTTATCAATACAAAGCGTCAACTTCCAAGGAGCGAAACCAGTACCAAGCACTCAGCGAAATGTGGTGATATTTCATGATACCGGTGTCTTTAGGCTTGACGTTTATATTAAATTAACCTAGTTGTTCCTGTTGAGATTGATTAGTTCATCTTGACTCCTGAACTCAACAGCTTTGACACGAGGTACGCCTGCCCTTGTCTTGCTGATCAAAATTCACTGTGAACTCCATGAAGCCTTGTTTAAAATCCTTAGATGTTTGAACATACATGACAACAAATCAGCAACACACCAAGCAACTCCCCCACGCATGGCACAACTTCCAACATGCCAAAATCGAACAACTGTTGCACATCATGTACCAAACTCAGTCGATCCGGTGAGTGTCCACAACAAAACATCCAACATAGTGATGAACGCACCATAGAATATGCTCTCGCGGCCAAGTGTCCTCCCAGTCCATCCAAAACACACCGTTGTCGTTGTACCCCACCTTGTGCTTGCAGGCGTCCAGCGCTTCTGGGTAAGCATTCCAAGTGTAGGAGTCACTGTCGTGCCACTTGCCGGTCCACCTGAGTGCCAGCTTTTGGGTTGGGTCGACACGGCGATGCGGCTGCACGAAACGCCAATGATTAGGTGGAGTTCATAAACACAGTCTACTAGCAATGGCCTCCACCCTAATAGCGATGACCTCCAACCTCGGTAAAAGATGGTTGAAGTCTTGGCTGCCGACTTGATTTTTTGTGCGTGACAAGACACTCATTCTTCATGTGAGGATTTCTCACGTGCAAGAGCTGCAGCCTCTCCGTCTTTTCCCCTCGAGTAACTGTCACATCCTCAAGTGGTCAACAAAGACTTTCTTACAAACTAACATGCAATTGTCAGATGAGCATTTCAAAATGAGCATGTCAAAATTAAAAAAAGAAACGTTGGTGTGACTCCTTCATGCACCTTGGCAAACTTAAACCAAGCAAAAGCAAACCAGGGGCATTTGAAAGTGAACTCAGCCTGAAGCTGTTTTGGTCAGAACGGATGGACGAATTCTGAAGAGGATACACTTTGTGCGGCAATTGCATAACTTGTTTAAACTCAAAAATGATAAATTCGGCCTTTTCCCGATTCATTCTCATGTCTCTTTCCTTGAAATGATCCTGCCCCGGGAGGCTAAGCTCCTCCAGAAACAAATGCAGAAAAATGCAGAAAGGATGATTTGGATTGGACACTGAAGCAACCGTCCAAGCCCTGGCTGGTGCTCTGCTCTGACTGGTCCTTCCTAGTAGCACCTTTAAAGCATGGTCTACATTGGTTGAAGCAGTCCAGTAGCAGTAATCCGAGCCACAAGAAGGCGAAGGATGGTATACGCGTGTCCAGCAATGATTCCCTTGTAGTCACCACGGCTGCCACATGCAATGCTGTAGCCTTCCTCGTCCCAACTCTTCATTCTGTCCTTGTTTCACACAGGCCGTTCGTTTGCCAAATTTCAGTGCTCCATGAGGGTTCCTTAGCAAGACACTTGCCCAAATCAAATCACTTTTAAAGGTGCTGCCCAGGCTCCCAAACCCATAAATCACTGAGTTCACTTTGATTGTCACACCACGCTGCAGCATCCTTCGTCCAATAGTCCCATTTCCTCGGATCAAAATTATTTTGCTGGAGCAAGGCCTGTCCCTTCCGTCTCCCATAGCATTCTGTCATAGACCATATGCTCATTTGCACCTGATGCTGTTTAATTCTGTCCCGCTTAAATCAGCAACAAGGAACTTCAAAGGTCAAGGAATGAATTGTGCCAATTGAGCTGACAAAATTCACCCCACCATTTCACTGGTCAAGCAAGACCAACATAACGATTCTTCTTTTGTGGCAAGCCTCTCATCGATGCTCCGGACTCTCTGAAACACCGTGGCATGCTTTGCACTTGTTTCGTCCAGGCCCGATGTGAGCACATAAGATGTGTGAGAAGCATCCAAACTGAGGCTGATGCAAAGAGCTGGTTTGCCAGTCAGCCTTGGCTGCATTCTTCAGGGAAACACTTACAGGCTCATGGTAATATTAAGCCTGACGTTTGATGTTTGACAAGTCTCTTGGCACTTCATATTTTATATACATGCATATTCCTGTAGATTTGCCTCTATCTCTATCTGGTGATGTTCTACTACATGCCACAAAAAATCCTTTCACACCTATGTCCTGAATCCGCCCATTATTGATTGCCTTTAAGGCTTGAGTGGAGCAGCATCTCTAAGGCAATCTGTTCAAAACCTCCATCCAAACGATAGTACGCCTGCACCAACTTTGCCACTGCCTTCTCCAAAAGACAAGGCCAAAATTCATTCTCCTCAACTGAGGCTCTCAAAAAGAACAACACTAGGATTCAGAACATCTATGTATATAAATTTATAAACACCGGCCAAAAAAGGAGAGGGCTTATGTGCAGAAACCGTCTTCGTTCGGTCCGCTTCGGTCCTTGGAGGGTTGGGCAAAGCACACCTGGCCGTAGCTAAAGGTCTTCTTCCAGTAGGGCAAGCGATCGTCAATCGTCACAACCTTCGACATCACGCGAAGGTGAACAACCAGGGCCGCAGCGCCCACAGTATTCACGCTCCTCCCTACATTGTATCGCTCAGATTCTGCGCCCTTCTGGGAAGAATAGCTCTTTATATACCAGTAGCGGGAGGGCTATGTTAGATTGGGAGAGGGTAGCTATCGATAGCATTCAATAGCTATCAGTTTCTCTGATAGTTGGGGATCCTTTTGTGTCGATGGCTGCCAAAACCTCGCGGTTCCAAATAGTTCAAGTTCAAATACAACTGCATAGTTTGCATTCCAAATGATCCCCAAACAAAATCAACGATCAATATGTCGAGAAGTTCTGAGCTGTTCGCAAAGCACCTTCCATTCCTCTTCCAGTGGGCAGTAGAGCCTGATATCGTAGCGGCCATCCTCTGAAAGCTTCTGCTGCTTGAAAAGCGACCGCACACGATCAGGATACTCAGCCAGCGTTGAAAAGGAGGACACCTGTGCTGCTAAAAAATCCTAACACAATTCTGCCCAAATTCATGCAAACATGAGAACTGAAACAACTAAGAATTATTTTGGGGGGGGCTACAGGGCAAAGAATTGTGAAAACTAGCCCCCCTGCATGCACATCAAAAAAGAAGCTGGACAAGCGATTAGAAATAATACACCTTGCAAAATCAAACAATGGCGTATGCAAAGTGACAGACATTCTCTAGAAGCGTTGAGCCTTCTAATTTGAGCCAATTCCGCCCAGAAACCAGCCAGCAGTCTCCCAAGTAGCCCTGTTTGATATCTCGAGGAGAAACGTGCTTGAAGAGGCACGGCTCCCCCTCAATGCCATGAAGCTTGTACCTGAGCCAAATCGCTTTCGGGGAACTTGTCCAGTGTCTGAGGAACAAACCCGCCTTTGGGGGCCCTTTGCTAAACAGGTGCTGAAAGGAATGGATGGCATCAAACCTAGACTATGTATATGTGCACTTGCCTGTCACAACAAGGGGCTCTTTTGCTTACCTGTCATTCAAGCCAACCTTGTGTTGTATCAATGATTCCCGATATGATATGGGACATTGCTCCGGAAGAATTTGCGGTGTATGGATGATCCGTGCCAATCATTGCAATGCAGAGAATCTGCTACTAATAAGTATATAGACAGTAGCTTGGAGGCCATCGGTTTTGGGGGTGGAGTGAATTGCTATTAGGTTCCTTTTGCTATGGAGGCCATCGCTAGTAGGCTGAAGAGAGCAGAGTGACATAGAGTGACAAAACTTCCAGCGCTCGTATCTGCAGTGTCGTTTCACGTCGTTGTTCCAAGCTTTTGGAGGTGCGGCTGTCTTGGTGTGTATGAAGGCACAAGTAACATCAAATAACGCAAGCTGCAAGCTGCTTGACACTGCTGAAAATAAGCTTGCGATATCTTGTGATTGTGTTTTTTTTCTCCCAGGCACTGCCCAGCATCTTTTCCAATCATTTCGCAAGGCCTGAGTCTTTGGTGAGCAAACAGTGGAAGGAGTTGCTCTTTTCGACCTGACTTGTCAAATCCAAAAAATAGCATCAACAAGCCACTCCCCCCAAAAAACGATATTTAAATATATACTATGTACATTAAATACACTACTACAACCTTGTTCACCGTTATATATAAATATATATAATATGTAGTTATAATCGTACTATGACCCTGTTCACCACCATAAGCATCCAGTCATATTCTCGCACTTGAGAACACACGTAAGTGGCATGGCCCACTCTCCACTAGCCTCACCCAGCCAGGGACGATGTGTGACATGACCTCTCGCAGGTAGTAGCGCACGTTTTCGTTGGCGGCATCACCTGCGATCATTCGCGTCGATCGTCTGCAGCATATATTGGTACTAGGGGAGTTGATCATGTGAGGGATCATGTATAACTGGAGGGTCAGGGTCATCCAATATCACATTACCATATCACCGTCGTATCATGCCCTTGGAGTAATCTGCATTCCTGTTCATGCAAGAATGTAAGTTGACATGACTGAGCCCGCCTTTCACACCACCGATGCTTTCGTTCGTGGCTGGGAACTCAGGGTCCACGAAAAGGTCCTCCGCTGGGCGCGCTTGCTCTGACGCAGCCTCCGTCATCTCGTGCCACACAGGGACGTTCAAAGGAGGCTCTGGCCGGACCTCAAAAACATTGCGGCGAAAACAAATCAAAAGAAAGCTATGATGGATGCCATGCAGGTCATGCCATGAGTTCAAAACATTGCTTGCTTCAATCGCTACCTCCCCCAACGTTTTCACTACCGACCAGTCCATCATGATCCTAAATTTATCTAAATTTTGATCAACAAAATAACATCATTTACAAATCCCTGCAGAAAGGGCGGCAGGACAATGATGCCAAACCAACACAAAGTGCTCACCGGAACACATCCAGTGTCACATCCGCCCTAGGCCCTAAACTTGTTAACTTTATCGCACACAATCCGAGCTGGCCTGGATCTGCCGATGATTTCTGTCATAATAGCTGCAATTGCCCATCGCACACAATGCGCGCGCCGCACAGTGCGTTGTCCAAGGTTTGAGAGCAAAGCTGATCATGTAAACCATCGCGAATCGCAGTGGCTCTCATCTATAAGTGCTGCTATTTTTTGGCATGCGAATGAGAATGAAGAATAATTAGTATACCATTGACTGGGATTCTGTCCAAAACTCAGCTCTCAGCTCTGCAGGCTGTATCATGCTGTATCTATTTTGCCCAAGCACCGTGTATCCATCGGTCCAAACAAAAGCACCGCTCCTGCACTCGATCCGCCGCCCGTCGCTCGGCGTTGCAGCGCTGCTCCTCATACCTGGAACGCTCGGTGAAGCGGACCCGAAGAAACCGCGAAGCGGTGGGGAGAAGCACTCGATGATCACCCGGTAGGCCACCTCGAAGAGCATCTCTGGATGCACCTGCATCTGAGATTGTGGATTGGGCAATGCTTGTTGATGCTTCAAAATGAGTCTGGAGTCTAGAGGCTAATAGCGCCTTCTGCTGACACGTGGGGCAAACTAAACTCCTCAGCAGAACCGCTGGCGCAGTGCGGGAGACGCTCTGCGCCCGGTGGATGTATTCCTGAGAGGTCACTGTTCCAGCATTCAGCTGGCTGCTGCACTGCAACTTGAACAAATACACTCCATCAAACGTCATGAAATAGGTTTCTAACAAATGCCTAGCATGGACATTCGCTGAAAGAATCTCATGGTGCCCCCGTTCTTCCAAGTGTCGGGGACCTGCAGCATGGTGTTCACCTTGGCGCAACAAGGATGTTTATTCGATGCCTTGGGGCCTTGAGCAACACTTCCGCCTTGAGCAAGCAAAAACATCGATAATGCACATCCATGCACTATGATCCCTTCTTCGACTGATGGATCAATGCAAACGCATTGAGTACGAGCCTCCAATGGCTGGCTGCAGCCCAGCAATCTCACCGAGGATGCAAAGAGAAAATGCAATCGATCCTAAGCTCTGGCCGCTTCGATGACAAATCACAACTGCTCATGATGCAGGACTGACAGCATCTTCTGCTTCTTGTACAGCACACTTGAAATGCGTCAACTTGGAGTTGCAGGAAAGTTGAAGTTGATTGGGAGCGTTGACCTTTCATGCAAGCATGGTCACGCAATTGTTGCTTCAGTTTGTGGCAGCGTCTTTGTTGCCTCATCCCCGGCAACCTGCCCTAAAATGCCGCGGCACTTTGTGGTCCACTTTGAAGTTCAGGGCCAGGCGAGTGATCTTGACACCTACGCGGCGTTGTCTTGTGCCATACGAAAGCAAAAAATGTACAAACGATGCGGGCCAAAGAACGGTCATTGGTCACGCCAGCAACATGCTGGATGATTGCATCCTCGGCTCTGCCACGAGTAGCTGTGCCAAGCCACGATAGGAAACAAAACACGGACGATAGGAAACCTCCCTGTCTTTGCATGCCAGGTAGCAGCAATGTGATCGACTTTATTGGCTAGAGTGGCTCCCCTCACTGGGGTCACCTGGCCAAGATCTCGTGGAGCAAAGGGATTGACCCTGAACCAGCTCACATCTCGGAGGCATGGCCTGGGACTAGTGACTATGAGCTAAGACTGAGAGCTCTAAGATTATAACCTCAGGTTGCCACAAGACTCAAGATGCTCGGACTGACCAGGACAGGACTTGCTCTTGAAGTAGGTCATACTCATTACTCATACCTAATTATCCAAAATTCGGGGATTCTGCCAGCATATGATGGTAGAGACGGGAAGCGACACTCAGATGTGATGTGGTCTCCACCCCTCCCAAATGAGCCTCCGAATGAAAGTCTGGACCCTCAAAGGTCACTGCCCGCTCATACATATCATAGTGCGTATCATTCAAATTCAAACCTCAGCTTGAAAGCTTGATTCAATCCTCAAAGCCTACACACAATAATTGTTGATATGTTTCTTTTTTCAAGAGCACTAAACACAGGACAAAATTGTTTTTGTTTGGTATACTGGTGCTCTTGTCTGCCTATTATATAGCACTTGATGAAATTGGATAATGTTATATTTTTCAAGGGCCGCAGAAGTCTTGAACAACAATGCCAAAAGGTAACTTTTATACTCCCCTACATTCCTGAGACCAATCGTAAGGGAGAAGCTTCTGCTCATCACAGCATTCACTCCACAGTTTCCTCATGTTATTACTAATATTGCTACGCACAACACCGCACAACTACTCTAACTGTACTTTTTGAAGGAGGCTCTGTCTCGTATTGATCACTTTAGTAGCATCTCATATATACGGATATTTACATGACCTCATGTCATTTTGCTCTTACGATGTATATAGCTGAAAGTGAAATTTGATGGACGATATGGACGCCTCCAGAAAGGTATCTCAGTTCTTTTGTGGTGGGTGATATGGCAAAGATCTGATCTTGAACAAACAAACCAGGGCTGCTGGGCAACCTCACCTTTTCTTTTGATTATTCTTATAATATATATATATATATTGCATTATATTGCCATATAGGCCATTGCTACTAGGTTGGAGGCCATCACTGGTTGGAGGCCATCGCTGTTCGAAAAAAGAATGAGTACAAATAAGGAATTTCATGGAATTAGTCAATGAAATTCTGCTCGTCTTATGCTGTACGATACCGAGTGCTGCCAAGTCTCGATTGATCCGTCGCTCAATGAGGCACACCTTTGGCGACCACTGTGCTCGGATCATGTTGTTGCCTGGCTAAATAGACATGGGCGCCATGAATTTGCTGAAAAGTGTCACAATCAAAACATACATGTTCAAAGCTGCCACGAGCTGCCTCTCACTAACTGGCTTTGTTGGACGAGATTACGGAAGCGCAAACTGTTCTGGCGAGAGTTGTTTTAAAATTGTTGCAAGGAGACATAAAATCAAACAAGGGTTGGAATCAACATGTTGTCTACATCTCAGCATGCTGATATAAATGCTGCCAGTGTGGCGTCCATCTGGAGGCTCAAGAAACTTCTGCAAGAGGCCATCTCCTCTATTCATCTGCCTGCCAGCGACATCTGAATTCCACATATCCCAACCAAGCATCACTGAGTGGAGCGAGTCTGCAATTTCACCACACTACATCAGCGCGACTGCAATTTTGCCTGTTGAGCAAGAGCTCTCGAAGCTGCTCTTCATTGAGGTACTCAATGGTCGTCGGAGCTAATCCACTTTCCGTGAGGCCTCAGAGGCCGAGAAGGAGTTGCTGAGGACCTCTCGACCACCAAGACCGGCCAAGACGAGACTTCCCAGCCTCTCGGAGCATCTTCCACGTCTACAGCCGTCTGCACCTTGGCTGTTGCGATCTTTGGAGTTGCTCCATGTCGTTGTTATTTTTGTGCCACATAGTCACATCGTGCAACAACATGTGGGGCCATGTAACAATTAAGCAGCTCACCCGACCACCCATCTCGGCTTTTAGCAAACCTGACTTTAACTGTGGCTGAGGTTGCCGCATAGTAGGCGACAATGCCGCAAGCCAACGGTCGCTTCAAAAACTCTCTGAGGATGCACCTTAGATCCGAATAGACTCAAATAGATAACATATCAGATAACATCAACCTTTGCCGTCCAACCTCGCAGGAAATCAAGCTACGACATAGAAGAACAACCCACTGCAAATCGGCGTTCCTACGCTGGAAAATTATGGAAAACTGAGGGCAGTTTGAAGTATGACACTACCATTGCCAAAGCATGCTTTGTGAAGGGCTAACAGTGCCCGTAAAATCTTGCAAGGCCACAAAACATGAGCAAAGGCACTCTGCATCCAACTTGGCCTTGTGCTTCCGCTTTATGGTCCCATCAACTGATGTAAAGTACCAAACTGACCTTTGGCACAAACTTTGAGATGCAGCTCTGCTTAGTAGTCAGAAACGCCAGTTTTGATCAGTTTTGTATAGTTTTGTTGGACTAGTGATTAGTGGCACACCATGTCAAAGCCAAGCGCTGCACGGGCAGTTGTACTTGAAGACAATGGTGTCGGGAATGCCTGCCCAGTACCAGACGTTGCGGGCTCAATGCCAAGAGTGCAGGCTCACGCAACTGTGAAAATGAATCAGGAGCACGAGCGCCGCGAGCGACAAGCCAAGCTGCGCAAAGTTATGGACTGCTGACTAAGCAAATCCTTCTTCCATATCAGCTCGAACCTTGAGAGCATGTTGGATGCTGACAGGTGTGCCTTCCCCAACACAGCCGCTTCTTCACGGTTCGTCGAGTTCACGTTCTACCCATGTGCCGATGTCTGGTCAAACTCCATATGTGGAACACCCGGCTGACCAACAGAAAAGTAAATGACACATCAAACTGTACGTATATTAAACCGGGGGCTCCCAAAGGGCCCCCTGTAAAAACGAAAAAACAACCACAACACACCTCACATCCATGGGGTTACTGAGGTTCTGATCTCCCTCTTTTATGTCGCACCACATGGAGGACTCGGAGGTTCAAGAAACAGCCACCATGGACTCGATGGACGTCTTGCCATCAAGATACAGCTGTCGGTTTACACCATCCCCTTGAAGGCGCTGTGCTACTTCCACCTCTGGCGCCATGGCTGAGCCAAAAGGGCCGCGGAGGGCTGTGCTTTGGCTGTGGTTTTCACAACGGGTGGCCGGGTGGACCTTGGAAATCCACTTCCAACAAAATGGTGCGCCTTACTGGAGGAATTATACAAGCATATGATTTGCACATGATATGCTGCATATCATCACAGTATGACAGAAGCGGTTTTAAAGCGGGAGTGAGTGAATCAAGAGTCTCTCGAAAGCAAGCAGCTTGCGCTTGGATCCTTCGGAATCCTGCGTAAGTCATTCCCTCATATTCTCAAAGCTACAAAATCCCACAAGCAACCGACTGCAGCATGGACAGTCTTGTCGGTATCCAGCCATCGCCAGCCGGACACGCAGCGTCCAGCCTCAAGCACCCAACCGCGGACACGATCACAGTAGGTGTGCCATGAGCACCGCAACCCTAAGCAACTCAGCAATTTGGTGTCAACAAGCGTCAGCAATTGTAGGGCAGGAGAAAGACAATTACAATTGCACCGGATGGGGACATACTTCTGACCGCTCATGGAACTGACCGCGTTTGACGTGTGTTTGACGTTTCGCCTGCAAAACGTTGCGGCGGAGCTGTCTCAAATACCTGCTCAAGGTGTGGGGATCAAGCGGACACACGTGGCCAAGCATTCTGGAATGTTCTGCTTTCTGATCCTTGAAGAGTTTGTGGTGTGATCCTTCAAGACATGTAATGTTGCTCACAATCTGATTGCTAGACCTTGCACACTCAAGCCTGGCAGATGTAGCGCCTCCACAGCGCAGTTGATGATCGGTGGCCCTAGGCATATTGCCCCGGACTGCCTGGAGACGTTCCAATGCCCTTGGCAGCTGGCGAGCCAGGGCACTGGCACGTAGTGGCCTTCAGGTCAGGGATGCTTCATGTTTTGTAGCAATTCCAACTTGCCAACTAAGCAAAATCATACCGGAAGACTACGCTTTGACATGATGGCACATGAAGTCTGCACCTTCCGTTTCCAAAGCCAGGGTAAGCCATCTCATGGATCTATGATGGTCTATGGCATGGGTGATGACATTTCTGAGGCAAGGACGTCTCCCAAAAGCTGGAGGCATCCAAGTACTTGGGAAGCTCTAAGCCCAGCTCTTCAGCGCCAGCCTCCACCTACCGCAGCACGAAAAAACGAAGCATCCAGTGACTTGCATGCAACATCCAAGACATCGTCTCGCAGGCCGCACCTCACGGTGCAAGGTCTGCAAATCCTCGTTAAAGGCTAGCAGTAGCCACCCGTCCGTCCCCACATGTTCGCACTCCGGGGGAGTGGTGTGCGAGGTCTTCCCAACACCTGCAACGAAAGTCTGTGTCCAAACCAGTGGTCGCGAATGGTCGCGACACTCCACTTGCAAGCTGCAGTTGCTGCACTACACTGCCGCCGTGAGCTTAGAACTTGCCACATATAATATCATATAATTTAATATATTAATTAATAACTTTATATTGTGTACACCTTTGACAGTGGAAACACCGGCCTTTTCGCCGCTTCTGCCGAGGTGGCATGGGCCAAGGTCTTTATGCATGTTCTTGCTCATGGCCATCACGAGGCTCTCGACTCATAGCATTGTGTTCTTGAAGTGTTTAGTTTTGGAGGCCAAGGGCCCGTCTTATGAATGAGGCACCCAACACGGCGGTCTGACACGATGTCAAATCCCCAATCAACTGACACAAATTGACGTGTGTTCACATGAACCTGTCCCAAATATATAAAGGTCCAGCATTTAGGTCGGTCCCTTTCGGCTTCACATTGTATTGAGCCGCTCAGAAATTCAGACTCGTACCCAAACGCATGCAACGGAAACTGCCCCTACTTAACGCTGCAGGGGCAGGGGACCATATTGCTGCCACCAATGACACTGGTAATCCAACTGACACTCAACTGTGGTCCCTGCTTGATGGACGTTTCCTGGCTGTGTGCCTTCGACGCCGCATGACTGGCGACTCTTGCTCCGACTCGATCGTCCAAATGGCCCAAAATACCCACCAAGAATATTGTGTGATATTGTGTGGATCTGTCTGGTAGGAAATCCATCAGGAAGAAACGGCCTGTGTGAAACGTTGAAAGCACTGAGGCTTGGACCTCCACCTCCTTCCCCATTGACTTGTACAAAATAAAGCGTACAAATCCACAGGGTGCCTGGCAATTTGGCACCGGTGTGATTTGAAACTGGTCTGGACCAGTCTCAACACTTCCGGCTACGATACTCTATGACACTCGACCTGTCTCAAAACTATCGCATGGCCGAGCCTCGACTGGCACAGAGAGGCTCAAGGAGGTGTTGGGCTTCACAGGGGCCTAAGTCGCCCGCGAAGTGCAGAAAATCTGCAAAGATCAGAGACTTGGGTAGTGCGGTAGTCCTGTTCATTCTTTCGTGTTCTTGAGCGGATGATTCATGTTGATAATCTGATGATCATGGTTACGGTTCACCAAGACTTGTGACAAATGGCAGGTAGGATCATTCAATCAGAGAGGTACTCGGGTGCTGCGGCAGATTTGTTGGACCATTCATTTGGAATGATATGACTCACGAGCAAAACTGCATCAACACCGTTGCCGTGAAGGCTTGTTAAAACATGTTGAAACTGGCAGTGGAATCTGGTGGAGACAGCGGAAGACAAGGTGGTTGCTAACAATTAGTAAAGCTGCCAACATTAATGACAAAAAAGTGCCCCGTGAAGGTGGCAAAATGCATCAAAAGATCAGAAAGGGGGATCAAACAAAAGCAGGAGCACCTTGCATATGTGTTCCAGAAAGTGGATGAGAAAGGGAATGTGGAAACAAAGGCCAGGCTGAAGCACCCAATTCTGGGCTGTGGGCTGAAGGCACTTTGTACTGTTGTCAAATCACATCAGGCCTCTTTCACCCAGCTCTGGGCTGCAAGACACCCAAGATTGTGAGCTGCAACTGCATGCTGCGGCGATATTGATCTGGTGGCGGGTCCTTAGGTATGCACCCTAGACCGGCGCACCGGTCAAGACTCGCACAAAGAATTTAAACACAATGAAACGCATGTTACCACATGTTCAGCAAAACGTGAGAAGGCTCAATGATGGTCAAATTTTGTGTCAAAAAGCTCTGTGAAATCTAACATCTAACAATTTCAACTCAAAGGCTGACACCAAATCTGCCAAGTCCAATTTCACCCCTGAAAGTAAGCGCAATGCATATCTGTGTAGGAGATGCCCCAAGTGCCTGGCACAAGAATTCTGCAGCACAATCACCAATGAGCTTTATAATCGCAAGAGCAATGTATATATTTGTCAAGCTGCCTGTGATCCAAGCGACAAGCATCCCTAACCTACCCATAAAGCTCAAGACCTTCAGAAAAATTCACTCCGGGCATCTGACGCATTGTTGCGAATGATCTCCGAGTCCTTGCCCTGCTGAGCAGCTGCCTTCAGCAAGTCCTGGATTTTTCGGCCAGTGGCCCCCCCGGAGCGGGGGAAGTCATTCGCTCCATCGTCCTGCTCCATCGCTCTGGCACCGGCAAAGCCACGCGCATAGCCATAGCCTTAAGAGGGATCGCGTTTGTCGAAAGGCTGGGGCACAAGCCCTACAAGTACCAAGTCAAAGGCCGGGGCACCAAGAATGCACAAGACAACTTACTTGTCCTTCTTAGTTGGAACAAGTGGGAGGATCTATTAGCTCGCCGAGGGCCAAACGCTCCAAGATGGGCTCCTCAACCTCCATAATCAAGGCATGCACCGACCTGCATCTTCATGAGAGTTGCGGCAGTGGTAGCGACCTGAAACGTTCCTCACAACGCTCTGCCTTATTGGAGCAACCGGGCCCGTAACAAAGCACCTGAAGAAACCTATTGACCTTAAATCAAAAAAAACTAAACACAATGTGTTGCAACACTTTGGCAAACACGGGTAAAACGGGTGAAGAAGAACTTTGCCTCTTGCCACCAGCGATGTTCGAAGGTTGCCGGCCTGGTTCCCACGGGACCAGCGATGTTCGTAAGTCTCCAAAGTTGTTTGGCCTATCTTTCGCTCAAGGTCGCCAGGAATCAGGATTTGGAGTGCAGCAATTCTCAAGCTCCAAATCCCGCAAGAACTATATAGCAAAAGGTCCCCGCCCAAAGAAAGCTGACCTCAATACAAATCCGAAAACGACATCTCTTCCAATCGCTGCAGCTGAGCATCCTTCTTTGAAGGCCTTGGTTGTCCGATCATGTCCGTCCGACTCCAAACGCACCGATCGGTGCGCCGAGGCGACGGACACGTGCCCTCATCATGGCCCGGTCTTTGAGCTCCTTCTGAAACTCCACTCCTCGCGGCACAAAATGGAGGCAACACAACCCATGTCATGGGTTGGATCGTTGAAATGTGATGCCTGAGAAGTGGATACAGCCGTGATGCCAGAAGCTCTGATGACCACAAACGCTTGATTCAAAGATGCCATTGCACAGGAAAAGGGATAAATGATAAAAAGGTATCCTTCGAATGCCCGCACCAGGGCACGCTGGCATTCCACCAGCTGCTGCGTGTGCCGGTCTCCCTACAGCCAGGAGAGAACGGCATTAGTCAAGAGCATCTTGGGAATATCATCACACGTGAAGCGATTCGGAACAACCAGCCGTGCTCAGCCTGCACCGCCCTGTCGACATGAAGTAACTCCGAACGCCTCTCAAAGCCAGAAGCGTGCAGGAGCTCGCAGCATGGGGGTTCTTATTGCATGGACCCATCAGTGCAATGTATCTCTCTCAACGACATGCAACACTTTTTTGAGCTCAATGGAAAGTGCGGGGGATGTTCTGGATTTGCAGAAAAGTGCTTCACTGTCAAAGTCTTGGATCCGACCTGTGGCCTTCATAATCTTCATCAAAGTACCTCAGCCGCGCGGCCTCCTCACGGCGTGGCAGTGTTCGGCCACTGGGTGACCGCACGAGTCGCCATAGCTGACGAAGACCTGTGACGTGAACTGTGTGTGTGTGTCCAAGGTTGACTTCTTGAATAGCCTGGTGTGGGATCAAAAGGGTACAGTCACATGTCACCAAGGGGTACGGTACAGCCATGTGCCATGTACATTCCAAAAATGTCTTGGATTCAGCCTCTTGGCCCTTGTACAAGTCCGTCACTGCGCGGAACTCTAAGACCTGGGTAGGCCCAGGGGCACCCGTGGAACGACGCTTTGTTCTGAATGCATGAACCAATAGGCATATGCAAAGTCACATGGATCATTGTGTCGAATAACTGTATTCTTGACTGTTCATGCATATTCAAAAATCTAGTGCACTAAAATGCAATAGAAATAAAATAACATGCAGGAGTGACATGAGGCACCTGCTAATCTGGACATGAACATCTCCAAACCCGCATCTTGACGCATGTTGCTTACTTTTTCTCTGCACATCACCATCCACAGCAACTCCCGCAGCTCTTGCTACAAGACCTGTCAACACATTGGCCCATTGCTCAGGGAAAACACACCAAATAAATTCGTTGCAATTACGATGGTTAGGCAGATCATAAGTCTTTTGGATGCGCCTCTCTGTCTCTCTCATCTGAGTCGGACTCATCAGCGCACAACCTCGGAAGCAAGCGCAGCATCACCCGATCGGGTGGCCACCATCGAGCGACAAGTTCTGTCCAAGTGCCAATTCCAAAAGGTCTTGGAGTCTTGGAGTCTTCGTTTCTATGATATCTAAATTTTGATTCAACCCCCATGGGCACTAGATTGGATTCCAATGGGCTCGGATTTAATTTAGGAGTTTTTATTGTTTTTGCTTGGGATCTTTTTGTTTTTCGTGTTTCGTGGCAGGCGCACTTTGTGGACCTTGAAGTGCAGATTTCGTGGCAGGTGCAGGACTTTGTGGATGTTGAAGTGCAGATTTCGTGGCAGGTGCCGGACTTTGTGGGCCTTGGAGAGCAGATTTCGTGGCAGGCACAGTACTTTGTGGACCTTGAAGTGCAGATTTCGTGGCAGGTGCTAGATAGCTAGATAGATAGGCAGATAGACATAGACAGATACATGGATCGATAGATACATAGATAGATAGATAGGAAAGAAAGAAAGAAAGAAAGAAAGACAGACAGACAGACAGAAAGACAAAAGAAAGAAAGAGATAGATAGACAGATCGGCAGACAGACAGACAGACAGACAGCCAGCCAGCCAGCCAGCCAGCCAGGCAGGCAGCCAGGCAGGCAGGCAGACAGATATAGACAGATAGATGGATAAGTAGACAGATTTGGGAGCTGTCGTAGCTGGCAAAATACATTGGAATAGTGTAGGTTTCAGAGAAATTGCTACCTATCACAACAGTTTGGTGCAGTTAGCAGAGAAACAGCAAAGAGTAAGAGAACTAGCACAGGAGGCATATTTGGTTGGTTAGAAATGTTTGCACCGGGGAGTTCACCTTAAAATGTTGATTTCGTGGCAGGTGCGGGTGTCGGAGATGAAGTGCAGATTTCGTGGCGCGGGGGGGGTTGGGGTGGCGGGGGGGGGGGGGGGCCCCCCCGCAGCAGCACACCAGATCCAAAGGTGAGCAGCTAGTGCTTGCTTGCTTGCTTGCTTGCTTGCTTGCTTGCTTGGTTTCTTCTCTGCAAAGCTCTGAAAGCCAAAAGCCACAAAAGCCACAGAAGCCACGAAGGCCAGAAGCCACGGAAGCCACGAAAGCCAAGAAAGCCAAAAGCCACAGAAGCCACGAAAGCCACCAAAGCCAAAAGCCACAGAAGCCAGAAGCCACGAGAAACAAAAAAAAACATTTAAAAAAAAACACAATAAAACAACCATAAATTAAATGGCCCTCCGATTCCAATGCTTTGTCCAGTCACAACATGCCAAAACCTATATTTCATAGGATTGATGGCATCACCGCCGGAATTTCTTGATTTGGAGAACTATAGGCTATAGCCTATAGCATACACATGGCATGCGAATGCTGTCCGACATGCTCGGTGTCGAACAAGTTGAGTGTCCATCGCGAAGGCTGTGAGGCCTCAGCTGACGGTCGAAACGTGCATCCTGCAAAAAACATGTACTATAGGGAGTCACAACCTGATGGCATTCCAAACATATCTTCAATCCTCACAGCTGCCATGATCGAAACCAAACATCCGCTGGGTGACACATCGCCTTGACTCCTTGACCGGCTCCAAACCTTGCAAGCGTCAGACCGAGAAGGATAAGTTTACGCCAACACAAGTTGTGGACAGGTGCCGAACTGCCGGCACGAGCAAAAATAAGGCGCCATAGTATGCGAGTGTGCCAAAAGAAAAGAAACACAAAACGACTGCCATCAAAGATACTTTAAGATCATGCCGCATGCCAGTTCATTCCGACAGAAAGAAGCGTAGCTGCTCGGCGTTTGCCGGAGCATGGGATTGTGAGCACCAAACATCGGCGTTTGCCGGGCTTGGGCAGCTCAGTGAAAAGTCGTGCCGCTCAGTCGGTTTTGAAAGCCACAGCCTTGCCACGGGTAGCACGGGGCTCAGGGGGGAATTCCTCATCCTGAGCAAGTCTCACTGCGCAGTTGATGATGTATTTCTCACCCTCTGCTGGTGGTGGAGCATCATAGTCCTGCAGGAAGTGTGCACCATAACGAGTGCGCTCGGGTTCCCCCACCACTTCCAGCCAAAAGCCGGTCGGTCCGCGCCAAATGCTCTTCACATCACCAACGGACGCCTCGGGGAAAGCACTCTTCAGCTTGGGGTCGGTTGCAATGGCCTCCTGATGGGATGGATCCACAAACTCTTGCGCATAGTCGGCAGGCTTTAAATCTGGAAGCTCTACTGCACCACCCTTGGAGACTGGAAGATTGTTTGGATCAGGTGGGAAGGCAACATCACCAACATCTTCGATGAGATTGTCGGAAGTCCATCCACAGCTCATCAGCATATGAACTAAAGCGATCTTGCCCTCATACTCGACTTTCAGCCAGTAGTTCATCCGAGGCTCCACGGGATGTTTGGCGACCTGCAACACTTTGCCTTGCTTGACGTCGTCATGACCTGTCAATGCTCCTCCACATGACTGTAATCCCTTGACAACAAAGTCTTCTGGTGAATCCAGCAGCTTGTAGAGTGGCTCTGCATCCTCTCCATCCCCCTCACCGCCCTCACCCTCTGGCATGCTCTTCGAAACGGGGGGGAATGCAGCTTCGCCGACATCCAGCATGGCATTGTTGTAGGTCCACCCGCAGCTCATCATCGTATGCACAAATGCAATCTTACCCTCACCATACTGCACCTTCAGCCAATATTGCATCATCGTCTCCTCTGGATGCTTGGCAACCTGTAAGACCTTGCCATCACACACATCTGGATAGTCTTCACGAAGCCTCTCATTCACGGCCAGGCCTTCAACTACGAAGTCCTCTGGTGGATCCATGATCTTGTAAGGCTGATCATCTCCAGGAGGAGGAGGTGCCATGCCCCCAGCAGGAGCATCCTCCGTGGATGCAGGCAAATTCTTTGGATCTGGAGGGAATTTAGCGTCACCAACACCACGGATGACCTTGTCGGAGTTCCAGCCACAGCTCATCAAAGTGTGGACGAATGCAATTTGCCCGGAGCCATATTCAACCTTCAGCCAGTACTGCATCATCGACTCCTCAGGATGCTTTGCGACTTGTAGCACTTTCCCGTCGCGAACATCTGGATGATCGGAGACTACTCCACCAGCAACCTTCAAACCATCAACCACAAAGGATTCCGGGGGATCCATGGGCTTGTACAGGCCTTCTTCAGCAGGTGCTGCAGGCGCAGCCGGTGCAGCAGGTGCAGGGTCAACCTTTTGTGCTGGAGCTGCCTCAGGAGCTTTTTCAGCACCTTTTGCTGCGGCCTCAGCACTTTTCTTGGACCCTCCAGACCCCATGATGCACTAAAGCTCGTGGTGAGTCAGCTTGACGTGGACACGCGGCGCTTGAGCTTTCAAAACACATCGGAGAATCTGAGTTTCCTGAGATTTCTTCATTGCAGGTTTGCGAGAGAATCCAAGCAATCTTAGCAACAAAGCTGGTGCCACAACTCATGACCACAAAATCTAAAAAGGCACCTTGTCAAACGCAAACGCCGGGTCTCTATATCATGGAGATGGGTGGAAGCAGCCTGCAAGAATGTCAGCTACTGAGTACTGCACTCATTCTTACCCGACAGCTAGAAACCCATACTGTGCTCAAGACTCAATAAGCAATCGTCAAGGTTCATCGAACACTCCATCTCCTGCACTTAGGGTTGCACGCGTGAGTTGCATATGATCCTGACTATGACGCCTGTAATTCTTACGGACAACATGCAAAGGCTTTTCCTTTTCAAAGCTAATGAATCACACATGCCGACAAACTCCCTCTGATTGATCACTCATTCTTCTGAGGGCCCCCATGTTGCATCTACCTAAAAACACAAAAATAGAAAACACGTCAAACCACGACAACACTTTTCGGCGATTGCACCCGGACTGCGACCAGGAGGTGCAGGAACCCCAAAGCTTCCAGGATGATCTGCGGGAGATCTCGGACTCCGCGGCCCAGCGCAGGCAGGCCCAGCAGGCCCAGCGTATAGCGTCCAGCAGGCCCAAAGGCCGATGGGGTTTATTGAGACTTGCGGCGCCGTAGGTAGCAGCCACAGCCAATGAAGAAGCCTCAGAGTCTCTCGTGGCACCAAAGTTTCAGACTGAGGTAAACTGAGCAAAATGATGGAGGGCTTCCATGTCAGCATTTCATTTCAAGGAATTCCACGTCACTTCTTGGATTACAGCCACGGGCAAGGCACCGTGAAAATCCATATGCAACGAAGAACTGCGGTTTCAACCAGTCGCATTCATTAGAATTCACGTCTGAGACAAAATTTGAATGACGTTGCACCAGGATTGCCTTCCCCTGCATCCCGCCGCACTCAACATGGAAGGCCAGGAGACAAAGTAGAAGGCTGCCTCCACCAGCAGCCACCGGTATCACCCAAGGGGGAAGTTCGTCAGAGCCTCCTTGGGCACCACAAGACCTCATGCGTTGGTCATGAGGCATGAGGCAAACTCGACGCTGGATGTGTTCAACTGGTAGTTATCTTCTGATCTTCTACTGCCTGACATGTTCTGCGCAGTCTGAATGTACCACCCAGTATGGCGACATGCGATTTGACATGGTGGGACCAATGTCCACCTCTCATAGTTGTGGTTTTGCCAAACATGTTCGGGTGCATCTTGCGTCAATTCATGTCAATTCGTGGAAATCACAAAAGTGGGTTGGTGGGTGGAAGCTCTCCAATCATACCTGAAGTCTGAAGGGTGTACAACACTTTCCCAGTGCTTCTTTGCGGCGCTGGATTGTCAGCACCACAAAGGCAACATGAGGCCTGCACAAATGAAAGCAAGCTGACGGCTCCAGCAGCAGTGGACATTGACTACACAAAGTATAAAAATAATGAGGAGGCGTTGAGACTTCAACGTCGTAGACCATACGTGCATGCATCCTATACTTCAATTGGGACCAAGCCTGGCCTCTGTGGGATTGTGCGACAAGCAAGTTCTTGACCAATACGCACTACAGTGTGCATGTGGCTAACTAAGTTGAGTACCGAACGGGTATTGAACCAATGTTGAATGAGGTACTGGACCGACTATTGCAGCCAGCAGTGGAAGGTTTCCCAACAATAGGCTGAGGATCTGCTCAACAGATAAGGTCCAAATGTCTTAGAAAGGTAGATTTACACTCACATTTATTTTGTCCCCTCTGAATGTGTGGGCTTGGGTGGGGAAGCAAGGGATGCACAGTGAGGAGCAGTGATATTTGGAATGTAGAGAATTAACTACAAATCTCATGTGTACAACCTACTATACCCCCACCATTTAGACAAAGCGTTGAACAAACGATGCAATGTACTGCATGTAGAAATCATATGTGTGTGTGCCAATCTGTTAAATTCGCTGGATGGGGATGGAGTGAGGACGATGGGAACCTAAGGGCAAATAGCTTTGAATTTGAGCGGGTAGATTGGGTTCGACACTGCTTGAGCAATGTACCAATGAGTATGTATGATCTGTCTGTGAACCGATGTAACCGGAGAACATTCTTGAGTCCATCAAACCCAGGCCACTCCAGGAGGGCAGCATCTGCCAGCAAGATTTGGAGCATGAGCTGGTTGAGAAGATTTTGCCGTCAATTTTCTGTTCCCCCTACCAAACCAGCAATGTTTGCCTGGAAAATATGGATAATAACAATTGTATAAGCTTTCTCCATCTGTTCGCTTTGTGTGGGGAATCCAACCCAGAAAAAGTTTAAAGCATGTCAAAGGTAATCCACCAACTCGTCAACTCGTTAGGTATTTCTTGCATATCATTGGTTCCGAGCAGGTTTTGGAGCTTAGCTACTATACATCAGGTGGATCTTGGGATGCCGGATCCACAAATCTGTTGGAGCTCCCAGCCTTGCAGGCCAGCTCCATGGTGATTCCCTCACCTCGGAGACGGAGACTTCAAGGCTGGAAGGTTTTTACACATAGTAAAGGAATACATTTGGTAGTACCAGTACATTTAGGTCCGTACATATTCATATACTCAGGCCGACCCAGTGCCCTTTGATAGGGCGTTGTCAAGCTTTGAGCGGTTGGATTCTTTGAGAGCGCGAACCTGGCGACCGGCGACGTGAAGTTTCTTGAGCCGATAAGGGAGAGGACGCTACTAGGGGCTCCTGGCATCGCTACTAGGAGCAAGGACGCGACTAGGGGCTCCTGGCATCTCCTGGCCGACCTACTAGGAACAAAAAGCTATATACTAGCAACAAGGGCATTACTACTAGTAGCAAGAAGCTACTAGGGGGGGGCTCCCCAAGCAACTTCAGGCACAAAGTTCCTACGACGATTGCTCCATCATAGTACCAGTCACTGGTCAGACCCAGGGACAGGGCCCGCTATACAAACTTGTCGTCAGTGAGAAAGGCCCAGGTGACATGGCACCGGGGGACCAGTGGGCCACAAGAAAAGAATAGACTACTGACTACTGGACATGGTCAACCTATGCCACAGCCATCCATGCCACGTGTGTCTACGAACCAAGGGGCAATCGCTGTCATCGGTCTCGTTGCACCGCTCCTCCAGTTGATACCGCGAACAGTTCCAAGCGGATGCCTCGGGGAGCGCGAGGCGTCTTCCATGCCCTTTGCCTACCAGGTGAATCGCTGCCACGGCACGTTGCAGCGGTTCCACTCAGGAAAGTCAGAGCAGCCGCGAGCAGCACCCAATGCTGCAATATCCCTGCCAACGCCCATCTCAACCCAGTCCTCGCAATGATGCTTGTTTATGAATCTATTGAATTCATTTCATCTCATTTCTATGTGCCCCGCGGAACTGTTACAGTGCCAAGAAAGCCTCCCGGGTTATATAAATGGTCATGTTACATGCGTTGATAAAATCAATATGCCGTATGAAGTGAAACATATGGCAACACGTGATGCGCGCGCGTGTCGATTTCATGTCTGCACTTGCTTCCAAGAATCATCAATAGGCACGTTCTTCCAGCCGTAGACACGTTGGAAACCAAAGCCATTCTGCAGTCGAGCTCGAGCTCGCTCTCGCTCTCTCACGGGGAATTCGGTAAAATTGGGGGGCAGGGACTTCGTGGTGTTCTGGCACCCGCTGGGTGGAAGCTTTTCTGCTTGCGTGAACATGTCTTATTCTCTCATCTCTTTCTATCTCTGTATCTTTCTCATCATACCGTTTCACCAGGCAACTTGATGTGTTTTTTTCATAGTTGTTCATGACCGATCGTTGTGATCTTTAAATTTATGCAACCAAGCAGCCCACTCCAGCAGTTCAATCTCCCTTGTGGCGTATAAAGCTTGGCCCCTTGCCTGCTGATCACCTCGCTGGAGCAGCCTTGGCTTTGTGCCGAGTGACGTCATCCCGGTTGAAGAGCGATGGCCTCCAACCTACTAGCAATGGCTTCCAACCTAATAGCGATAGCCTCCACCTATATAATAGCGTCCACCTAATGCACGCATATGTTTGAAAGTTGTAACCTCCCATGCTGCTGGCAAGAAGCTGCATGCACAGGACTGTATCATTCACGGGCCTTGAGCTAGCACAAATGCACCAGAATCATGATTGAGGCTGTCCGAATAACTTTCCTGTTATTTTATTTCCAGCCTGGGCCTGAACGCAAATGTTTCTTGCATCTGACGACTTCTTCAATGCATCACAATATATCACAATGCTATGAACATCTACTGTTGTTGGTTGGTTTACTGTCTGTGTACAAATGTACATACAGCTGTATGCTTACTTGCCATATAAAAGACACATTTTGCTATTTATTGCGGTTTGGCAGGACCACAGAAGACCACCAAGAAACGCCTGCAGCAGTACCAAACAAGGGTGAGCAGCACCAAATAAATTGAGGAGGGTGTGATCTCATGATCTTGTCTCTCTCAACCAAGGCGCAGAAGCACCCCAACCTTGGCATCGGAAACTGTGAAAGCTCAAGAGGTCACGAAATGTGTCGTAACAGCGCCCTGGAACTCCCCGATTCACGATCAACTGGCTCTGTTTCCTGGCACATAGCATGGCTGAATGCCAAAACCAGCACTTATCGTGTTCTGCGGGGCAGTCTTTGTTCCCGCTCCAGCCTTTGTGCAGTGATGTCTCAATTTCAATGACCTAGCTGCTGTTTTTATCAGACCCAGTCACAAGTCACTGTGACAGCATCCAAGTGACCCAAGCTTCATCCTGTTGACAACCAGAACAGCCCACGATCTGCGGCCCGCCATGCATATTGCAGCCTGCATGCCAAATCCATGTGTGAATATAGCGTGAAAGGCTGCAAACTGCACCCAAAGTTGGCCTCACCTGCCCAAAGGAAGCAGAATCACACCCAACAGGGGGAATGCTGTGAGAACTGAAAGGCTGCGTTGATTGCAACTAGGATGCAATTTGCAAACCAGTAGGTGTCCAAATTTCCATCCACCGCCAGCTCCGCTTCATCTGAATTACCTCAAAGGTGGTCTTGCATGCCGATGTTCCAATCAACTCGGCATGATGCCCGGGCGGAGCTCATGAGGTGGCCCATGGAGGTGAAAATCAAAAGGAGGCCCACTTCGAAGCAAAGTCTGTAATGCCCTTGTTACTAGTAGTTTCTAGCTACTAATAGTAGTAATGCCTGTGCTACTAGTAGACCCGAAAGGTGATTACGGTTGGCTGAGATTGCAGATGTTGTAGTCTGCGTTGAAAGAGGGGGATCTTCCAAAATCTGGCGGAGGGACAAAAACCAAACCACCAAAAAGATCGGGGTCGGCTGAGGTCCCTACATATTCAGACAAGTGCATGTCTATATGTGCGACGATAAATACTCATTGTGTGTGGTAAGGTCGTGGCATCGCTTTCTGACACGGTGCGGAGTTTGTTTTAGTAATTTGTGATATATGTGTCGAATCCTTTATGGGAGATCCCTGGGTTATTGGCTTTCTTCTCCTGGAAGCTGCAAGCCTGCTGTTGTCTTTACTAAGAAATGACGCCAGCATAGACCCCAGAGAGCAAAAAACACGAGCAGGCAGCGCCAAAGCAGCGACACCAGCACCCAAGCTCCAACGCGCACACGCACACATCTCGCAGCTTGCAGCAGCACCAGCACCCAAGCTCCAAAGCGCACATAGCCACACATCTGGCAGCGGCACCCTGTAGCAGCAGCAGGTCACCAGCACTCAGGCTCCGAAGTGCACAAGCACCTCTTCCTATACTTGAAGTAAGAACCCCAGTAGCTCCCGCTATCTGGGGAAAAGTTGTGTTGGGCGACCCTGGATATGGGGTGTTCCCTATATTTATTGATGATTTCTGGTATTGATTGGGGTATCGAAAAGCATTGTTTGGGGTAGCGTTTTTGCATGTCGAACTTGCTAGCGGACAATACATACCTGTGAATAAAACCCATCATCCCACGCACGACAAATGAACTTGTCTGGTATCGTTTTTCAGCGTTCACATCGTTTGACAAAAAAAGCAGCACACTCTTAGACATTCCAAGGCGACTTATGTAAAAAACTCTTCATCGCGTGTTTTGCCCCTTGAACATATAGTACAATGACTACAGTTGACAAGCATCCAGCACACGAATAAAGTATGTTTTGGTTGTTCGAACAGTTCGGCACAAGACCCGACACTGTCTCATGCCGTCTTATCCAAAACAGGTCCTAAAGAACGTCAAAAAGCAACGGTCTCTTTCAAGCTGAAGGGCCATCCACGGCAAAAGCTGCACCACGCACGCGGCTCGTACAGGCCTCCGTGCACTGTGGCTGGCTTGAACAACCACTAGGAGTCACTAGGAGCGACTGGTGACGCATGAGTATCTGACCCTTGCGGTGAGTAATGATTTCTACAAGAAGCAAGGACGCAACTAGTAGCTCCTGGCATCGCTACTGGTAACAAGGGCATTACTACTACAGTAGATGGACCAAATATTCAAACCCATGTATCAATAACTGTCGCCAACCCCTGACCCCCAAAGGTCAATGTTGAACATAACTTGATTGAATTTGCGTTTCCAGGGTTTGATTTGCTTCGTCCATTCGCCGAAACATTCTTGCAAGGCCTCTAACATTGAGCTTTGGGGTAGGAGGGGTCCTCGTGGTTGAAAGGGTTTGAATATTTCGTCCATCTACGGTACTGGGTGTGAACGGCGACCGGAGACCTACAGACGCACATGCGTGTGTTGTTTTCAAGTGATGCCGGGCAGTTCCAGCTACTGTTGCCATGTGCCGTGTCTGTTCCCAGTCCCTTTCCAGTGCCTTTCCAGTGCCTTTTGCACTTTCTCGTGGCCCTGCCAGCAAAAATGTGTTTCTGGTAAGTTTCGTTGAAACAAAAAGATAAGCTATCTCTTTTTAGCAAAAAAGTGAGTCACATGGCAAAATCACTGGCAGGCGCGCACAAACCGTGAAAAGGCACTGGAAAAGGCACTGGAAAGGCACTGGGAACAGACACGGCGCATGGCAACAGTAAGAACAGTAGCTGGAGCTGCTCTTCATCTGGCTTGCTTTCCTGACGTCTGCTGTCCTCGCTCGCAACGCGTCGATGTGAAAGAGTTGTTGAGCACAGAAGATTAAAACACAGAGTACTACGGATGAAGATGTTAGACTTGATACTTACGAGCCAATAATACGCAAACGTCACACCTTTAGACGGTACTGGGTGTGGACGGCGACCGAAGACCTACAGACGCACATGCGTGTGTTGTTTTCAAGTGATGCCGGGCAGTTCCAGCTACTGTTGCCATGTGCCGTGTCTGTTCCCAGTCCCTTTCCAGTGCCTTTCCAGTGCCTTTTCCAGTGCCTTTTGCACTTTCTCGTGGCCCTGCCAGCAAAAATGTGTTTCTGGTAAGTTTTGTTGAAACAAAAAGATAAGCTATCTCTTTTTAGCACAAAAGTGAGTCACATGGCAAAGTCACTGGCAGGCGCACACAAACCGTGAAAAGGCACTGGAAAAGGCACTTGGAACAGACACGGCGCATGGCAACAGTAAGAACAGTAGCTGGAGCTGCTCTTCATCTGGCTTGCTTTCCTGACGTCTGCTGTCCTCGCTCGCAACGTGTCGATGTGAAAGAGTTGTTGAGCACAGAAGATTAAAACACAGAGTACTACGGATGAAGATGTTAGACTTGATACTTACGAGCCAATAATATGCAAACGTCACACCTTTAGACAGTAGATGGACCAAATATTCAAACCCATGTATCAATAACTGTCGCCAACCCCTGACCCCCAAAGGTCAATGTTGAACATAACTTGATTGAATTTGCGTTTCCAGGGTTTGATTTGTTTCGTCCATTCGCCGAAACATTCTTGCAAGACCTCTAACATTGAGCTTTGGGGTAGGAGGGGTCCTCGTGGTTGAAAG